>NC_069427.1:8435260-8457760 GCF_026875155.1 Cherax quadricarinatus
GTTTTTCTTACAGGTGTGGGTGCTGGTCTCTATAGGTGTGGGTGCTGGTCTCTCTACAGGTGTGGGTGCTGGTCTCTATAGGTGTGGGTGCTGGTCTCTCTGCAGGTGTGGGTGCTGGTCTCTACAGGTGTGGGTGCTGGTCTCTACAGGTGTGGGTGCTGGTCTCTCTACAGGTGTGGGTGCTGGTCTCTATAGGTGTGGGTGCTGGTCTCTCTGCAGGTGTGGGTGCTGGTCTCTGCCAGGTGTGGGTGCTGGTCCTCTGCGGTGTGGGTGTTGGTCTCTACAGGTGTGGGTGCTGGTCTCTACAGGTGTGGGTGTTGGTCTACAGCTATGACAATGCTGGAGTCACTTTCAAAATCAGACATGAAAAGTCTCCAGGTTTCAACCTTGTGCCCCTTGATGTCAACCCGTTAATAATTATCACTCCCTCAGATGAACTCCCACGCACGCATGCACGCACATGCACACACACACACACACACCACACACACACACACACACACACACACACACACACACACACATACACACACACACACACACACACACACACACACACACACACCACACACACACAACACACACACACACAATCTTTAGAAAAGGAGACAGACATGAAGCACTAAACTACAGACCAGTGTCACTGACATGTATAGCATGCATAATCATGGAAAAGATTGTAGGAGAAGAATGGTGGAACATCTAGAAAGGAATAATCTCATCACCAGCAGCCAACAGGGTTTTTCAGAGACGGGAAATCCTGGACACAAACCTACTGGAGTTCTATGACATGGTGACAGCAGTAAGACAAGAGAGAGAGGGGTGGGTGGTTTGGGCATTTTTCTTGGACTGCAAGAAGGCTTTTGACACAGTACCCACACAAGAGATTAGTGCAAAAACTGGAGGACCAAGCAGGATAACAGGGAAGGCACTGCAATGAATCGGGGAATACTTGTCAGGAAGACAGCAGCGGTAATGGTACGTGGCGAGGTGTCAGAGTGGGCCCCTGTGACCAGCGGGGTCCCACAGGGGTCAGTCCTAGGACCAGTGCTGTTTCTGGTATTTGTGAACGACATGACAGAAGGAATAAACTCCCAGGTGTCCCTGTTTGCAGATGACGTGAAGTTGATGAGAAGAGGTTCATTCGATCGAAGACCAGGCAAACTACAAAGGGATTCTGGACAGCTGCAGACCTGGTCCAAGCAACGGGCTCCTGGAGTTCAATGCGCCAACCGAAGTGCAAAGTCATGAGGATTGGGAAGGGGGCAAGAGAAGACGCAGACGAGTACAGTCCTAAGGGCCCATAGACTACAAACAAACACTCAAGGTTAAAGATCTTGGGGTGAGTAATAACAACCAGGCACATCTCCTGAAGCGCCACATCAACCAAATAACTGCCCGCAGCATATGCGCCCTGGCCAAACCTCAGAACAGCATTCCGACATCTTAATAAGGGAAATCGTTCAGGAACCCTGTACACCGTGGTACGTTAGGCCCCATATTAAGTATGCGGCACCATTTGGAACCCACACCTAGCCCAAGCATGTAAAGAAACTAGAGAAAGTGGAAAGGTTTGCAACAAGAATAGTCCCCAGAGTTAAGAGGTATGTCCTATGAGGGAGAGGTTAAGGAAATCAACCTGAAGACAACTGAGGACAGAGAGATAGGGGGGACATGATAACGACTTACAAAATACTGAGAGGAATTGACAAGGTGGACAAAGACAGGATGTTCGCAGAGACTGGATACGAGCAACACGGGGACACAGTTGGAAGCTGAAGACACAGATGAATCAAAGGGATGTAGGAGTATTTCTTCAGCCACAGAGTAGTCAGAAGAGGAATAGTTTGGGTAAGCCGATGTAGTGAGGCAGGATCCATACATACCTTTAAGCAGAGGTACGATAAAGCTCATGGTTCAGGGAGAGTGACGCTAGTGGCACCAGTGAAGAGGCGGGGCCAGGAGCATGGACTAGACCCCTGCAACCTCAACTAGGTGAGAAAACTAGGTGAGTACACACACACACACACGCGCACAACCACAACACACACACCACACACAGGCACACATCACACACACACACACACACCACACACACACACACACACACACACACACAAACACAAACACACAACAAGAGCACACACACACAAGACACAACGACACCACACATACACACCACACACCCACACACACCACACACACACACACACAACACACACACAAACACACACACACACACGACACACAACACTCCAAGCACACAAGCACACACACACAAGCACACACACACACAACATACACACACACACACACACACACACACACACTCACACACACACACACACAACACACACACATCACACACACACACACACCACACACACACAAACAACAAACACTCCCCACTTTGAACCCACACCTAGCACCAAGCTAGGTAACAAGACTAGGCCCGGAGCTAGGGACATTCCTGCGCAGAAAGGTTTAGGGGGAATCGACCTGACGACACTGAGGACAGGAACAACAGGGGTGCAATATGATGATACAGAATACTGACAGTAATTGACAAAATGGACATAGACGGAATGTTCCAGAGATGGGACACAGCAACAAGGGGTCACAACTGGAAGCTGAAGACTCAGATGAATCACAGGGATGTTAAAAGTATTTCTCTTGACAGAGCTGTACATGTAAGTGGAATAGTCTGGAATGATATAGTGGTGTCACAACACAGAACAGTGATGTAGTGGTGTCACAACACAGTACAGTGACATAGTGGTGTCACAACACAGAACACACTAGGGTGGACTCGCCGATTCCAATAATTGTTCTTTTCTGTCATGTTTATAACATATATCTCGCAGTCATCCTACTGACTGGTCTCTGGCCAAAGTGTTTAGTCTACTTCTAGCCTTCACAGCCATCGTCTTGCTGAAGCATCCCTATATACACAGTTTTCCATTTATGAATCTTAATGCTGGTTTTGTCTCTGTAGATGCCTTCCTTTCTCCTTACATTGTCAAATGTTCCAAACTTCAGACACTCGTGGCCGTATGAACATGATCCTTTCTCCTCCCTACCTTTTACCCCTCCTTTATCTTTTTCATATTCATTTTTTTTTTTCATTTTTCTGCCAGTGTGCTCTGTCCTCAGTTTCCGTACTATCCCGCGTTTTTGGGGCCTACCCTAGTGGGTTCCAAGCTCTTCCTGAATGCTCCTAGTGGTCCTAAGCCCTCCCTGCAGTGCTCCTATGGTTCTAAGCTCTCCTGCAGTGCTCCTAGTGGTTCTAAGCTCTCCGCGTGCTCCTAGTGGGTCCCTAAGCCTCGCCTGGCAGTGCTCTAGTTGGGTCCCTAAGGTCCTCCTGTAGTGCGCCTAGTGTCCTAAGCTCTCCTGCAGTGCTCCTAGTGGGTCCTAAGCTCTCCTGCAGTGCTCCTAGTGGGTCCTAAGCTCTCCTCCGTGTCCCTAGTGGGCTCCTAACTCTCCTGCAGGGCTCCCTAGTGGAGTCCCTAAGCTCTCCCTCAGATGCTCCTAGTGGGTCCTTAAGGTCTCCTGCAGTGGCTCCTAGTGGGGTCCT
Organism: Cherax quadricarinatus; assembly: GCF_026875155.1. Lineage (NCBI taxonomy): Eukaryota > Metazoa > Arthropoda > Malacostraca > Decapoda > Parastacidae > Cherax > Cherax quadricarinatus. Next base: position 8,438,835 of record NC_069427.1, read on the forward strand.
AAACTGCTCCTGCAGTGCTCCTGTGGTCCTAAGGTCTCTCTGCAGTGCTCCTTAGTGGGTCCTAAGCTCTCCTGCAGTGCTCCTAGTGGGTACTAAGCTCTCCTGCAGTGCTCCTTTTTCTTGTCCTTAGACTGAACTCACTCTACTTGTACTACGACTATCACTCCATTTACTATTTATTTTGCTTTCTATTTTCTACTATTAACTACTACTTTGTCTCCCCCTTCACTTCCCTTTTCTCTTGTGGTCAGGCAAATTACTCCCACTTCTACTACTACAACCATCATTACTACTTCCACATTTCTCTTCCTCCTCTTCTTGCCTTCCCACGCTGTTCTCCTCACCTATATATTTTACGTCACTCATCTCTTCATAAGTTTTTCTCTCTGCTGCTATGGCGGGTTATCTCTGTAATGAGTTGATGTGTTATGTCCAGTGTCTACAGTGTCTACAGTGTCTACAGTGTCTACAGTGTCTACAAGTGTCTGCAGTGGTCTACAGTGTCCTGCAGTGTCTACAGTGTCTGCAGTGTCTTACAGTGTCTACAAGTGCTAACAGTGTCTCAGTGTCTAAGTGTCTGCAGTGTCTACAGTTCTGCCAGTGGTCTAACAGTGGCTACAGTGTCTACGTGTCCCTACAGTTTCCTACCAGTGTCTCAGTGTCCTACAGTTCTGCAGCTGCGTGGTTACAGTGTCCACAGTATCGCAGTTCTGGGTCTACAGGTGCTAACAGTGTCTACAAGTCTACAGTGTCAACTGTCTACGTGTCTAGGGGGGGGGGGGGCAGTGTCTGCAGTGTCTACAGTGTCCACAATTGTCCCTGCAGTGGTCCTAGTGTCTACAGTGTCTACAAGTGTCCTACAGTTCTACAGTGCTACAGTGTTTGCCAGGGTCTAGTGTCCTACAGTGTCTACAGTTCTACAGTGTCCTGCAGTGTCTACAGTTCTACATGTCGACAAGTGTCTGCAGTGTCCTAGTTCCTACAAGTGTCCTATACAGTGTCTACAGTGTCTGCAGTGTCTACAGTGTCTACGTGTCCCTACAGTGACTACAGTGCTACAGTGTCTGCAGTGTCTACAGTGTCTACAGTGTCTACAGTGTCTGCAGTGTCTACAGTGTCTACAGTGTCTACAGTGTCTACAGTGTCTGCAGTGTCTACAGTGTCTACAGTGTCTACAGTGTCTACAACAGTGTTCTACAGTGTCTACAGTGTCTGCAGTCTATATTGAAGTGAAGAGAATAGTGAAGTTTAGAAAATACTTGTTCGATGAAAGAACATTCTTCTTCAAGAAATTCACTACTACAGACTAGAAGGGCACGACTCAAGAAGCTTATGATTACGTCACGTTTAGTTTTGGTGTTGTGGTGAGAGTAGAAGTTGAGAAGATCCTGCTGCAACGTTGGTCGGTGTTCGGAAGACTTTAAAACGAAGCTTTAACGACATAGCTATATTTCTTGCCAGGAAATTTCTTCAACGTTGTCCTAAACAGCAACAAACCTATTGGCCTATGTCGGGTAGGTCTTTCTCAAATCCAACTTTTCAGCAATCAACTCTCTCCCCCTGACCCTTCACGTCACTATGTTCCCTATACATACTCACATAGTCTCCACCCCTGACCCTTCACGTCACTATGTTCCCTATACATACTCACATAGTCTCCACCTGACCCTTCACGGTCACTATGTTCCCAATCCATACTCACGAGTAGTCTCCACTGACCCTTCACGTCCACTTATTTTCCCTTAACATACTCACATAGTCTCCACCTGGACCCTTCAAGTCACTAAATGTTTCCCTATACATACTCACATAGTCTCCCCCTGACCCTTCACGTCACTATGTTCCCTATACATACTCACATAGTCTCCACCTGACCCTTCACGTCACTATGTTCCCTATACATACTCACATAGTCTCCACCTGACCCTTCACGTCACTATGTTCCTATACATACTCACCAAGTCTCCGCTTCCCCCTGACCCTTCACGTCCCACTATGTTCCCTATACATACTCACATAGTCCCTTCCACCGGAGACCCTCTCACGTCCCTATGTTCCCATACATACTCACATAGTCTCCACCTGACCCTCACGTCACTATTTCCCTATACATACGCACATAGCTCCACCTGACCCTTTCACCGTCACAATTTCCCTATACATACACATATAGTCTCCACCGATCCTTCACGTCACTATGTTCCCTATACATACTCACATAGTCTCCCCCTGACCCTTCACGTCACTATGTTCCCTATACATACTCACATAGTCTCCACCTGAACCTTCACGTCACTATTTCCCTATACAACAACTCACATAGTCTCCACCCTGACCCTCACGTCACTAGTTCCCTATACATCCTCACATAGTCCCTCGCCTGACACCTTCACGTCACTGTGTTCCCTATATTACTCACATAGTCTCCACGCTGACCCTTCGCCCGTCACTATGTTCCCTATACATACTCACATAGTCTCACACCACCTGACCCTTCACGTCCACTATGTTCCCTATACATACTCACATAGTCTCCCCCTGACCCTTCACGTCACTATGTTTTCCCTATACATACTCACATAGTCTCCACCTGACACTTCACGTCACTATGTTCCTATAGCATAGCTCACATAGTCTCCACCTGACCCTTCACGTCACTATGTTCCCTATACAACTCATCATAGTCTCCACCGGCACTTCACGTCACTATGTTCCCTATACATACTCCATATATGGTCTCCACCTGACCCTTCACGTCACTATGTTCCCTATACATACTCACATAGTCTCCCCCTGACCCTTCACGTCACTATGTTCCCTATACATACTCACATAGTCCCCTCCACCTGACCCTTCACGTCACTATGTTCCCTATACATACTCACATAGTCTCCACCTGACCCTTCACGTCACTATGTTCCCTATACATACTCACATAGTCTCCCCTGACCCTTCACGTCACTATGTTCCCTATATAACACACATAGTCTCCCACCTGACCCTGTCCCGTCACGATGTTCCTATACATACTCACATAGTCAGCTCAGGTAAAAGCTTTGGTGACTTGATAAAGTCCCACTGTGTGGGGGTGTTACACTTAAAGCTTAAAAGTCAGTAAAATATTACCTTCATGTGGATTCAGACATAACATTTAGACTAGAGTTTGGGATGAAATAAAATTCATGACAATCTCAGTTTAATGAAGTAATTCAAGATATATAAAATGTCAGGCATGTAACTTTAATTACATTTTCTGTTTATACGTGATAAGAAGTATAAACAACAGGGAATCTTTACCTGTATTTTCCCGTATAATTCTTAAAGCTTTGTTTCACAAAAGAGTCTTTATATCAACTAATTACACATAAACACAATCATCTTCTCTATAATTATAACATTTTTAAGTAGAGGATCAGACAGAGAAACAAGTATTTTCCCAGAAATATACTATGGTGAGAAGAGCAATTAACAACTGTCTAATAAGACATGAAAGGAGTGTTTGACTAGTCGGCCTGGTACATCACTCTGCTGCAAGACGAACACCTAGCTTGGACGTTGTTAGGTCACGTTACACTGACCCGCAAACACCTAATCCCAAATATACAGTGGGGGGTACAAGAAGTGGGGGGAACAACAGTGGGTAACAACATGGGGGGTAACTAACAGTGGGGGTAACAACAGTGGGGTAACACACCAAAAAAACTATGTTTACCATACTTTTGCATGATTGGGATTCTTTTATATTAATCTACGTCCTTTACATAAACCAGACTCACAATATAAACTACACATATACAGCCAGATAAAACACATATTGGCCACATACAGAAATAAATGTGTACAAACAAAGTATAATAATACATGGACGTCATTTCGAATTAGCTAATTAAAGGAAATGAACGAGGGTGTATAGACGGCGCAACTGTGGCCGAAACGTTGTCAATAAAAATCGCATTTATATTGGCATATGTAGTAATACTTTTCCTGCTGTCGGGTATTGTATAGCATTTATCTTCCATGGTTATGTTTTAATAGCTTCTTAACATAATGTAACATTACATAATAAAATGTATGACAAAACAAAATATAGCAAAACAATGCAACCTTCCCTCTCAAGACAAAAAAAAAAAAAAAAAGAAAAAAAAAAAAACGATATAAAGAAGGTAGGAAGGTTGGGTGTCAAGTTGGATCATCGGGAGGTGCAGTGTTGTATTTATCCTCATTCGACTCATTTATTTGGGTGTATTACTCATAACACAATCCACTCACAATATTTTCGATATATGTTGTTACGACGCTGAGATACAAGGCCACACTGTGGCATAAAAAATATAAAAGTTTGATGCTATTGTCAACGTCAAAGTTTGTTCTGAGTTACCAGACCCACCATCATGGCGTCTTTACGCCTCCACTCACCAGTTACTTTATGAGAGTTTCCTGAAGAGAAACCTTTATGTGCTTTTACTTAAATATAAATTAAGTCTTCCTCTTCTGAACTGCTTCAATACGTAATGGCGATCAATCATACGGACAAGATATTCCCATAAGTTAGACGAGTACAAGCAAACTTCTCTACAGTAAAATAGTAAAAACACATGGAATGGTTGGGATCATTCCAAAAAAAAAATATCTAAAGATCACTCTTCTATATATTACACAACGATGTCACTGAGTCTTAGATAACGATGAGTGATGTCACTGAGTCTTAGATAGCTATGAGTGATGTCATTGAGTCTTAAATAATGACGAGTGATTTCCCTGTGTCTTTGTAACGATGATTGATGTCACTAAGTCTTAGACAGTGATGTGTGAGTCTTTGATAACGATGTGTAATGTCACTTAAGTTTGAACAGAGTGAAGCCTGACATGTATGAGCTAGCTTACCTTGATGAATCTCTGTAAATTATTATATAATAATTATCTCATTTTTCTACAAGTACAGACCTAGCGACATTACTGACATACGAATAGAAACGCACATATCTATATAACAACTACCCATGTACCTACTTAATGCTAAGTGAACAGGAACAGCAGGTGTAAGGAAACGTTCTCATGGATCCATCTCCGCATTATATAATTATTATAATTATTATTAATCCCATTAGTTTGTCACGTGGAGGCCAGTTTTTGATGCTTTCCCGAGGTTCATGTGTCCGTCTGTGTCCCCTCACTCATTGATCTTGCATCTAAGTATTCCCCAGGTTCATGTGTCCAGAGTCCATCTGTGTCCCCTCAGATATTCTCCCTTCCCCACTTCCTGTCCTACACTCAATAGTCTCGGCTCTTGCATCTAATCCTTCCCCATCTGAGTCCCCCCAGATATTCTCCCTTCCCCACTTCCTGTCCTATTCTATCCTACCTTCCCCAGGTTCATGTGTCCCGGAGTCCATCTGTGTCCCTCAGATATTCCCCCTTCCCACTTCCATGTCTCTATCTTTCCTAGCCTTCCCAGGTTCATGTGTCCAGGAGTCCATCTGTGCCCCCTCAGATATTCCCCCATCCCACTCCTGTCCCTATTCTATCCTACTTCCCCAGGTTCATGTGTCCAGGAGTCCCATCTGAGTCCCCTCAATATTCTCCCTTCCACACTTCCTGTCCTATACTATCCTACCTTCCCAAGGTTCAAGTGTCCCCAGGAGTCCCATCGAGTCCCTCAGATATTCTCCCTTCCCCACTTCCTGTCCTATACTATCTTAACTGCCCAGGTTTCATGTTCCAGGAGTCCATCTGTGTCCCCTCAGATATTCCCCCTTCCCACATCCTGTCCCTATTCTATCCTACCTTCCCCCAGGTTCATGTGTCCTTAGGAGTCCATCTGTGTCCCCTCAGAATATTCTCCCTTCCACACTTCCGTCCTATACTATCCTACCTTCCCTAGTGTGCATGTGTCCAGAGTCCATCTGTGTGTCCCCCTCAGTATTCTCCCTTCACACCTTCCTGTCCCTATACGCGAGGCGGAGAGCGAGTAACTTCCCTAAGGTTCATGTTGTCCAGGAGTTCATCTGTGTCCCCTCAGATTTTCTCCCTATCAACACTTCCTGTCCTTTATATCCTACCTTCCCAGGTTCATGTTCCGGTCCATCTGTGTCCCCTCATATATTGTCCCTTCCCCACTTCCTGCCTGTCTATCCTACCTTCCCCAGGTTCATGTGTCCAGGAGTCCATCTGTGTCCTCCTCAGATATTCTCCCTTTCCCCACTTCCCTGTCTTTGTTCTATCCTACTTCCCCAGTTCATGTGTCCCAAGTCCATCTGTTGTCCCCTCAGATATCTCCCTTCCCCACTTCCTTTCCTATACTATCCTACCTCCCCAGGTACATGTGTCCAGGAGTCCCTCTGTGTCCCCCCTCAGATATTCTCCCTTCCCCACTTCCGTCCTATACTATCATACCTTCCCCAGGTTCATGTGTCCAGAGTCCATCTGTGTCCCCTCAGATATTCTCCTTCCCCATTTCCCTGTCCTGTTCTATCCTACCTTTCCCAGGTTCAAGTGCTCCAGATCCATCTGTGTCCCCTCAGATATTCTCCCTTCCCACTTCCTGTCCTATACAATCCTACCTTCCATCCAGGTTCATGTGTCAGAGTCCATCTGTTGTCCCTCAGATATTCTCCTTCCCCCCATCCTGTCCTATACTATACATACCTTCCCCCGGTTCCATGAGCCAGAGTCCACTGTGTCCCCTCAGATATTCTCCCTTCCCCACCTTCCAGTCCTGTCTATCCTACTTCCCCAGGTTCATGTGTCCAGGAAGTGCCATCTGTGTCCCCTCAATATATTCTCCGTTCCCCACTTCCTGTCCCTATACTATGCCACCTTCCAGGTTTCAATGTGTCTCAGGAGTCCATCTGATGTCCCCTCAGATAAGTCTCCCGTCCCCACTTCCTGTCCTTACTATCAAACCTTCCCGCAGGTTCATGTGTCCAGAGTCATCTGTGTCCCCTCAGATATTCTCCCTACCCCACTTTCTGTCCTATTATATGTCCACTTCCCCAGGTTCATGTGTCCAGGAGTCTCTGTGTCCCCTCAGAATATTCCTCCCTTCCCCACTGCCTGTCCTATTCTAACCTACCTTCCCGCAAAGGTTCATGAGGCCAGGAAATCTATCCGTGGGCCCCGATGGCCTTCCCTTCATCTGAAACTCCTGGAAACTCTGTTCCGTATTATTTATTGCCTAACCCAGTTTCCCACCCCAAGATCAGGCCAGTCCGCAACCCAGGTCCCGTGGTTTCCTAGTGTTCATCCATAAAGCCCTTCACTACTTCCCTGATGGCACGGTCCCACCTCAGGTCCGTGGTTCCAGGTTCACACCTTTTCACCACCTCCCAGAGGTCAGCAATCCCACCTCAGTCCGGTAGTTCCGCAAGTGTTCATCTACACCCTTCACCACTTCCCTGAGGTCATCGCAGTTTTCAGCCAGCCTTGAAGCACTGCCCCATTATTGAAATTAACTACACAATGTATTAATGTCAGTATACAGAAAGGAAACTTTATACAGAGGAGGACACACAGATAATCTGCCGCTCTGGAATAACATCCTCCCTGGACAGGACCTCGAACGTCGACTACCTAGACAAGAGAGATCTCTACACGTTCTCCACCAAGAGACTGGCCACTAGTGAAAATCTGGAACATATTATTATAATTAATATTGTAACCTAATGTCAATTATTACATTATTCAATTATTTATTAAAATAAGTGTATTTGTAGGCGTTTTTTAATGTGCCGTAAATTAGTGTCGTGTGTGAACCATTTGTGTTCCCTGCACGATAACTGTAATTAATTGTTAATTAGTTATCTGTGTTTTTCTTGTTGTTGATCTTTTGTTTGGCATGGTAACACTAAGGGTTCTCAAGCCCACACTCTTCTATTCACTAAATTCTGGTTTTCCCACATACAATAATAATACGCACACATCATACATACAGAAGCACGAATAAAGCAACACACAAACACAATCACGGTAATCTAACATACACGTATATTTATTCAACAAGCCATATTATCCATCTCCTTTCACGGTGGGGGGGGGGGGGGGGGGGGGGGTGGGGGGGATTGGCTAGTAAATAAACAAAACACACGCACCTACACCTCACACTTCTACCTCAACGCTACATACACACACACACACACACAACACACACACACACACACATGTAAGTCTCGTGTACGTTTGTACATGGACGCACCTTCTTCAGGAACAGTGAGGGGGGGGGGTCACCACCCTGGAAAGATTGGTCTGTCAGGACGTTAAGTTTCCTGCTCATTATAAATTATCATCGTCATTATTAAACTTTTAAGTTTCCTTGTTTCCAGTTAAGGTCCAAAACTTTACTGAAAAGTATTCCCTACGTTGTCATCTCGTATGTTGCGGGTTATTTATGTATGTATTAATGTATAGTTTTTATATCTATACATGTTTTTATGACTATTTGAGCATCTATATACATATGAATATCCTATAATCATGGCTATCATCACCAAGAACAATATTCATGTTCACTATGATGAATGAACACATACAAGAACAACATTCATGTTCACTATGATGAATGAACACATACAAGAACAACATTCATGTTCACTATGATGAATGAACACAACCAAAAAACAATACTGATATTCATCTTTACATTAAGCGGGCAGTCGCTCGCCACGTCATACGCGATGCTAAATGCACTTGTTGGCAAGACAGCGTGTCTACCATTACCTCAACTTTCTCTATATGTGCGGTTTGAAAGAAGGAACAGAAGCTGTGTGGCAAGTACGCTCCGGACTCAGCTCCCGTTTTGTGGGTTGCTGTTGTTAGTGTTGCAGAACCTCCTGAAATTGCCGTGGATATCGGGAACTATCTTGTCCGTATCTCCCAAGTGCTTCACCTCTGTTCCTCATTTCTCGCGTCTAAGTCTACCAAGGAGCAATTGCTCTTGGATTTCTCTTCTAATGTAATGGAGCCGTATAACGTACCTTTCACTCTCCTAGTGCTAGAGTCCACGCTTTCCACTTGCCAGTCATCGGCAGCTGGCTTGATAATATTCATATACATATGCTACAACATCTGTAGCCTACGGCCCTTACAGTCCTTTTGCGTCTTTTCAATCTTATTTGGACGCGAGGGGTTCTCCCTCAACAATGGAAATCTGCCATTGTACTACCGTTTCGCAAACCAGGCACCTCTGGGCTTGATACCTCTCACTACCGTCCCATTGCTCTGACCAGTGTAGTCTGCAAGATGATGGAATAATTGGTGAATAGACGTCTGATATGGTATTTGGAGACTCACAATAGTTTTTCTCCTCGCCAGTATAGCTTTCGTAAGGGCCGCTCTACTTTGAGCCCCTTGCTCCACTTAGATATGTATGTGCGAAATGCCTTTGCTAATAAACACTCCGTTCTAGCGGCTTTTTTTGATCTCGAGAAGGCAAATGACACCAGTTGGAGGTATAACATCTTAGCCCAGGCCCACTCCTTAGGCCTCCGCGGTAATCTACCAACCTTTCTTGCAGCAAGGAAGATTACCTGTGTTTCAGACACACTACACGGGCTTCTTAGGTATTTATACCTTCATAAACAATGCATATCCTCACTTATGGAGAACTTTCATATGAGGCCCCACTTCAGGTACAATAAGACTTACAAGACTCTATGAATGATTCTTTGTCTTTCCAATAATTACATTATCTTTCTAACAGCCTCTTGAAGTTGTATAACTAGATACTCTACCGTTTGTATTCTGTAAGGAGTATGTGGGTCTTAATGTGAGGTTTATCTACTTCCCAAGTACACACCGAAACAGTGTGCCAGGAGGAATTAGACTCATGGGTAACACCTGTGTATTTTTATTTGAAAGCGTTGAGCTATTTTTTAATTCAATACAGAGATGATATGCGAAGACTGTAGAAGATGAGGTAATCCGTCCCTCAGCCTTGCAGAACTATTTATAGAAAGAGTGAAAGACGAGGTAATTATTCCTTCAGCGTAGAAGCTGAGGTTCAGTACTTGCTCTAAGTCTTGATGAAATTGTTTTATCAAGAATAAGATACTAAACACCAGTTTTTACGCTGAGTGACTGATTTCCTCATCTTCTATTACATTTGTTACATCTCTCTATTAAATTGTAAAATATACTGGTTGGCGAATCATCTTCAAATAAATATATCAAGATGTTGCACGTGTTTTTTTTTTTTTCATTTTTTTTACATAGGGTTTGACAAGGTTAATGATCCCTAGCTTTATTGACAAGCTATTTACAGGTTAAGGATTCCTAACTTTATTGACAAGCTAAGAGCTGTTACCTACATCAGCTCATCTTGTCGGTACTGTATACCATAATTACAATATAATCTCTCATGTTCATCTCTCTCACAAAAAAGTCCCAACCCTAAGTGAGGCTTGTGTACTTGAAAATTATTCATAGATTCGTAGACAGTTTGACTAGTGAGAGTATAAGTAATGAGGAGGTTTAAGGGGTATGGAGTAGCTTTAAAATGCGTAGTAAACATAGTAGAATAAGTCTGTTTATTGTACAAGGTAAAGTGTAATTTAAAACTGTGATTGATGGAGTGATGGAAGAAACAAAACGCGAGTAGCAAAGAAGAAGTTGACTTTAGGAAGGAAACGGGATGTGTGTATCAGGTGTTTACACTGAAACATTGAAACCAACTAAACTTACATGACGACTAAGTTATTCTACACTTAGGTTAGTGTACATGTGAGTGTGTGTATTTACGTGCATTAATACTTTTAAACATTTTCTTCCTTTAGAAAACATGATCGAGGAAAAATCTTATCAGTTACTTTCAGTGTTTATTGTTAATATAGAAAAATCACATAAAAAGAAAAAAAAAAACTCATGGACAAAAAAAAAAAAAATGTGCAAAAACGCACTTCTATTGGAAAAATATTCAAATTATGTAGATACAATGTAGCGCCACTGAAGCTTAACTAGATATATCGATTTCTCAATAAGCAGCGACTCCATCATAGTCTAATTGGATGAGGACTTGTTTTTGTGTGGCTGGACAACGGTGGAACCTGCCAAGGCGGGTGTAATTATGGGATGCAGATTTCTGTGTCCTCCCCTGTGATTACATCAGCCTCAATATCATGATTTTAAAACACACATGTTATGCTATCATATTTGGACAGTGCTCAGTGGGGTGGTCACTCTTTAAAAGCTACGTTCCTCTCTGAGGAAATGTTGTATTTTAGGTTCACAGCTCTCAACGTCCCCCTCATTTATAAATTAAATTAATTCTTGTGTATTTTCATGTCCTGAGTCCAAATATCACCTTGAAAAAAACAAGACATGTAATATTTGATTATTTTAAACGAGGCATGTAATATTTGCTTTAAACTCTAATCCGTACCTACTCTCTGCCTTTGCGCTTGACGCTTATAGTGGGCTGAAGAATCATCTCTTGTCAATGTCCAATAATAGTCTGCAAGTATTCTTGTTCCCCATTTGCTCTGGTACCATATTTCCACTGCTGAAATATCTTGGTGAAACCTTTCACCATGTTCGTCACTAACTGTCTCACAGTTCGCTGGAAAAAAGTCTAAATGTGGGTCCAAAATGTGGATTTTAAGTAACATGTTACATCCCATTTTCTTGTAAGCCTTGATGAGGTTTTCCACCAATTCATCATAGTTGCCTTCCCTTCTGTTTTCGAGAAATTCCTTCGCCACTAACTTGAATGCTTCACAAGTAGCTTTCTCCTCCCCATAAAGGTCTGATTCAAAGTCACCATCTTTAAGAAGCTCTCGAATCTGAGGACCATTGAAGACTCCCTCTTTTATGTTAAAGTTGCTCAGTGAGGGACAATTTGATGTAAAATACTTGAATCCCTGACCAGATTTGTCCACAGGTTTTACAAAGTTTTTCATGAGCCCCAGTTTTATGTGTAGTGGTGGTAGCAAAATTTTGTTTGGTTCAATGAGAGGTGGATGTTGAACATTTTTCATCCCAGGCTCCAATGATTGACGAGGTGGCCAGTCTCTCCTGATGTAGTGGGAACCTCTTGCAAGGCTGTCCCAGCCACATAGAAAACAGCAGAAGTTGTCTGCTCTATTCACACAAGTACGAGGCATCTGAAAGAAGAAAACAACAAGCAATTAGAGGATGAACAGAAAAGTTATTCATTAATTTATCATTATAATACACAGCATGACATCTAAGCAGAAGTATTTATATCATTCAGTAGGAAAATAAAATTAATATATGCCTCACATGCATATCCAATAGTTTGCTCAGTGAATATTTATTATAAGTTTAAAAAGTGTTTGGCTAAGAAAATCACCTATCTTTCACCGTAAAATATAAATTTGCACAGCACAACCACCTTCTATGACTGTTGGAACAATAATGAAGGTGAGTGTGGTAAGAAACACACTGCCGTAAGCCTGTTGGAACCTGTTGTAACACGTAGGTTTATATTGAAAGCAGAGCTTACAAACGATTTTAATCATAACCTAAAACTAGTTGGAAATTGCAACTCTGGTCTTGGAAGCATTTGGGTTGTTGACCAGTGTCATCTATGATTACCTTATTTTATATAAGCAAGATCGTTTATGATCTTGGATCACCTCTCCTTCTCTCTCTTACCTTACCACCAATACCTCTCCCCCTCCTCCATCCTGAAGCATAACCTATCTAACACCAACATGGTGAAACACCTGATATAATGAATTTCTTAGCATGATGCAACACCTACCACCGGTTCGTCGTTCCCTCCCCCTCCCCATCGTTCGAGCTCAAGCTCCTGGACCATCCCTCACCCATCCAACTCTGTAGAGCACCACGCAAGTGGAACCGTAAGGTCGATTTTTGGTCTTATTTCATTGATGCATTGGATAATTTAGAAGATAACAACGTAAATGGAATTTAAGATTGATTTTCCTCCTTATTTCCTTTAGTCATAGGGCTATAAGAGATGGATTATCCCTTTCACACCCTCACACATTTTCACACACCCTCACATACTTTCACACACCCTCACACACTTTCACACACCCTCACACATCTTCACACTTTCACACACCCTCATACATTTTCACACAGCCTCAAACACCCTCACACACTTTCCCACAATCAAAACATTTTCACACGCCCTCACATACTTTTACACGCCCTCACGAAATTTTACACACCCTCACACACTTTCACACCCCCTCACACACTTTCACACACCCTCACTCACTTTCACAAACCCTAAAACACTTTCACACACCCCTCACAAACCCTCACACACTTTCACACACCTCACAACAGTCACATTTTTACCCACCCTCACCCCCTTCACACACCCTCACTACATTCAAACATCCTCACACATTTTCAACTTTCTCCACATACTTTCACACACCCCACACACACCCCCCACTACTTTCATACACCACACGAACTCACACACTTTCCACACCGCACATACCCACACCTCACCACACCTCACCCGACCCAACATAATGTTCCGGCGCCAAATTCTCGGATCAAAATTACCCTCGTCTTGTACACCTCACCTCCAATTCCTTGGAACAAGACCACTCCCTCCCTCCCATACCACTTGAGACCATTGAACTCCACTTCGTTGGATCGAGAGTATCCTCTCTTACACCATGCTCCACTTCCTTGGATCGAGTACATTCCTTTCCCCTACACCTCGGATCAAGATCACCCTCATCTTATACATCCCACCTCTAATTCCTTGGAAAAAGATCACCATTACCTAATATCCAAATTCATAACCCCTCTATTTTTCTCTCAGTGTTATTACCTTTTAAATTCAAATTCCTCGGAACAAGATCCTCCCTCTGCTCCAACATGTTGAAACACCTGACGTCATCTAACACTCCCGTGTTAGTAAAACACCTGGGGTATGTTACCACAAAACACTTAAGGTGTTTTATACTTAGCTTTTAATACATACCCCTACCACCCTAGACCACTCACCCTCCCATCACCCTCCCACACACCCTCCCCATCACCCTCCCCATCACCCTCCCCATCACCCTCCCCATCACCCTCCCCATCCTCCTCCCATCACCTCCCCATCCCTCCCCATCACCCTCCCCATCACCTCCCCATCACCCTCCCCATCACCCTCCCATCACCTCCCCATCACCCTCCCCATCCTCCTTCCCATCACCCTCCCATCACCCTCCCATCACTCTCACCCATCCTCCTCCCCATCCCCTCCCCCATCACCCTCCCCACCAACCCTTCCCATCACTTCCCCATCCTCCTCCCCATCACCCTCCCATCCCCTCCCCATCACCCTGCCCCATCCACCTCCCATCACCCTCCCCATCATCTCCCCATCACCCTCCCCATCACCCTCCATCATCCTCCTCCCCATCACCCTCCCCATCACCCTCACCATCACCCTCCCCATCACCCTCTCCATCACCCTCCTCACCTCCTCCCCATCACCCTCCCCATCACCCTCCCCATCACCCTTCCCATTACCACCCCATCACCCTCCACATCCTCCTCCCCATCACCCTCCCCATCCTCCTCCCCATCACCCTCCCCATCATTCTCCCCATCACCCTCCCCATCACCCTCCTCATCCTCCTCCCCATCACCCTCCCCATCACCCTCCCCATCACCCTCCCCATCACCCTCTCCATCACCCTCCTCATCCTCCCTCCCCATCACCCTCCCCATCACCCTCCCCATCACCCTTCCCATCACCCTCCCCATCACCCTCCACATCCTCCCCCATCACCCTCCCCATCACCCTCCCCATCACCCTCCACATCCTCCTCCCATCACCCTCCCCATCACTCTCCCCATCACCCTCCCCATCACCCTCCTCATCCTCCTCCCCATCACCCTCCCCATCACCCTCCCCATCACCCTCCCCATCACCCCCCCATCACCCTCCCCATCCTCCTCCCCATCACCCTCCCCATCACCCTCCCCATCACCCATCCCCATCACCCTCCCCATCATCCTCCACATCACCCTCCCATCACCATCCCCATCACCCTCCCCATCACCCTCCACATCCTCCTCCCCATCACCCTCCCCATCACTTTCCATCACCCTCCCCATCACCTTCCCATCACCCTCCCCATCACCCTCCCCATCACTCTCCCCATCACTCTCCCCATCACCCTCCCCATCACGCTCCCCATCACCCTCCACATCCTCCTCCCCATCACC
Organism: Cherax quadricarinatus; assembly: GCF_026875155.1. Classification (NCBI taxonomy): domain Eukaryota; kingdom Metazoa; phylum Arthropoda; class Malacostraca; order Decapoda; family Parastacidae; genus Cherax; species Cherax quadricarinatus. The sequence goes on from NC_069427.1 coordinate 8,454,003, forward strand.
CTCCCCATCACTTTCCCCATCACCCCTCCCCATCACCTCCCATCACCCTCCCCATCACCCTCCCCATCACTCTCCCCATCACTCTCCCCATCACTCTCCCCATCACTCTCCCCATCACCCTCCCCATCACCCTCCCCATCACCCTCCACATCACTTTCCCATCACCCTCCCCATCACCTCCCCATCACCCTTCCCATCACCCTCCCCATCACCCTCCCCATCACTCTCCCCATCACTCTCCCCATCACTCTCCCCATCACCCCTCCCATCACCCTCCCCATCACCCTCCACATCCTCCTCCCCACACCCTCCCCATCACTTTCCCATCACCCTCCCCATCACCTTCCCATTACCCTCCCATCACCCCTCCCCATCACTCTTCCCATCACTCTCCCCATCACTCTCCCCATCACCTCTCCCCATAACCCTCCCCCATCACCCTCCCCATCACCCTCCACATCCTCCCCTCCCCATCACCCTCCCCATCACTTTCCCATCACCCTCCTCAATCACCTTCCCATCACCCTCCCCATCACCCTCCCCATCACCCTCCTCATCCTCCTCCCCATCACTCTCCCCATCACTCTCCCCATCACCCTCACTTACACATCTTCACACACTTTCACGAACCCTCATACATACACACAAACACACACAGTTTTGTTCTTCAAGATTAGATTAGTGGTAAAAACATCGCAAGCTTAAACAAGACGTCTTCGATTAAGCTTCTGCATTGCGACATTGGTAAAGCATTACATAGAATGCAAGTTTAAACATTTACAAATTTATAAAAAAATAAATACGAGGTATATTGAACTTTTAACATTGGTTTGGTAACATTACATTTAAACAAGACATCTTATGTTAATATTCTCTATTGTCGAAATTCGAGAAGACATTAACCATTCCTATTAATGAAAAAATTATACCAGCACTACACAGGAGACTTCAATGCGACTTACGAAAATGATCCAGCAGTTTTTTCTGACTACAAACATGAAACAATGCTAATTATGCCTTATTTACCGTACACTTATCATTTATAGTGGCACTCCTTCCATCTCCCCTACTACCTGTGGGCGGTGCTGTATGATCCTTGTAGGTTTAGCGCTTCTTTTATAATAATAATAATAATAATAATAATAATATATAATTAATAATAATAATAATAATAATAATAATAATAATAATAATAATAATAATAATAATAATAATACCTGTGGGAATTTTGTTAAAGTTAAAGACCATTGGTGGTCTTGGTCCTTATCTTGAAAGTGACAGTCTAAGATTCCCAGCAGCTGCAACCTGAAATTCTTCCTTCGTAGTGCTGCTGTCTTATGTCCCACGGGGCTGAAATAGAGCTGGTGTAACAATAATTAACACACCATTCCCTCTGATATATATGTGCTCCAATATGATAGGTACCTGGGGGCAACACATATCTTACCTGGGATGATCGGATCGCCCTCGTGTCACGGCATCTCCCAAAAATTAGGTACAATTAACTATGTAGATAAATGGTTCAGTGAACCAACAAGTCTGGTTAGAGAGAGAGAGAGTTACTAATTAGAAAATGGGGAGATTTGCTGATTTTGTTATTGTATGCAATATAATGAAAAATCTTAGCTGGTAGCCATTTTGTGAAAGCGCAAAACATTTGAGAAAAGACAGAGAAACACTGAATGAGCAGAATTATCAAAGAGTAAAAGCTTGGAAAAATGAAAATATGTCAAGAGATATTGAAGAAATGGCTAAGGAATGGACTGATGATCTAGTGTATTATGTATTGGAAACCAATGTACATGAGAAGTTTGTTAGTCAAATATTTAACTCTCAATATCTGCGTATTTTGCATAGATGGTACAACACACAACGATGAAAATTAGTTTGGAGTACAAGTTAAACAAACATTGATCAGTTTATTGGATCGATACCATGCCTAACCCTTCTAGGGTAGGGTAGGTGCCTGAGCCCGAGCCTTTAGCTCATAAGACTGTCATTCCCATTTGCCCCCTTGGGGCGGGGATGGCAGACCAGAGAGGCCTAGCTTGTGGCTAGGCCTGGGGACAGTTGGTCCCAAAGATGAGGAGGTACTTGTGCCTCCTCCCATGGGAGACTTAGGTCTCAGACACTCCCTAAAGAGGGAGCCAAGGCCGGGCCACCACTTGGAAAAGGCCCGGGCCGGGAGAATACCGGCTAATCTTTAATAATAATAATAATAATCAGTTTATTAACGATTTTGAACCTAATGTATAAATAAGTAATTTAACTAATATTCAAAGTTGTGTGGATCACTACTCTTGGGGGTTATAAAATCGTATTGATTATGAAGTTTAAAAAATTTATTACAAGTTAGCAAAATCCCCTTTAAGAGGAATCTCGCTAATAATGAAATTTTCTTTTGACAGATTAAGATGTTTGTGATTTAGCAGAAAGATCAATATGCATCTAGCTGGTGCGTAATTAAAAATGTTCCAGAAAGAGAGTGAGAGAAAATCTTTAGAATGTGTGACCAGAGGAGTCGAAATTTAATTATGAAGTAAACATTATGGATCTTCTAAGATTTATTTGATAAAAAAGAGTAATTACTGGATTAATGTTTTTATTTCATTCCTTTGTACAAACTCAGCTATTACCAGGAAAACATAGCCATAAAGATTTTTGGGAAGAATAAATGTGCGAGTAAGACAAAGAAATCCCAAATTTCATTTGGATTTACTTTGTGGAAAATGTTATAATTCAATTCTTACTTTTTTGAGTTATTTCTACCTCTCTTTTCTTTTCTTCTTTGACTCTAGATTACTTATGTTTAATAAAGACACGAAGTGTATGAGCAAAAGTTTTTACCCTTTGTTGTTTTTCACTTACCATGTGAACGACTTTACTCTGACTTTAACTTGTATACCGAATTTCGAGGCTTGTCTAGCATACCAGTGCTCGTAGTGAAGAATGTAAGCGCTTACTATGTCTTAGAAGCTATAAACTCGATTACAAATTTTCACCATATCTCTAACTGAAGCATAAAGTATTTGTTTATTAAGAGCTAATACTGTACAAAGAGCAGGAATATTACCCAGGAGAGACAAGTTTGGACGTACAAGAGATTGTGTGATTTGGTGAAAAGATAATATTTTTGTATTTAAACTCGTAATATTACCAAACCAATGTTAATTTTTATTTTGTAATGTTTAAGTTAAATTTGTATATCTAATTAGAATTTTTTCTTTGCTTAAAAATTTTCCCGTCGTTAAGACTTGTATAGTTTACCAGTATTCTTGTCGAAGAATTTATATGTTTACCATGTCTTTTAAAGAATTTATATGTTTACCATGTCTTTTAAAGAATTTATATGTTTACCATGTCTTTTAAAGAATGTATATATTTATCATGTCTTTTAAAGAATGTATATGTTCACTATATCTTTTAAAGAATGTATGTTTACCATGTCTTGTAAAGAATTTATATCTTCACCATGTCTTTTAGCGAATGTATATGTTTACCATGTGTTTTAAAGTGTCATGTCCACGGAGTGGTAATATACACCTTTATAATGTTATACTAAAAGACGAACATCTTTATAATGTTATGCTAAAAGACGAACATCTTTATAATGTTATGCTAAAAGACGAACATCTTTATAATGTTATACTAAAAGACGAACATCTTTATAATGTTATACTAAAAGACGAACATCTTTATAATGTTATACTAAAAGACGAACATCTTTATAATGTTATACTAAAAGACGAACATCTTTA
>NC_069427.1:8465260-8475981 GCF_026875155.1 Cherax quadricarinatus
CCCTCGTTTCCCTGATTTTTTTGTAATCACGTTATTACATTGGAGTCATTTCCATGGTGCGGGGGAAAATGTTCCTGGGTTTGATCTGTTCGATGAGCTGGGGGGGTGTTCAAATTTTGGTCATGTTCCATGATGGGGGGAAAGAGCCAGACTTTGTCATTTCCTGATGCTGGGAAGACGTTTACTGGCTTTTCATGTTCCCCATGCGGGAAGATGTTCACTGCTTTGGGTTTTGTTCCATGTGCTGGGAAGACGTTCACTAATTGATCTGTTTCCTGTGCTGGGGGGATGTTCACTGACTTTGGTTTGTTCCATGATGTTAGGTGTTGTTTGTGTCTTGCCTGAGTGGGGGGTGTGTCTTGTGTCTTGTTGAGTGGGTGGTGTCTTGTTCTTGCCTGTGGGTGTTCTGTGTCATCCTGGTGGGGTGTGTGTCATGTGTATTTTCTGGTGGGTGTGTGTCTTTGTCTTGCCTGAGTGGGTGTGCTTGTGTCATGCCCGAGTGGGGGGGTCTTGTGTCTTGCTTGATGGGGTTGTCTTGTGTTTGCCTGGTGGGGTGTGTCTAGTGTCTTGCCGGTGGGTGTGTGTTTGTGTATGCCTAGTGGGGGTGTGTTTGGTTTTTTGCTTGAGGGGTGTGTTCTTGTGTCTTGCCCGAGTGGGGTGTGTCTTGTGTCTTGCCTGGTGGGTGTGTGTCTTGTGTCTTGTCTGAGTGGGTGTGTTTTGTGTCTTGCCTGAGGGGGTGTGTGTCTTGTGTCTTTCCTGAGTGGGTGTGTGTCTTGTGTCTTGTCTGAGTGGGTGTGTGTCTAGTGTCTTGCTGAGTGGGTGTGTCTTGTGTCATGCCTGAGTGGGTGTGTGTCTTGTGTCTTGCTTGAGTGGGTGTGTGTCTTGTGTCTTGCCTGAGTGGGTGTGTGTCTTGTGTCTTGCCTGAGTGGGTGTGTGTCTTGTGTCTTGCCTGAGTGGGTGTGTGTCTTGTGTCTTGTCTGAGTGGGTGTGTGTCTTGTGTCTTGCCTGAGTGGGTGTGTCTTGTGTCATGCCTGAGTGGGTGTGTGTCATGTGTATTGTCTGAGTGGGTGTGTGTCTTGTGCCTTGCCTGAGTGGGCGTGTGTCTGTGTCTTGTCTGAGTGGGCGTGTGTCTTGTGCCTTGCCTGAGTGGGCGTGTCTTGTGTCTTGGCTGAGTGGGTGTGTGTCTTGTGTCTTGCTTGAGTGGGTGTGTGTCTTGTGTCTTGCCTGAGTGGGCGTGTGTCTTGTGTCTTGTCTGAGTGGGCGTGTGTCTTGTGTCTTGTCTGAGTGGGCGTGTGTCTTGTGCCTTGCCTGAGTGGGTGTCTTGTGTCTTGGCTGAGTGGGTGTGTCTTGTGTCTTGGCTGAGTGGGTATGCGTCTTGAACCTTGCCTGAGTGGGTGTGTATCTTGTGTCTTGCCTGAGTGGGTGTGTGTCTTGTGTCCTGCCTGATTGGGTGTGTGTCTTTGAGAGTATGTGTACTCACCTACTCACCTATATATGGATGTATGGGTCGAGTCACAGCTCTTGGCCCAGCCTCTTCGCTGGTCACTACTAGGTCCACTCTCTCCTGATTACAAGAGCCTTGTCGTACCTCTTAAAGCTATGTATGGATCATGCCTCTACCACTTCACTCTCCAGATTGCTCCACTTCTTGACATCTCTAAGGTTGAAGAAATACTTCCTAACCTCTCTCTGACTCATATGAGTTTTCAACTTCCAGTTGTACTTTCCTGTTATTATATATGCAAACTTTGAACCATTCTGTGTGTGTGTGTGTGTACTCACCTGCTTGAGGTTGCAGGGGTCGAGACCAAGCTCCTGGCCCTGTGTGTGTGTGTGTGTGTGTGTGTGTGTGGTGTGTGTGTGTGTGTGTGCGTGTGTGTGCGTCTGTGTGTGTGTGTGTGTGTATGTGTGTGTGTTGTGTGTGTGTGTGTGTGTGTGTGTGTGTGTGTGTGTGTGTGTGTGTTTAAAAAGAGTGAGAGAAAGACAGAGAGGAGAGAGAGAGAGAGAGAGACAGAGAGAGACAGAGACAGAGGAGAGAGAGAGAGAGAGAGAGAAGAGATGAGAGAGAGAGAGAGAGAGAGAGAGAGAGAGAGAGAGAGAGAGAGAGAGAGAGAGAGAGAGAGAGAGAGAGAGGGAGTGAGAGTGAGAGAATATGAGTGTGTATGTGTTCCTGCCTTAAGTCTTATGGGGGTCAACGCCCCCGGGGCTCGGTCAATGACTAGACCTCCCGGTAAATCAGGGCCTGATCAACCAGGCTGTTACACAATCGAACGTACGGACCACTTCCCGCTGGTCAGGTACTGAATGTGTATTCACCTAAATGTGGTTGCAAGGGTCGAGTCTTAACTCCTGGCCCCTGCTCTTCGCTGGTCGTTACTAGGGTCACTCTTCTGGGTTCGAGAGCTTTATCTTACTTCTTCTTAAAGCTATGTGAGGATCCTGCCTCTACCACTTCCTTCCCCAGGTCGTTCCACTTCTGACTGCTCAAAGACTGAAACAAAACTCGGTGATATATCTGTGACTCGTGTGTTTTCAACTTCCAGCTGTGTCCTCGCATTCCTATTTCCCGTCTGTGAAACATTCTCTCCCTCTTTACTGTATCAGTTCCACTCAGTAATTTGTTCGTTATTATATCACTCTCTGGTTCACCTTTCCTCTAGTTTCATCATGTCGTCAGGTGTGTGTGTGTGTGTGTGTGTGTGTGTGTGTGTTGTGTGTGTGTGTGTGTGTGTATGTGTGTGTGTGTGGGTGTGTGTGTGTGTGTGTGTGTGTGTGTGTGTGTGTGTGTGTGTGTGTGTGTGTGTGTTGTGTGTGTGTGTGTGTGTGCGTGTGTGTGTATGTGTATGTGTATGTGTGTGTGTGTGTGTGTGTGTGTGTGTGTGTGTGTGTGTGTGTGTGTTGTGTGTGTGTGTGTGTGTGTGTGTGTGTGTACTCATCTAGTTGTCGTTGCGGGAGTCAAGTCACAGCTCCTGGCCCCGCCTCTTCAACTGGCCACTACTCAGTCATTCTCCCGCTCCATGAGCTTTATCATACCTCGTCTTAGAGCTATGTATGGATCCTTCCTCCACTACATCACTACCCAGGCTTATTCCACTTCCTGACAACGCTGTGACTGAAGAAATACTTCCTAACATCCATGTGATTTATCTGAGTCTTCAACTTCCAACTGTGACCCCTTGTTGCTGTGTCTCCTCTCTGGAACAGCCTGTCTCTGTCCACCTTGTCTATACCTCACAGTATTTTATATGTCGTTATCATATCCCCCCTACCTCGCCTGTCTTCAAGTGTCGTCAGGTCGATTTCCCTTAAGACATACCCCTAAGCTCCGAGACTAGTCTTGTTGCAAACCTCTGCACTTTCCCTAGCTTCCTTACATGCTTGGTTAGGTGAGGGTTCCAATCTAGCGCAGCATATTCCAATGTGGGCCTAACGTACACAGTGTACAGGGTCCTGAACGATTCCTTATTATGATGTCGGAATGCTGTTCTGAGGTTTGCTAGGCGCCCATGTGCTGCAACAGTTATTTGGTTGATGTGCGCTTAAGATGTGCCTGGTGTTATACAGACAGGATATTAAAATGGTATAAAATATCGACAGGTTGTTAGGTAAAACACATGTGCAACAATTAGGTATCTTTATTTCGAAACGTTTCGCCTACACAGTAGGCTTCTTCAGTCGAGTACAGAAAAGTTGATAGAAGCAGAAGATACTTGAAGACGATGTAAGTTTTGAGGTGGTCATTCCCTCAGTCTGGAGAAGAGTATTGTTCCATAATCTGAAACCTCAAAACTTCAAGGGTGATGGACTTATTACATCGTCTTCACGTCTCTTCTATCAACTTTTCTGTACTCGACTGAAGAAGCCTACTGTGTAGGCGAAACGTTTCGAAATAAAGATACCTAATTGTTGCACATGTGTTATACAGACACCAAGATCCTTTTCCTTGAGTGAGGTTTGTAGGCTCTGGCCCCCCTAGACTCTACTCCGTCCGTGGTTTTCTTTGCCCTTCCCCTATCTTCATGACTTTGCACTTGCTGGGGTTGAACTCCAGGAGCCAGTTGCTGGACCAGGCCTGCAGTCTGTCCAGATCCCTCTGTAGGTCTGAGTGGTCCTCGTCCAATTTAATTCTTTTCATCAACTTCAAATAATCTGCAAACAGGGACATTTCGGATTCTATTCCTTCCGTCATGCCGTTCACAAATACCAGAAACAACACCGGTCCTTGGAGTGATCCCTGTGGCACCACGCTCGTTGCAGGTGCCCACTCTGACACCTCGCCACGTACCATGACTCGCTGTTGTCTTCCTGACAGGTATTCCTTGATTCATTGTAGTGCCTTCCCTGTTATCCCTGCCTGGTCCTCCAGCTTCCTCACTAATCTCTTGTGTGGAATTGTGTCAAACGCCTTCTTATAGTCCAAGAAAATGCAATCTGCCCACCCCTCTCTCTCTCTCTCTCTTGTCCAATAAGTTTGTGACACAGGATTTCCCATCCCTGAAACCGTGCTGGCTGTCGTTGATAAGCTCATTCGTTTCTAGGTGCTCCACCACTCTTCTGATAATTTTCGCCATGACCTTGTGTGTGTGTACTCACCTATATGTGATTTCAAGGGTCTATTCACAGTTCCTGGCCCCGCCTCTTCGTTAGTCGCTACTGGGTCCACTCTCTCCCGGCAACAATACCCTTGCCGTACCTATTTGCAAAGCTGTGTGTGGATCCCGTCTCTTCTACAATACTCTCCAGTGTTACGCTTCTTGACAACTCTACGGCTGAAGAAATGATTCCTAACATCCCATTGACTCATCTGAGTTTTCAACTTCTGGTTATGCCTTTTTGAACCTATTTCCCATTTCTGAAACATTCTGTCCCTCTTCACCTTGTCAATTTCCCCTTAGTATTTTGCACGTGGTTATTATATACTTTATAATCCTCCTGTCTTCCAGTGTCGTCAGGATGAGTTTCCTTATCCTCTCCTCATAGCACATACCCCTTAAGAGGGAATAAGGATGGACCTTCCTTTGAAACTTCTAGGGCGTAGTTTACATCTGTGTTATTATGGAACACTATTGGTTCTGGACATATTCTTTTATGGAATATAACATTTCCTAGTAGTAGATCTACTCCCTTAATGGTGAATGACCCGGATGACAATCCTACAGTGATCCATCAAACATGAGAAGTTTAATTAGGGGGCCTCCGTACGCCTCTAACAAAACTTCTAACTCAGGGTCATTTTTTTTCTCTGACAGGTAACACTCCCTTCCTTAATAGTGAGATATAATTACCCATGTCTCGAAAGGTGGTAATGTCAACTAACGTTTTTGGATCTAATCCGACTTTTCCTTTCGAGAGGTAGGGGGTCATTGCCTTCTGCACGACACTAGCAGAGGGTGTTCCGACATCTAGTCATCGGGGTTTGCGGTCATCATGAAGAAATGAAGTCAAATGTGAGTTAATGCTTTTGGAGTGTTTATCAGTAGAGCAAGTAATCACCTGCGTTTGGTATGTCATTTCTTGGTCATTTTTCAGGTCTCTACTTCTCTTAAAACACTGACTCTTTTGGTGTTATGTCTTCCCACAACATTGGCAAATAGGTCTTGATTCAATTTTCTTTCTGCTTTTCGAGCCTCTTCCCTGCCAGGACCTAATTTCTTTCCTGTCACCGGTGATATAGGCTTTCTATCGTGGGAGGGCCAATAAGTATTCCTCTCACGAGTATTAGATTTTCTTTGGGGTCGCAGTAACTTATCCGAATTCTTGGAGCCCATCAACTGCAGAGTCACCTCAAAATGGTCTGCCATGACCGCCATTTCTGATGGCTTGTAAGTGTGTAGACGTTCAGGCAGATGAGTAAAGAAGTCCTCATGTAGGATCATTTGAGACAATTCTTCTACTGTAGAACAATGTGCGGCTCTTAGCCATCTCTCGAAAGCAGTTTGTTTTTCTCGTGCAAACTCTAACCAAGATTGATGGGGTTGTCGAATTTAGGTTTGGAAAGCTTTCTGATAGCTCACTGATAGTAACTCGTAAGTGTCTAATGTGGTCTATTTCACTATATCATACTCTGAATATTGATCAAATGGCAAACTTGCAGCGCAACTTTGAGCCTGCACTGTATGGGCCGTGTGTAATAAGGCGGCCCAATGTTCCTTGGGCCAGCACGTTCGTAATTTCAAAGTTGCCAATCTGTACACTGTAATGTCTTCCTTCTTAGTTTAAAGCAGATATTAATTACTATAGCTCTTAGGATCAGTCCTCCATTTATTACGAGCTTGAGGAGTGCCTTGTTATTTGTTAACAATAAAGAGAGGAGAATAGTTTCTCCTAAGAAAAAGTCGTTCCTTTCTTACTCGTAATAACGTTCCTTGATTTTTCTATTAATTATGTAAATGCCAACAGGAAATCAAAATTTCATCAAGAATTATTTTAATTTAATTGAAGTATTAATACCATATCTTTAGACAGGTATAATATATATATATATATATATATATATATATATATATATATATATATATATATATATATATATATATATATATATATATATTTATATATATATATATATATATATATATATATATATTATATATATATATATATATATATATGCACTGTTTGGGTTCCTCTAAGATTTAAGTAATACAAGACATTACTTTAATATACCTGGAGTTTACCTGGAGAGAGTTTCGGGGGTCAACGCCCCCGCGGCCCGGTCTGTGACCAGGCCTCCTGGTGGATCAGCGCCTGATCAACCAGGCTGTTGCTGCTGGCTGCACGCAAACCAACGTACGAGCCACAGCCCGGCTGATCAGGAATGACTTTAGGTGCTTGTCCAGTGCCAGCTTGAAGACTGCCAGGGGTCTGTTGGTAATCCCCCTTATGTGTGCTGGGAGGCAGTTGAACAGTCTCGGTCCCCTGACACTTATTGTATGGTCTCTTAACGTGCTAGTGACACCCCTGCTTTTCATTGGGGGGATGGTGCATCGTCTGCCAAGTCTTTTGCTTTCGTAGTGAGTGATTTTCGTGTGCAAGTTCGGTACTAGTCCCTCTAGGATTTTCCAGGTGTATATAATCATGTATCTCTCCCTCCTGCGTTCCAGGGAATACAGGTTTAGAAACTCAAGCGCTCCCAGTAATTGAGGTGTTTTATCTCCGTTATGCGCGCCGTGAAAGTTCTCTGTACATTTTCTAGGTCGGCAATTTCACCTGCCTTGAAAGGTGCTGTTAGAGTGCAGCAATATTCCAGCCTAGATAGAACAAGTGACCTGAAGAGTGTCATCATGGGCTTGGCCTCCCTAGTTTTGAAGGTTCTCATTATCCATCCTGTCATTTTTCTAGCAGATGCGATTGATACAATGTTTATGGTCCTTGAAGGTGAGATCCTCCGACATAATCACTCCCAGGTCTTTGACGTTGGTGTTTCGCTCTATTTTGTGGCCAGAATTTGTTTTGTACTCTGATGAAGATTTAATTTCCTCATGTTTACCATATCTGAGTAATTGAAATTTCTCATCGTTGAACTTCATATTGTTTTCTGCAGCCCACTGAAAGATTTGGTTGATGTCCGCCTGGAGCCTTGCAGTGTCTGCAATGGAAGACACTGTCATGCAGATTCGGGTGTCATCTGCAAAGGAAGACACGGTGCTGTGGCTGACATCCTTGTCTATGTCGGATATGAGGATGAGGAACAGATGGGAGCTAGTACTGTGCCTTGTGGAACAGAGCTTTTCACCGTAGCTGCCTCGGACTTTACTCTGTTGACGACTACTCTCTGTGTTCTGTTAGTGAGGAAATTTATAGATCCATCGACCAACTTTTCCTGTTATTCCTTTAGCGCGCATTTTGTGCGCTATTACGCCATGGTCACACTTGTCGAAGGCTTTTGCAAAGTCTGTATATATTACATCTGCATTCTTTTTGTCTTCTAGTGCATTTAGGACCTTGTCGTAGTGATCCAGTAGTTGAGACAGACAGGAGCGACCTGTTCTAAACCCATGTTGCCCTGGGTTGTGTAAACTGATGGGTTTCTAGATGGGTGGTGATCTTGCTTCTTAGGACCCTTTCAAAGATTTTTATGATATGGGATGTTAGTGCTATTGGTCTGTAGTTCTTTGCTGTTGCTTTACTGCCCCTTTGTGGAGTGGGGCTATGTCTGTTGTTTTTAGTAACTGAGGGACGACCCCCGTGTCCATGCTCCCTCTCCATAGGATGGAAAAGGCTCGTGATAGGGGCTTCTTGCAGTTCTTGATGAACACAGAGTTCCATGAGTCTGGCCCTGGGGCAGATGTGCATGGGCATGTCATTTATCGCCTGTTCGAAGTCATTTGGCGTCAGGATAACATCGGATAGGCTTGTGTTAATCAAATTTTGTGGCTCTCTCATAAAAAATTCATTTTGATCTTCGACTCTCAGTCTGGTTAGCGGCTTGCTAAAAACTGAGTCATATTGGGACTTGAGTAGCTCACTCATTTCCTTGCTGTCATCTGTGTAGGACCCATCTTGTTTAAGTAGGGGCCCAATACTGGACGTTGTTCTCGATTTTGATTTGGCATAGGAGAAGAAATACTTTGGGTTTCTTTCGATTTCATTTATGGCTTTTAGTTCTTCCCGCGATTCCTGACTCCTAAAGGATTCTTTTAGCTTAAGTTCGATGCTTGCTATTTCTCTGACCAGTGTCTCCCTGCGCATTTCTGATATATTGACCTCTTTTAGCCGCTCTGTTATTCTTTTCCGTCGCCTGTAAAGGGAGCGCCTGTCTCTTTCTATTTTACATCTACTCCTCCTTTTTCTTAGAGGAATAAGCCTTGTGCATACATCGAGTGCCACCGAGTTAATCTGTTCTAGGCATAAGTTTGGGTCTGTGTTGCTTAGTATATCTTCCCAGCTTATATCGGTTAGGACCCGACATGATCTGCTTTAGTGAATAATTAATAAATATACAGATAAATAAGACATTACAATACACAAATTCCATTAAGACAGATAAAGTATCACGTAAGACAGTGTTTTCAAAGACGTAATACACTGGGAATATACTTTCTTAAGAGAGTTTCAGACTTACACAGTAGAGCCGAAGCTGAATGAGTAGTTTACTCCTTATACACACGTATGGGCTAAGTACAAGTCTCTAAAGCTTCATAGAGTAAACATTGCTATGGTGTCTTCTACCAGAGTACAGAAGCTCCCTCAGCGTACTCAAGAGAGACACTGACTAGACAAACCCTCGTGAACCACAGGTCACGTCAGGTCACCTGATACTTAACATATGGCGCCAACTCGTGACGTCACTGACCAGCCATACCATTGAAATGTGCAATGATAATTATGTTCTTTTACATATTAATGAGCTCATAACCAGATATATGAATACATATACTCATTTCTTTAATAATCAAATAACACAAACTTATGATGAGGGATGAATAGGATGATAGTACAACGATCCAGTAGCTTTGTTTTAGCTAATAACAAAGTTACTAGCATGGTAGTATTATCAAAGTGATGAATTATATACGAGATATTGTAACACAAACCTACTGGAGCTTTATGACAAGGTAGCAGAAGTAAGACCAGCACCACAAAGTTGTCCACCACCACAACAAAGTTGTCCAGCACCACAATAAAGTTGTCCAGCACCACAAAGTTGTCCACCACCACAACAAAGTTGTCCAGCACCACAATAAAGTTGTCCAGCACCACAAAGTTGTCCACCACCACAACAAAGTTGTCCAGCACCACAATAAAGTTGTCCAGCACCACAAAGTTGTCCACACCACAACAAAGTTGTCCAGCACCACAATAAAGTTGTCCAGCACCACAAAGTTGTCCACCACCACAACAAAGTTGTCCAGCACCACAATAAAGTTGTCCAGCACCACAAAGTTGTCCACCACCACAACAAAGTTGTCCAGCACGACAATAAAGTTGTCCAGCACCACAAAGTTGTCCAGCACCACAACAAAGTTGTCCAGCACCAATAAAGTTGTCCGCACCACAAAGTTGTCCACCACCACAATAAAGTTGTCCAGCACCACAATAAAGTTGTCCAGCACCACAAAGTTGTCCACCACCACAACAAAGTTGTCCACCACCACAATAAAGTTGTCCAGCACCACAATAAAGTTGTCCAGCACCACAAAGTTGTCCACCACCACAACAAAGTTGTCCAGCACCACAATAAAGTTGTCCAGCACCACAATAAAGTTGTCCAGCACCACAATAAAGTTGTCCACCACCACAATAAAGTTGTCCACCACCACAATAAAGTTGTCCACCACCACAATAAAGTTGTCCAGCACCACAATAAAGTTGTCCAGCACCACAATAAGTTGTCCAGCACCACAATAAAGTTGTCCAGCACCACAATAAAGTTGTCCACCACCACAATAAAGTTGTCCAGCTCCACAATAAAGTTGTCCAGCACCACAATAAAGTTGTCCAGCACCACAATAAGTTGTCCAGCACCACAATAAGTTGTCCAGCACCACAATAGGTTGTCCAGCACCACAATAGGTTGTCCAGCACCACAATAGGTTGTCCAGCATTATAATAAGTTTATCCAGCATCACAGTTATGATATACGGTATCAAATTATTTTTTTCCAGCGCCACAATAAAGCTATCCAGGACTATTATAAAGCTATCCAGGACTATTATAAAGCTATCCAGGACTATTATAAAGCTATCCAGGACTATTATAAAGCTATCCAGGACTATTAT
>NC_069427.1:8476481-8541481 GCF_026875155.1 Cherax quadricarinatus
CCTTGCCTTGAGTGGCAGTTTCCACCCTTGCCTTGGTGGGTCACCTTGCCTTGGTGAGGGTTACCCTGCCTTGGCTTGGGTCACCTTCTCCTCAACGCCCTTTGTTGTTTGGGTTCACCTCCTGCCCTTGGTGGGTTCACCCTGCCTTGGTTGGGGGTCACCAAAGCGTTAGCGTTGTGTTAATAATAATAAAAAAATAACTATAGTCAGGATTTTTTATGGGTTTAATACCATTATTGTAAACAATCACTATTGAATGGTTTTATATATTATCTTCGTATTGTTAACAGTCATGGTTTTTTAATAACTTATTTATTGTTTTATGTATTATAACTATAGGTAAGTTCAGTATTACATATTACCATATGTGCTTCTATGGTACAGTTTATTACCAGCCATACTCCGTGTTTTACGGTGTTGGATTGCTTTTATAGTTCCTGGATAGCTTTCTAATAATGTCCTGGATAGCTTTATAACAGTCCTTCCTGGATACCTTTTAATAGTTCCTGAGAGAGCTTTTAATAGTCCTGGAATAGCTTTATATAGTCCTGGGTTTAGCTTTATATTAGTCCTGGATACCTTTATAATAGTCCCTGGATAGCTTTATAATAGTCCTGGGATAGCTTTATAATAGTCCTGGATAGCTTTATAACTCAGTCCTGGATACCTTTATAATAGTCCTGGAGAGCTTTATATAGTCATGGATAGATTTATAATAGTCCTGGATTTGCATTATAAATAGTCCGGATACCTTTATAATAGTCCTGGATTAGCTTTATAATAGTCCTGGATTAGCTTTATAATAGTCCTGGATAGCTTTATGTGGCTGCTGGAAAAAGAAAAAAAAAATTAATTATGATTCCGTACGCATCATACTGTGATGCTGGATAAACCTTATTATAAATGCTTGGTCTGCGACAACATATTGTTCCTAGAGCGGACAAATATTGTGGCGGCCTGGACAACCTTATTGGGGTTGCCTGGACTACTTTATTGTGGTGCTGAGGACAACTTTATTGTGGTGCAGGTCAAAACTTGTCATGTCCGGTGGTAGGACAACTTTGTGGTGCTGGTACTTACTTTTGCTACCTTGTCTAAGCTCCTGTAGGTTGTGTTTTAACAATATCTCGTATTAATTCATCACTTTGTGATTACTACCATGCTAGTATACCTGTGTTATTAGTAAAAACAAAGCTACTGGGTCGTTGTTACATCATCCTATGCATTCCATCTCATAAGTTTGTGTTATTTGATTATTATAAGAGGAAATGAGGGTATATGTATTCATTATATCTGGTTATGAGTCATTAATTTGTAAAAGAACTACATTATCATTGCACATTCAAGGGTAAGGTTGGTCAGTGACGTCACGAGTTGGCCGCCATATGTTAAGTATCAGGTTGACCTTGCGTGACTGTGGTTCACCGAGGGTTTGTTCTAGTCAGTGTTCTCTTGAGTTACACTGAGGGAGCTTCTGTAATCTGGTTTTAGAACTAGAAAGAAAGGACACACATAGCATTGTTTACTCTATGAAGCTTTAGAGACTTGTACTTAGCCTTACGTGTGTTATAAGGGAGGTAAACTACTCATTCAGCTTCGGCTTACGGTTGTAAGTCTGAAACTCTCTTAAGAAAGTATTTTCCCAGTGTAGTGTAGTGTATTACGTCTTTGGAATAGACTGTTCCTTACGTGGATACTTTATCTGTCTCTTAATGAGAATTTGTTTGTATCTGTAATGTCTTATTTATCCCTCTGTATATTTTATTAATTATCTCACCACCTAAAGCAGATCATTGTCGGGTATATTAAGTACTGTCTTGTATTACTTAAATCTTAGAGGAACCCAAAGCAGTGCATATAGAATATATTTATATATATATATATATATATATATATATATTTATATATATCTATATATATATATATATATATATATATAATAATTATATATAGATAATATTTTTATATATATATATATTATATATTATTTATATTACTATATATATATTGATATATATATATATTTTATATTATATATATATATATTATATATATATATATTATATATATATATATATATTTATATATATTATATATATATATATATTACGCTATATATATTTATAATATTTATATATTATTACATGTCTAATGAGTATGGTATTAATCCTTCAATTAAATTAAAATAATTCTTGATGAAATTTTGTTTCCTGTTGGAATTTACTTATTTAATAGAAAAATTCATGTACGTTATTACGTGTAAGAAAGGAAACGGCACTTTTGTCTTAGGTGAAACTATTATCTTCATTTATTGTAACACAATAACAAGGCACTCCTCAAAGCTGTAATTTTATGGTGAGAGGTATACTGACCTAAGTGCTAGTGGTTGGAATATCTGATGTTAACTAAGAGGAACGACATTACAGTGTTCAGACTCACCTCTGTCTGGCAACTTTGAAATTACAAACGTGCTGGCCCAAGGACATCTGGGCGGCCTTATTACCACACGGCCCTATTTACGTGCCCTGCTCAAAGTTGCGCTGCAAGTTTGCTATTTGACCAATAATCAGAAGTATGATATAGTGAAATAGACAAATTAAACATTACGTGTTACTACCTGTGAGCTATCAGAAAGCTTTCAACCTAAATCTCGACACCCATCAATCTTTTGGTAGGTTTGCATCGAGGAAAAAACAAAACTGCTTTCGAGCATGGCGAAAGAGCGCCGCCAACATTGTTCTACAGTAGAAGAATTGTCTCTCAAATGATCCACTTGAGGACTTCTTTATCATCTGACTGAAACGTTGTCTACACCACTGTACCTGATTGGACATTCCACTTTTCAAGCCATCAGAAACTAGAAAATGGCCGTAATGGCAGGACCATTTTGAGGTGACTCTGCGTGATGGGCGCTCCAGAATTCGGATAAGTTTAACTTCGACCCCAAAGAAGAAAACCTCCTAATACTCGTGTGAGAGGGGAATTAATACTTATTGGCCCCCACGATAAGAAAGCCTGTATCACCGGTGACAGGATAAGGAGGACAAGAAAAATTAGGTTCCTGGCAGGGAGAGGCTCGGAAGCAGAAAGATAGATAAATTGATTCATTGACCTATTTGCCATGTGTGGGTATGCATAAACACCTAAAAAGAGTCAGGTTTTACGAGACTGTAGAGTCCTGAAAATAATGACCATGAAATTGTCATAACCAAACGCAGGTGTTACTTGTCTCTATGCTCTATTATACACTCCCATAAGCATTAACTACATTTGTTGACCATCATTTCCTTCATGATGATCCCGCAAACCCCGATGACTAGATGTCGGGAACCCCCTCTGCTAGTGTTCGTGCAGAAGGCAAATGACCCCCTATCCTCTCGAAAGGAAAAGCTGGAATATGGGAATTAGATCCAATAAAACGTTAGTTGACAATTGCCACCACTTTCGAAGCAAGGGTAATTACTATCTCATATTAAGGAAGGGAGGAGTGTTACCTGTCCAGAGAAAAAAAAAAAAAAAATGGACCCTGAGTTAGAAGTTTTGTTAGAGGCGTACGGAGGCCCCTAATTAAACTTCTCATGTTTGATGGATCACTGTAGGATTGTCATCCGGGTCATTCACCTTTAAAGGGGAGTAGATCAAACTACTAGGAAAATGTTATATTCCAAAAAAGAATATGTCCAGAACAATATGTTCCATAATAACACAGATGTAAACTACGCCCTAAAGTTTCAAAGGAAGGTCCATCCTTATTCCCTTTTAAAGGGGGTATGGGGTTTATGAGGAGAGATAAGGAAAACTCACCCTGACGACACTGGAAGACAGGAGGATTATAAAGTATATAATAACAACGTGCAAAATACAAAGGGGGAAATTGAAAAGGGTGAAGGGGGACAAATGTTTCAAAAAATGGGAAATGGGGTTCAAAAAAAGGCATAACCGGAAGTTGAAAACTAGATGAGTCAATGGGATGTTAGGAATCTTTTTCTTCATCCGTGGGAGTTGTAAAGAACGTAAACACTGGAGAGTATTGTAGAAGAGGGGGTCCACACACAGCTTTTCCCAAATAGTACGGCAAGGGAAATTGTTGCCGGAGAGAGTGGACCCAGTAGCGAACTAACGAAGAGGCGGGGCCAGGAACTGTGAATAGACCCTTGAAATCACATATAGGTGAGTACACACACACTTAGTCATGGGGGAAATTTCAGAAGAGTGGTGGAGCACCTAGAAACGAATGGCTTTCAACGACAGCCAGCACGGTTTCAGGGAGGGGAAATCCTGTGTCAAAACTTATTGGACAAGAGAGAGAGAGAGAGAGGGTGGGGCAGTTGCATTTTCTTGGACTATAAGAAGGCGTTTGACACAATTCCACACAAGAGATTATGAGGAAGTGGAGGCCCAGGCAGGGTAAAGGGAAGGCACTACAAGGGAATCAAGGAATACCTGTCGGAAGAAAACAGCGAGTCATGGTACGGGGCGAGGTGTCAGAGTGGGCACCTGCAACGAGCGGGGTTTGCCACAGGGTTTCACTCCAAAGGGACCGGTGTTGTTTTGGTATTTGGTGAACGGCATGCGGAAGAATAGAATCCGAAATGTCCCTGTTTGCAGATTATTTGAAGTTGATGAGAAGAATTAAATTGGACGAGGACCACTCAGACCTACAGAGGATCTGGACAGACTGCAGGCCTGGTCCAGCAACTGGCTCCTGGAGTTCAAACCCCAGCAAGTGCAAAGTCATGAAGATGGGGAAGGGCAAAGAAAACCAGGGGACGGAGTAGAGTCTAGGGGGGCCCAGAGCCTACAAACCTCACTAAAGGGAAAAGGATCTTGGTGTCTGTATAACACATGTGCAACAATAGGTATCTTTATTTCAAAACGTTTTCGCCTACACAGTGGGCTTCTTCAGTCGAGTACAGAAAAGTTGATGAAGCAGAAGATACTTGAAAAACGATGTAAGTTTTGAGGTGGTCATTTTTCCCTTCATTCTGGGAGAAGAAGTATTGTTCCCCATAATCTGAACCTCAAAACTCAAGGGTGATGGACTTATTACATCGTCCTTCACGTCTTTCTATCAACTTTTCTGTACTCGACTGAAAAGCCTACTGTGTAGGCGAAACGTTTCGAATAAGAACCTAATTGTTGCACATTGTTTTACCTAACAACCTGTCGATATTTTAATACCATTTTAATAACCTGTCTGTATACACAGGCACATTTTAAGCGCACATCAACCAAATAACTGTTGCAGCACATGGGCGCCTAGCAAACCCAGAACAGCATTCCGACATCATAATAAGGAATCGTTCAGGACCCTGACACTGTGTAGTTAGCCCACATTGGAATATCTGCGCTAGATTGAACCCCTCACCTAACCAAGCATGTAAGGAAAGCTAGGGAAAAGTAAAGGGGTTTGCAACAAGACTAGTCCGGAGCTTAGGGGTATGTTCTAAGGAATCGCCCTGAGGACACTTGAAAAAGGCGAGGTAGGGGGGATTTTATAACGACATATAAAATACTGTGAGGTAAAGACAAGGTGGGACAGGGACAGGCTGTTCCAAGAGAGAGACACAGCAACAAAGGGGTCACAGTTGGAAGTTAAGACTCAATAAATCACATGGATGTTAGGAAGTATTCTTCAGTCACAGCGTTGTCAGGAAGTGAAAAGCCGGTAGTGATGAAATGGAGAAGGATCCATACATAGCCTAAGAACAAAGGTATGATAAAGCCATGACGGAGAATGACTGATAGTGGCCAGTTGAAGAGGCGGGGCCAGGAGCTGTGGACTTGACCTCCCCGCAACGACAACTAGATGAGTACACACACACACACACACACACACACACAACACACACACACACACAAACACACCAAACACAAAACACATACAATCACACACACACAACACATACACACACACACACACACACACACACACACACACAACCCCACACACACACACACACAACACACACACACACACACCAACACACGCCTCGGGAAGGACCAGTACTTCAGTAAGAGCGGGCCAGACTCACTGCCCCCGAACCTCAACAGGTGACACTAGTATACACACAACACACACAAACCTGAACGACATGATGAACAGAGGAAGGTGAACCAAGAGTGATAAAATAACGAACAAATTACGAGTGGAACTGATACAGTAAAAGAGGGAGGAATTTTTCACAACGGAAATAGGAATGCGAGGACACAGCTGGAAGTTGAAAACCCCACGAGTCACAGATATTCACCGAGTTTTGTTTCAGTCTTTGAGCATCAGAAGGGGAAACGACCTGGGAAGGAGTGGTAGGGGCAGGATCCTCACTTAGCTTTAAGAAGAAGTAAGATAAAGCTCTCGAACCCAGAAGAGTGACCTATAACGACCCAGGAAGAGCAGGGCCAAAGGAGTTAAGACTCGACCCTTGCACCACATTTTAGTGAATTTACAACTTCAGTACCTGACCGCGGTAAGTGGTCCCGTACTTCGATTTGTAACGCCTGGTTGATAGCCTTTACCGGGGGCTAGTCATTGACCAGCCCCGGGGCGTTGACCCCATAAACTAAGGCAGGAACCCCATCACACTCATTTTCTCTCACTCTCACTCCCCCCCCTCTCTTCTCCCCTCTCTCTTCTCCCCTCCTCTCCTCTCTCTCTCCTCTCTCTCTCCCTCTCTCCTCTCTCTCTCTTCTCTCTTCTTCATCTCTCTCTCTCTGTCTCTGTCTCTCTCTGTCTTCTCCCCTCTCTCCTCTCTGTCTTTCTTTTCACTCTTTTTAACACACACACACACACACACACACACCACACAACACACACACCCCAAAACACACACACACACACACACAAAAACACCACACACACAACACACACAACACAGGGCCAGGAGCTTGTCTCGACCCCCTGCAACCTCAAGCAGGTGAGAAACACACACACACACACAGAATGGTTCAAAGTTTGCATAATAATAACAGGAAAGTACAACTGGAAGTTGAAAACTCATATGAGTCGAGAGGTTAGGAAGTATTTCTTCAACCTTAGAGATGTCAAGAAGTGGAGCAATCTGGAGAGTGAAGTGGTAGAGGCATGATCCATACATAGCTTTAAGAGTACGAAAAGGGCTCTTGTAATCAGGAGAGAGTGGACCTAGTAGTGACCAGCGAAGAGGCTGGCCAAGAGCTGTGAATCGACCCCTACATCCATATATAGGTGAGTAGGTGAGTACACATACTCTCAAAGACACACACCCAATCAGGCAGGACACAAACACACAACCCACTCAGGCAAGACACAAATACACACCCACTCGGGCAAGGTTCAAGACGCATACCCACTCAGCCAAGACACAAGACACACCCACTCAGCCAAGACACAAGGGACACCCACTCAGGCAAGGCACAAGACACACGCCCACTCAGACAAGACACAAGACACACGCCCACTCAGACAAGACACAAGACAAAACGCCCCACTCAGGCAAGACACAAGACACACACCACTAAAGCAAGACACAAGACACACACCCACCACCAAGACCAAGAAAACGCCCACTCAGGAAAGGTACAAGACACACGCCACTCCAGACAAGACACAAGACACACGCCCATCAGGCAAGGCACAAGCCCACACACCCACTCAGACAATACACATGACCACACCCACTCAGGCATGACACAAGACACACCCACTCAGGCAAGACACAAGACACACACCCCCTCAGACAAGACACAAGACACACACCCACTCAGGCAAGACACAAACACACACCCACTCAGGCAAGACCAGACACACACCCACTCAAGCAAGACACAAGACACACACCCACTCAAGCAAGACACAAGACACACACCACTCAGGCATGACACAAGACAAAACCCACTCAGCAAGACACTAGACCCACACCCACTCAGACAAGACACAAGACCACACCCCACTCAGGCAAGACACAAGACACACACCCACTCAGGCAAGCCCACAGACACACACCCACTCAGACAAGACACAAGCACACACCCACTCAGGCAAGACACAAGACACACCCCCCACTCAGGCAAGACACAAGACACACACCCACTCAAGCAAGACACAAGACACACCCCCCACTCAGCATGACACAAGACACACACCCACTCAGGCAAGACACTAGACACAAAACCCACTCAGGCAAGACACAAGACAACACCCACTCAAGCAAGACACAAGACACACCCCCACTCGGGCATGACACAAGACACACCCACTCAGGCAAGACACAAGACACACACCCACTCAGACAATACACATGACACACACCCACTCAGGCATGACACAAGACACACCCACTCAGGCAAGACACAAGACACACACCCACTCAGACAAGACACAAGACACACACCCACTCAGGCAAGACACAAGACACACACCTAAGCATCATGGAACATAACCAAAGTCAGTGAACATCTTCCCAGCATCATGGAACAAGATCAAAGTCAGTGAACGTCTTCCCAGCATCATGGAACATAACCAAAGTCAGTGAACATCTTCCCCGCATCGTGGAACATGACCAAAGCCAGTGAACGTCTTCCCAGCATCATGGAATATGACGAAAGTCTGTGAACATCTTTCCAGCATCATGGAACATGACCAAAATCTCTGAACATCTCCCCAGCATCATCGAACATGATCAAAGCCAGTGAACATCTTCCCAGCACCATGGAACATGACTCACGACATTGTAATAACGTGATTACAAACAAATCACGGAACGAGTGGGATTCGAACCCATGGAGAGTGAATCATAAAACTCCAGGCCAGTAACTTGCGCACTGACCTGGAGTTTGAAGACTCACTCGCCATGGGTTTAAATCCCAACCATTCTATGGTTTATGCATAGTGTAATTTATGTGTATATAACATGTGTGTGCCCTCAAAGCCATTGTAAAATAAAACTGTATCTAAAACTTAAATCAGATTTTGTTAATTATTATATTTTCTAACAAAGCAATTAAGTAAAAATTACTTGATTGCTTATTTAAAGAAAGGCTCATCAATTTTGCTTAAAGAAAAGGTTGGATTAATTGTGGCATGGGTAGGTCACAACTGCCATTTTCTTGTGGGAGAAGTTTGGAAAATTTCAAACTTATGCCGCCCTCTGCACTATTTCAATTAAAATCACTGAGACACAAGGGACACAGGTCATACAACACTGTGGTCGCTCAGCGTCTGTAATACATAGTTTAACATATATTTACTCTACTGAAAGCTGTAGCTGTAGTTTTATTATTCATATTAGACAAAAGTATAAATATGATTCAGTCAAGCACATAATTACTATCTCATTAAATTAAAGTAATCGACATCAAATAAAGACTACTGTATAAGAAGGATAGTAGAAGCTGATGTCAGTAGATGAGTATCCGAGAAAAGTATCCAGGTATTCTTCTGTATCACATGACTGCAGCTCAACTTCCTCAAGAGAATATCGAGTTATAATTCAATTTTCACAAAAGTCCCAGGAGCTGGAGAGCAATATCTTTGAAAAACTTCAGTTCAACACATTCAAGAAGCCAAGCATCTGTAGATGAACATCCTCAAAAGACACAAGAGCTGTACATCACCACACCCGAGAGACATTGATACAGATCAAAATTCTCATGAGCCCCAAGAGCTGGAATTCATCCTGGTCGAAAACATAAAATACAATATCAGTCAGATGAGAACTAGATGCTGGTTATGTCAGTAGAGATTTATCTCCTGCATTAGGCGAAGAAAGGAAGACAATAATTGCTTTCAGTCGTAATGTGTCAGTCTCACTGGCAGGTTACGAGAGCGAACAAACTGATCTTCATCACACTTGCCACTAAAAAATCCTGTTTTGAGCTTTCCTTCAGGTAAGTTACATAAAAATTAAAAGGGTTTTTAAATTTTACGAGATTGGTCGCCCCCGAAATCAACATTCGAATTTGTTTTCCCCACAATTGGCAACTGGAACCTTACAGCAAGATGGGCCAATTCCCAAAATTTCAACTAATAACAAACACTCGGGCTGAGATTTGAAGCCAAGTCTGACAAGGTTTTTCGTTATCACAAGGAAACACTCTCCTTTTCTTATTAAAATTACAAATCTTCCAAGATAAAAACTTTAGGCTGAAAGCTTAAAAGCCACCCGAAAGATATTCCCTTTGGTAAAAAAAAAAACTGAAAGATTTGAACCTACACAGCGTAAGCTTAATTAACCCTTTTTTAGGGGCAGCAGCCTCATACTGCAACTTAAAGCTATATTTACAAAAGGCTTTCATGTAATTAGCAAAAAAAATCCAAGTTTAGAAATAAAACCACAAATTCTCCCCCTAAACTAATGACTAATATAATTTTCATTTAATATTTAATCATTCCCGAAAGCTAAACCCGTCAAAGAGACAGTAATCGAATTGAAACCCACCTACTTGCATAATTTGGGTTTAGCACTTATTGTAATAAAAATAATAATAACAATATTATTATTATTACTATTATTATTTTATTATTTTATTATTTTTTATTATTTTTATTATTATTATTACTATTATTATTTTATTATTAAATTTTTATTATTTTTATTATTATTATTATATTATTATTATTATTATTGTTTATAAAATTTTTCAAAATATTTCCTATAAATCGCAATTTCAATTCGACGCTTCCTCTAAGTTAGGTAAGTCAACATCGAAATTTGATGCAAAGGGTTAGAAATAGGCTAAACCCAGTTATCCCATGGAAACTTGTGACGAAAAAAAAAAATCTGACGGCTATATACTTCCCTACAGTCGCAAAGAACCCATCTTTTGGCAAAATAAAACAGATGTTTTTAGGGGAAATTTTCTAGCCTTTAAAATGGTTTTTTTCCCCCATTATTTTTTATTGTAGTAGTAGTAGTTAGTATAAAAAATAGTATAGTAGAATAAAAAATTAGTAGTATAGTAGTAGAGTATACAGTAAGTAGTAGTAGTAGTAAAATAAAAAGTGGGAGTGGGTGAGATAAGTATTAAAAATATCGTAGTAATAGTAGCAGTGCTCTTTTTAATGGGAGGGGGCTAAAACCCGTACTGACATACAAGTGGAATGGAGGTTATTGTTTGACCTACGAAATGGGAGGGGAGCCCAATTTTTAGAATCTAAAATCCACCGAGACACTTAAGAAAGGATCCTTCAACTACTGCGGCAAATTTAGAAAAGACAACGCCCCTTTCTTCAGGAAACGACCACTTTAGTGGAAAGGGCAACATTACGGCTCTCCAAAAAAATAACAGGTGAAAGCAGTTTGCTGCTTTCCGCTCTTACCACAACAAAAGAAAGCCAATTTTCCCCATTGGATGATCGGCGCACCAAATCATGCACAATCACAACCCCTTTCCTTTCTTACATTTAAAGGAATTGTTTATTCAAATTTAGATAAAATTTAACGTAATATACAACGTTATTACCCTACTACTACAAATACTACTACTACTATACTACTCTACACACTATACTATCTTACTACTACTCAATACACACTCTATACGACTATACTACTACTACTACTACTACTACACTACTATACTACTATACTACTACTACTACTATACTACTACTACACTAAACTACTAAATACTTCTACTACTACTACTATACTTCTACTAAATACACACTAACTACTAAACTACACCACTAACCAAAACTACTACTACAAATATACTACACCCCACACTATACACTACTACACTTACAATACCTACTACTACTACTCTACTAACTACACTACTACTACTTTTTAAATATATACTATTTCTACTATACTACTACTACTATTTAGTAAAAATAATAATAATAAAAATAATAATAAAAATAATAATAATATTTAATTCCCCCAAATACATGATCAACAGTTATTCTTGCTACGGTTTATTCGTTACAACAGTTTTTAAAAACTCTTTCCCGCAATTATATTCGTTATAACATTATGTCATTGATACATTATATTATCGTTACAGCAATTTATCAACTATTTTTCATTCGTTGTTGCTGTTTTCACGCGCCACATAATTATATTAATTTCAACAAATTTACACGGGTCACAACAAATATGTACAGTTCCCCCCTCAACACCATCTTTATTATTTATTATTATTATTTTTATTATTTTATTATTTTTTGTTATTGTTTTTATTTTTATTTTTATTGATTATTATTATTATTTTTATTGTTTTTGTTATTTTATTTTATCATTTTTTATTATTATTTTTATTACATTATTATTATTTTATTATTATTATTATTATTTATTTTTTCTATTATTTTTATTATTATTATTATTATTATTATTATTTTATTATTTTTATTATTATTATTATATTATATTGTTATTATTATTATTATTGTTATTATTTTTATTATTATTATTATTATTATTATTATTATTGTTATTATTATTTTTTATTATTTATATTAATTATTATATTTATTATTTTATTATTCTATATTATTATTATTATTATTATTATTATTATTATTACTATTATTATTATTACTATTATTATTTTATTATTATTATTATTATTATTATATTATTGTTATTATAATTTATTATTATTATTATTATTATTATTATTTATTACTTTATTATTATTATTATTATTATTATTTTTTATTGTTATTATTATTATTATTATTATTATTATTATTATTATTATTTTTAAATATTTTTTATTATTATTATTATTATTATTATTATTATTATTATTATTCATGTTTCAAGTTGTCCCCACTGCGTCAAAACAATCGCATGCGTTGTTTAAATATTGGTCTCATAACCCACTAAATGACGTAAGCGAGCAACTAAGGAAACATTTCTTAAGACCATGTTTCTCTCACCACGAGCTTTATGCTGGTGTTAAAATTTAATTGCCACTTTACATTACTCTTAACTGCTACGTCACAGTAACTGACGTTTTACATTGCATAATTGTTATTTACTTCCCGCGCGTTAGTCACATGTGCTTCCCCCGTATTTTACACATCTGTGGCACAAACCCTCAGTTGCTTCCTCGCCACTTACAGTCTAGCAACAATGATTAAAATGGGCGAGGCTCCATGACTCAGCCTGTGCATCGACTGTACTTGCCTCGAATCCGTGTGATCCCGCAAGAACCACAAGGCAGGATATGACAGTGCAGGTTCTCATGCCTCCTTCCTCTCCTCTTCCCCTTCCCTATACATTCCCCTCGCTCTTCACCTTTGTCAATACCTCTAATTACATAGTAATCATTTGTTCCCTTCTTGACTCATGTGCTGTGAGGTTAAGCTCATCAGATTTGTATTCTTAAGTAGGTCCTTAAATTTTTGGAACAAGTCAGAATCTAAATAATTTGGGGTGCAGTTATTTATATTCAGACAATTGTAAAGTAAATCATGGAATAAATTCTTTGTAAAGTCTAGGGGATTAGTTGGCTAGAAACAGGAGTGGTATGAGTAGTTGTCTAACATAAGTCAGTAGATATATTGAAAGTTCCTTATGTGTATATTTAGTCATTGTCAAGGTTCAAGTAGGCTATGTTGAAGTTATGGAAGCTGAAGTTGCATTTACTGGACGTATCCTGTTTACTTGTAAATATAAATATACATTAATGTAATATTTATAATATAATAATAAAATAATAATAATTAAAAAAATAATAATAATAAATAATAATAATAATAATAATAAAAAATAAAATAATAATTAATAATAATAATTAAAAATAATAATCATAAATAAATGATCCTCGATTAAGCTTCTGCATTGGGGAGAATGGTAAAAACACAGTATACATGTTCAGACATTTACAAATTATAAAAAAATAAACGAGGTATAAAAATTTTTAACATTGGATTGTTAGTATTTTTTAAATTTAAACAAGACATCTTAGGCTAACTTCCCCTTTTTTTTCTCGAAACTTCAACATACATTTCCCGTTCCTATAATTAAAAAAAAATTACACAGGAAATTTCAATGCGACGTACAAAAATGATCCAACCACTTATTTTGACTTTCAAACATGAAACAATAACAATTATTCCTTTTGACTGTACACTTAACATTTATATTTGGGACTTCTCCTATTTTCTCCTACTACCTCTTACTCCAACTTCTCGAATATAGATCCCCCTGCCCCCTACCACCTCCCACACTTTTCCCCATGTTCCATCTCCCTCCCACCCCATACCCCCCACCCATGTTCAGAAAACATACCCCCCCACCCCTGCTCAGACACTTACCCCCCACCCTTTCTCAGACACATACCCTCCCACCCATTCTCAGACACATACCCCCCCACCCATTCTCAGACACATACCCCCACCCATGCTCAGACACATACCCCCCCATCCATGCTCGACACATACCCCCACCCATGTCAGACACATACCCTCCCACCCATGCTCAGACACATACCCCCCCACCCATGTCAGACACATACCCTCCCAAACCCATGTCAACACATACCCCCCCACCCATGCTCAGACACATACCCTCCCACCCATGCTCAGACACATACCCTCCCACCCATGCTCAGACACTTTCCCTCCCACCCATCTCAGACACATACCCTCCCACCCATGCTCAGACACATACCCTCCCACCCATGCTCAGACACATACCCTCCCACCCATCTCAGACACATTCCCTCCCACCCATGCTCAGACACTTTACCCTCCCATCCATGTTCAGACACATACCCTCCCACCCTTTGCTCAGACACATACCCTCCCACCCATGCTCAGACACATACCCTCCCACCCATGCTCAGACACATACCCTCCACCCATGTTCAGACACATCCTCAGCGCCTACTCTCATGCTCGACAATACTCCTAATTATTGATGTTCCCTCCCACCCTTGTATAACATATCAATGTTTCGCATTATAGCAGAAACTTTATCCACCATGTTCGACACTATCACATTATCAAGACTTCTCTATTGTAGTAAAACCTTCTAGAACATGTGCGCCTCTTTTCGTATAATTTAAATTTTTGATGTTCGTCTTTTAGTATAACATTATAAAGATGTTCGTCTTTTAGTATAACATTATAAAGGTGTTCGTCTTTTAGTATAACATTATAAAGTGTTCGTTTTTAGTATAACATTATAAAGTGTTCGTCTTTTAGTATAACATTATAAAGTGTTCGTCTTTTAGTATAACATTATAAAGTGTTTCGTCTTCGTAGCATGACATTTAAAAGATCGTCTTTAGTATAACATTATAAAGATGGTGCTTAGTATATTCTTTATAAGAAGGGTCGTACTTTTAAAAAGATATAAGTGAACATACTATTTTAAAAACATAGTAAAGCATTATTCTTTAAAACATGGTAAAGATATACATTCTTTAAATGACATTATAAAATATACGTCTTTTAGATAGACATGTAAACATTACTTTCCCTTTTTAAAAGCATAACAAATACATTTCTTTTTAAAACATTATAAAACCATATACATTCATTAAAAGATGATATTACCATACTACATCCCTTTAAAAGACATGATAAACATATACATTCGTTTAAAAGACATGGTGAAATATAAATTCTTTAAAGACATGGTAAACATATACATTCTTTAAAAGACATGATAAACATATACATTCTTTAAAAGACATGATAAACATATACATTCTTTAAAAGACATGATAAACATATAAATTCTTTAAAAGACATGATAAACATATAAATTATTTAAAAGACATGGTAAACATATAAATTCTTCGACAAGAATACTGGTAAACTATACAAGTCTTAACGACGGGAAAATTTTTAAGCAAAGAAAAAATTCTAATTAGATATACAAATTTAACTTAAACATTACAAAATAAAAATTACCATTGGTTTGGTAATATTACGAGTTTAAATACAAAAATATTATCTTTTCACCAAATCACACAATCTCTTGTACGTCCAAACTTGTCTCTCCTGGGTAATATTCCTGCTCTTTGTACAGTATTAGCTCTTATAAATGTCTCTGATAAACAAATACTTTATGCTTCAGTTAGAGATATGGGGAAAATTTGTAATCGAGTTTATAGCTTCTAAGACATAGTAAGCGCTTACATTCTTCACTACGAGCACTGGTATGCTAGACAAGCCTCGAAATTCGGTATACAAGTTAAAGTCAGAGTAAAGTCGTTCACATGGTAAGTGAAAAACAACAAAGGGTAAAAACTTTTGCTCATACACTTCGTGTCTTTATTAAACATAAGTAATCTAGAGTCAAAGAAGACAAGAAAAGAGAGGTAGAAATAACTCAAAAAAGTAAGAATTGAATTATAACATTTTCCACAAAGTAAATCCAAATGAAATTTGGGATTTCTTTGTCTTACTCGCACATTTATTCTTCCCAAAAATCTTTATGGCTATGTTTTCCTGGTAATAGCTGAGTTTGTACAAAGGAATGAAATATAAACCTTAATCCAGTAATTACTCTTTTTTATCAAATAAATCTTCTTAGAAGATCCACAATGTTTACTTCATAATTAAATTTCAACTCCTCTGGTCACACATTCTAAAGATTTTCTCTCACTCTCTTTCTGGAACATTTTTAATTCCCCACTTGATGCTACGTTTTTCTGCTAAATCACAAAATCTAATCTGTAAAAAAGAAAATTTCATTTTTTAGCGAGTTTCCTCTTAAGGGGATTTTACAATTTGAATAAATTTTTTAAACTTCATAATCAATACGTTTCAAAACCCCCCCAAGAGTATGATCCTCAAAACTTTGAATATTAGTTAAATTTACTTTTTTATACATTGGTTCAAAACTTTAAATAAACTGTAAATGTTTTTTTAAATTGACCCCAAAAAAATTTTCATCTTTGGGTGTGTTGTACCATCTATCAAAATACCAGAATTGAATTTAAAAATTTTTTGACAAACAAACTTTCTTTAATTGTTTTCAAAACATAATACACAATCATCACCCTTTTTACCCTTTTCTTCAATATCTCTTGACAAAATTTTTTTTCCAAGCTTTTACTCTTTGAAATTCTGTAAATTCAGTTTTCTCTGTCTTTTCTCAATGTTTTGCGCTTTTCAAAAAAAGGTACCACTAAGATTTTCATTTATTGCATACAAAAAAAAAATCAGCAAATCCCCCCAAATTTTGCAAATTGTAACTCTCTCTCTCTTAACCAGACTTGTTGGTTCCCCGAACCTTTATCAAATAGTTAATTTACCTATTTTTGGAGATCCCGGACACGGGACGATCCGTCACCCGGGTAAGATTGTGTTCCCCCCGGTCCCTATCTATTGGACCAATATGTAAAGGGGAATGGTTGTTAATTATTTTTACACCACTCTATTTCAGCCCCGGGGAAACATAAACACAGCATACAAAGGAAGAATTTCATTTTTGCAGTTTTGCGGGAATCTTAGATAAGGACCAAGACCACCAATGGTTTTTAAACTTTAAAAAAATTTCCCCCACGGGTATTTTATTTTATTATTTTTATTATTATTATTTTATAAAAGAAGCGAAACCTAAAAGGGGTCATACACACCGCCCACAGGTATAGGGGAGAGGAAGGAGTGCCACTAAAATGATATGTACGGTAAAAAAGGATAATAGCATTGTTTCATTTTTGTAGTCAGAAAAAACTGCTGATCTTTTTGAAAGTCGCTTTGAAGCTCCTGTGTGTGGGTAAAATTTTTTTCTTTAAAAGGGAATGTTAAGTCTTCTCAAATTTGGGGACAATAAGAATATTAACAAAGTTTTTTGTTTAAACTTTAAT
Source organism: Cherax quadricarinatus (assembly GCF_026875155.1). Taxonomy (NCBI): domain Eukaryota; kingdom Metazoa; phylum Arthropoda; class Malacostraca; order Decapoda; family Parastacidae; genus Cherax; species Cherax quadricarinatus. Next base: position 8,494,242 of record NC_069427.1, read on the forward strand.
GTTAAAAACCAAATGTTAAAAGTTCAATTCCCCTCGTATTTATTTTTTTTATAAATTTGTAAATTTTAAATTTGCATGTATGAAAAGCTTTCCCAAAATGTCGCAATGCAGAAGCTAATCGAAGACGTCTTTTTTAAGCTTGGGGTTTTTAAACCCCTAATCAATCTTGAAGAAAAAAACTGTGTGTGTTTGGGTAGTATTGGGGCGTGAAAGTGTGAGAAGGTAAGCGAGGGTGAGGGGGGGGGTGTGGGGGGAAATGATGGGGAGTTATGGGAGGTGAGGGGAAGGATGGGGGAGAGTGAGGGGGGGGTGAGGGGAAGTGATGGGGGAAAGGGTGGGGAGGGTGAGGGGGGTGATGGGGAGGGTGAGGGGGGGGGTGATGGGAAGGTGATGGGGGGTGATGGGGGAGTGATGGGAGGGGGATGGGGAGGTGATGGGGAGAGTGATGGGGGAGGGGAGGGGAAGTGATGGGGAGAGTGATGGGGGGGGTTATGGGGAGGGGATGGGGAGGGTGAGGGGGGGTGATGGGGAGGATGGGGGGAGGATGGGGGGAGGATGGGGGGGTGATGGGAAGGTGGGGGGGGGAGTGTGGGGGTGAGGGGGTGATGGGGAGAGTATGGGGGGGTGTGGGGGGTGATGGGGAGAGGGTGGGAAGGGGATGGGGAGGGTAGGGGAGGGGAGGGAGGGATGGGAAGGGGGAGGGGGGGGGGATGGAGGGGGATGGGAGGTGAAGGAGGGTGATGGGGGGAGGATGGGGGAGGGTGGGGGGGTGATGGGGGGGGTGATGGGGGGGGGGGGAGGGTATGGGGGGGGGAAGGGAAGGTGGGGGGAGGGGATGGGAGGAGGGGGGGAGGGTGATGGGGGGGGGAGGGGGGGGGTGATGGGAGGGTATGGGGGGGAATGGGGTGATGGGGAGGTAGGGGGGGTGAGGGGGGGGGGGAGGGGTGAGGGGGGGTTGGGGGGGAGGTGTTTGGGGGGGAGGGGGGGGGTTGGGAGGGTGGGGAGGAGGTTGATGTGGGGGGGTGAGGGGGGGGAATGGGGAGGGTGTGGGGGGGTTGGGGAGGGTATGGGAGGTGGGGGTATGGGGGGGGGGGGGTGGGGGGTAGAGGAGGGTTAAATTAAAGGGGGTGGGGGGATTGGGGGGGTGTAGGAGGGGGTTTATTTGGGGGGGGAAATGGGAATGATGGGAAATTGGGGTTTTTTGGGGGGGGTTTGGGGGGGGGTTTGGGGGGGGGGGGGGGAGGGGGGGGTAGGGTGATTATATTAGGGTGAGGGGAAGGTGGGGGGGGTATGGGGGAATTTTTATTTGGGGGGGGGGGTTGGGGGTGTTAAGGGGGAAATTATATGGGGGGAAAGGGGGTTATGGAAAAAGGATTTGGGGGGGTTTTGGGGGATTATGTGGGGGGGGGGTAGGGGTTTTATGGGGGGTATGGGGGGTTTTATGGGGTGGGTTTGGGGGGTATGGGGGTTTGTTTTTATTCAAAGGATGGGGGAAGTGGGGAATTTTGGGGAATTAGGGGGGTTTGGGGGTGATGGGGGTAAAGGGGGGAATGTGGTGAGGTGGTTGGGGAGGTGTGTGGAGGGTGGTGTGGGGGGGGGGGGGTGTGGAGGGTGTGGTGGGTGGGAGGTTGGGTAGGGTTTGAGGTGTGGGTTGGTGCGGGTGTGAAGGTGGAGCGGTGGTATGAAGAGGAGGGGGGTGGGGTGGGTTGTGAGATGTGGAAAGTTTGGGGGGTGTAAATGTGTAGGTGTGAAGTTGGGTGTGAAGATTGGGGTGGGAAATTTGGGGCTGTGTAAAGTATTGGGGGTGGAAAATAGGGAGTGTAGTGGTAATGGTGAGGTGTAGAAGGGAGGGGTGTGAAAACAGGGGTGTGTGAAACTTATGGGGGTGGTATTGGGGAGGAAAGAGGTTAAAATGTTGGGGGTGAAGGTTAAGATTGGGTGAAAAGAGTGAGGGTGTGGAAATTTGACAGTGTGTCAAAATATGGGGTGTGTAAAGGTTGGGAGTGTGAAAGGTTTAGGGTGGTGAAAGTGTGAGTGGTGGGTGTGAATGTGAGGTTTGGGTGGTGGTGAAAGGTAGGTGAGGTGTGGAAAATGTGTGAGGGTGTGTGAATGCATGTGAGGGTGTGAAGGTGTGTGAGAGGTGGGTAAAGTGTGAGCTGTGTGATGAGGGTGTGGAGAGGTGTGTGAAGTTGTTGAGGGTTTGTGAAAGTGAGTGAGGGTGTGAAAGTAGTGTGAGGGTGTGTGAAGTGTGTGAGGGTGTGTAAAAGTGCGTGAGGGCGTGTAAAAGTATGTGAGGGTCGAGTGAAAATGTATGAGTGTGGGAAAGTGTGTGAGGGTGTTGAGGCTGTGGAAAATGTATGAGGGTGTTGAAAGTGTGAAGAGTTGTTGAGGGTGTGTGAAAGTTGTGGAGGGTGTGTGAAAGTAGTGAGGGTTGGTGAAATGTGTGAGGGTGTGAAAGGGTAATCCACTCTTATAGCCCTATGACTAAGGAAATAAGGAGGAAAATCAATTTAAATTCCATTTTACGTAGTTATCTTCTAAATTATCCAAGCATCAATGAAAGTAAGACCAAAAATCGACTTACGGTTATCCACTGCGTGTTGCTCTTACAGATTTGGTATGGGTGAGGGATGGTCCAGGCTTGAGCTCGAACAGATTGGGTTGGAGTGGAAAACGATCGGTGGTAGGTTGTTGCATCATGCTATGAAATTCATTAATCAGAGTGTTTCACCATGTTGGTGTAGATAGTTATGCTTAGATGGGAGGAGGGGGAGAGGTATTGTGGTAAGGTAAGAGAGAGATAGAGGTGATCCAAGATCATAAACGATCTTGCTTATATAAAATAAGGTAATCATAGATGACACTGGAATATCAATTAATTATAATAGATTTGAATTTCCAACTTAGAAATTTTAAAATCTTTGTTTCCTTAGTTAATAAAGTTTAACAGGTTCGGCATGATATCCCTAACACAGGGTGATATCCCTCTACAGAGCTGGCTAGATCTTGTGAATCTATCCCTAATGATCATTAGATCTCCCTATATCTCTTGGGATAGTCCCCACATCCGTTTAGATAGCCCCACACAGCTCTTTGGATATCCCGACATGATGCTGTTCTATGAGTGCCCGACAGTACGGCGAGATCTCCCCAGAGTGAGCGTGATGATATCCCCGCCCAGAGATACCCGACGACAAGAGTGATCCCCGACATATCTGTGTGAGAGATCCCTAACACCCCCCAAGGAGACCCCCCTCAGAGCGAGAGGACCCCGAGACTGCGGGTCGAAAGATACCTATACATGAGTAGGTATCCCCCTTAGAGCCTGTAGAGAGCGTTGATGAGATCCGAGAGATCGGTAAGATGCAGGGTAGAGAGCCCGAGAGAAGCCTTCAAGAGAGCCCCAGAATACGGATGATGATCCAGCCATGAGTCGGTCGATATAGCCGTGTATGAGAGCCGTGTAGTTTGGACCCCAAGAGCCAGATAGAGTCTGAGTATAGCGCGAAGATATCACGGAGAAAGTCCTGTAAAAAGAGCCCGAGTCGAAGCTGGGATATATCCCGACATATCGGTGAGATATGCCCTATATAGCTAGTTATAGACCCCGAATCTATCTTGCGAGACCCCGACAGAGTGCTGTTGCTATATCCCCATACAGCGATAGGGCCCTAGTATGAGCTGGTTAACATCGTCAGTATAGTCCCCCAGACATCGTGTAATATCCCGAGATGCCGCAGATATGCGGTATAGTAGCCCAGATATGCGGAGATATGCCCGACGATCGTTGAGTAGAGCCCCAATAAGCGTGGATAGCCCTGCACCACCCTCTCAATACGCCCACAGCCACCGGCCCCCACCGGCGGAGCCACACCCACTTCCAATCCAATTAACCTTTGTAACTCAACTCCCTACATCCCCAGCAACAAAGACCCACGACCCCCCCCACGACCCAACCGGTTCACATGCGAGTGCACTAAACCAGATTAGGAATGAGCGGGAAAGGTCCCGGAGCATTGATCACGACCGAAGGGTAGGGGGAGGGAACGACGCACCGGTGGTAGGAGTTAGCATCAAGCAAAACAAATAATAAAACAAGTGTTTCACCAAGATAGGTGTTATGAAAGGAGTTAAGCATCAGGATGGAGGCGGGGAGAGGTACATGGAGGAAAGGTAAGAGAGAGTAAGGATCCGGTAGAACCCAAGATCATAAACTCTCATTCTATATATAAAATAAGGTAATCAAAGATGACACTGGACAACAACCCAAATAGCTACCAAGACCAGAGTAGCATTATTTCCCAACTATTTTAGGTTATGATTAAAAACTTTGTTAGCTCTGCTTTCAATAAAACCAACGTGTTTACAACAGTTCCAAACAGGCTTACGTGCATGTGTGTTCTTACCCACACTCCACCTATCCTTATTGTTCCAAACATCATCGGAAGGTTGGTTATGTGTCTGTGCAAATTTATAATTATACGGGAGAAAGATAGGTGATTTCTTAGCCAAACACTTATTAAAACTTTAATAAATATTCACTGAGCAAACTATTGATATGCATGTGAAGGCATATATTAATTTTATTTTCCTACATGAATGATATAATTACTTCTGCTAGATGTCATGGCAGTGTATTAAAATGATAAATTAATGAATACCTTTTCTGTTCATCCTCAAAATGCTTTTTTTTTCTTCTTTCAGATGCTCGTACTTGTGTGAATAGGCAGACAACTTCTGCTGTTTTCTACTATGTGGCAGGGACAGGCCGAGCACAGAGGATTCCCACTTCATCAGAGAGACTAGGCCACCTCGCCATCAATGGAGCCTTGGATGAAAAATGTTTCAACATCCACCCTCATTGAACCAAACAAAATTTTTGCTTACCACCACAACACATAAAAACTTGGGGCTCAATGAAAAACTTGTAAACCTGTGGGACAAATCGGGTCAGGGATTCAAGTATTTTTTACATCAACATGTCCCTCACTGAAGCAACATTAAACATAAAAGAGGGAGTCCTTCAAATGGTCCCTCAGAGTTCGAGCGCTTCTTAAAGATGGAGACATTGAATCAGACCTTTATGGGGAGGAGAAAAGCTTACTTGTGAAGCATATCAAGTTATGGCCGAAGGAATTTCCTCGAAAACAGAAAGAGAAGGGCAACTATGAAGGAATTGGTGGCAAACCTCATCAAGGCTTACAAGAAATGGATGTAAACAGTAGGGGCTTGGGGGTGGGGGGGGGGGTGGGGGGGGGGTAATTATAACACATTTTTGGCCCACATTTAGACTTTTTTCCAGCGACTGTGAGACAGTTTAGTGACGAACATTGGGTGCAAGGATTCACCAAGATAAATTTCAGCAGTGGAAATATGGTTACCAGAGCAATGGGGGAACAAGAATACTTATGCAGACTATTATTGGACATGACAAGATGATGATTCTTCAGCCCACTATAAGCGTCCAAGCCAAAGGCAGAGAGTAGGTACGGATTAGAGTTTAAAATGCAAATATTACATGCCTCGTTTAAATAATCCAAATATTAGTCAAATGTCATGTTTTTTTCAAGGTGATATTTGGAGACTCAGGACAAGAACATACAACAAGAATATAATATAATTTATAAATGAGGGGACGTTTAGAGAGCTGTGAGAACCAAAAATACAACATTCCTCAGAGAGAAACTTAGCTTTTAAAGAAGAGTACCACCCCCACTGAGCACTGTCCAAATACTGATAGCTAACATGTGTGTTTTAATATCATATCTAGAGACCCGATGTAATCACAGGGGAGGACAGAAATCAGCAATCCTAATAACACCCGCCTGGCAGTTCCAACCAACCGTTGTCCGGCCCACACAAAAACAAGTCCTCATCCAATTAGACAATGATGGAGGTCGCTGGCATATTGAGAATCGAGAAAGTCTAGTTTAAGCCTTCAGTGGCCTACATTGTAACTCACATGAAAATTGAATATTTTTCCCAATAGAAGTGCGTTTTTTGCAACATATTTTTTTATTTTTTTTGTCCATGAGTTTTTTTTTTTTTCTTTTTAGGAATATTCTAACTATTAAACAATAAACACTGAAAGTAACCTGATAAGATTTTTTATCCTCGATCAAGTTTTCTCAAAGGAAGAAAAATGTATAAAAGTATTAATGCACGTAAATTACACACACTTCACATGTACACCTAACCTACGTGTAGAAATAACTTAGGGGTCGTCAGTAAGTTTAGTTGGTTTCAATGTTTCAGTGTAAAAACACCAGATACACACATCCCGTATCCTTCCTAAAGAAAAGTCAACCTCTTCTTTGCTTACTCATGCGATTTTGTTTCTTCCATCACCCATCAATCACAGTTTTTAAATTACCTATCCCTTGAACAATAACAGACTTATCAGACTATGTTTACTACGCACATTAACAGCTACCCAAACCCCTTAAACCTCCACTCTTACTTATAACTCTCACTTGTCCAAACTGTCCTACAATCTATGAATAATTTTCCAAGTACACAAATCCTCACTAGGTTGGGACATTTATTTGTGAGAGAGAAGGAACATGAAAGATTAATTGTAATTATGGTAAACAGTACCGACAAGATGAGCTGTGATGTAGGGAACAGCTCCTTAGCTAGTCAATAAAGTTAGGAATACCATAACCAGAAAATAGCTTGTCAATGAAAGTTAGAATCCTTAAAACCTGTAATACATTGTCAATAAAGCTAGGAACAATTAACCTTGGCAAACCCTATGTTAAAAAAAATGAAAAAAAAAAACACGTGCACATCTTGATATATTATTTGAAGATGATTCGCCAACCAGATATTATAACAAATTAATTAGAAGGATGTAAACAAATGTAATAGAAGAAGAGGAAATCAGTCCCTCAGCGTAAAACTGTTGTTTAATATCTTATTACTAGATAAAACAATTTACATCAAGAACTTAAGTAAGTACTGAACCCACTTCTACGCTGAAGGAATAATTAAATAGCCCTCTTCGTTTCACTCCTTTCTATTAATAGTTCTGCAACGCTGAGGGTCGGATTACCTCATCTTCTAACATCTTCGCATATCATCCCTTTATTGGAATTAAAAAATAGCTCAACGCTTTCCAAATAAAAATACACAGGCGTTACCCTGATCTAATTTTCCTCCTGGCACACAGCTGAGATTCGGTTGTGAACTCTTGGGAAGAAGATACACCTCACATTAAGACCCACATACTCCTTACAGAATTCAAACGGTAGAGACGCGCTAGTTATACAACTTCAACCAGAGGCTGTTAGAAAGATAAAGAACTGAATGGAAGACAAATAATCAATCCCATCGCGCATGTAAGTCTTATTGTACCTAAGTGAGGCCTCCTATGAAAGTATCGGGGCGAACCAGAAGTTAGGATATGCAATGTTTATGAAGGAATAAATACCTAAGAAGCCAGTGTAGTGTGTCAAAAGGAAACCCACAGGAACTTCACATGCACAAGACAGGTAGAGATTAATACCGCGGAGGCCTAAGGAGTGGGGGCCTGGGCTTAAGATGTTAAAAACCCTCCACTGGTGTACATTTGCCATCTCACGAGATCAAAAAAGAAGCCGCTAGAACGGAGTGTTTATTAGCAAAGGCCATTTCGCACACAAACATATCTAAGTGTGTATCAAGGGGCACTTACGAAAGCAATACTGGCGAGAGAAAAACAATTGTGAGACTCTAAATCCAATATCAACTTCCTATTCACCAAATATTTCCAACATCATGCAGACTACAACAGTTCAGAGCAATGGGACGGAAGAGAGAGGTAAACAAGCCCAGAGGTGCCCTGGTTTGCGAAAACCGGAGTACCAGGCAGATATCCATTGTTGAGGGAGAACCCCTCGCGTCCAAATAAGAATGAAAGACGCCAAAAGGAACTGTAAGGGCCGAGGCTACAGAAGCTTAGCATATGTAAATGCATATTATCAAGCCATCTGCCTGAATGACAGGCAAGTGGAAAAGGCGTGACTCTAGCACTAGGAGAGTGAAAGTAACTTTATAATACGGCCCATTACATAGAAGAGACATCCAAGAGCAATTGCTCCTTGGTAGACATATACGCGGGGGCAGAAAAAAAAAAAAGAGGAACAGAGGGTTGAAGCACTTGGGAGTTTACGGACAAGAAAGTTCCCGATATCCACGGCGGCGCTTCAGAGGTTCTGCGACCACAACCACAGCAACCCACAAAAACGGGTGAAGCTGGTCCCGGAGCGTACTTGCCACCCAGCTCTGTCCCTACTTTCAAAACCGCACAAATAGAGAAAGTTGAGGTAAATGGTAACACCTGTCTTCCAACCTGCATTTAGCATCGCGTATGACGTGGCGATGCGACTGCCCGCTTAAAAATGTAAAGATGAATATCAGTATGTTTTTATGGTTTTTTCATTCATCATAGTTGAACAAGAATGATGTTCTTGTATGTGTTCATCAACATAGTGAACAAGAATTTTTGTCCCTTGTATGTGTTCATTCATCAAAGTGAACATAATATTGTTCTTGGTTGATGATAGCCAAGATTATAGGATATTCATATTATATAAAAGCACACATAGTCATAAAAACATGTATAATTTAAAAACTATACAATAATACATACCTAAATAACCCTCACATACGAGACTGAACACGTAAGGAATACTTTTCAGTAAGTTTTGGACCATTAACAAGAAACAAGGAAACTTAAAAGTTAAATAATGACGATATATACTATAATCCAGCAGGAAACTACGTCCTGACACCATCTTTCCTTGTGTGGTGACCCGTCCTGTCTCCTGAAGGTGCGACCATGTAACAAAGTACACGGTTGACCTTAAACAAGTGTGAGTGTGTTGTGTGTGGATGAGTGTGTGTGTATGTAGCGTAGAGGAAGAAGTTGTGAGGTGTAGGAGCGTTGTGTAATTGAGTTTATATAACTAGCAATAACCGAAAAGGAGAAGGAAAATATCCTGTTTGAATAAATAAACGTAATATGTATAAGATACCGATGATAGTGATTAATGAGTATAGCTTTATTTCGTGCTTCTGAAAGAAAGATGTGTGCGTATAATTTTGTATGTGGAAAGCACCAGAATTAGTGAATATAAGAGTGTGTGCTTGAGAACCTAAGTGTAACCATGCCAAAAAAGATCAACAAACAATAAAAACAACGATAACTAATAACAATTAATAACAGTTATCGTGCAGGGAAAAACAAAGGTTCACAACAACCGACACATAATTTACGCACATAAAAACGCTAACAAATACACTTATTCTAAAAATCATTGATACTGTATTAATTGACATAGGTACAAAATAAAAATATAAATCTATGTTCCAGATTTTCCCTAGTGGCCAGTTCTTGTGGACGAACCGTGATAAGATCTCTCATGTCTCAGGTAGTCGACGTTCGAGTCTGTCCAGGAGGATGTTATTTCCAGAGCGCGATTATCTGTGTGTCCTCCTCAGTAAATAACGTCTTTCCTCTGAAACTGACATTAATACAATTGTGTAGTAATATCATATATGGGCAGTGCTTCAAGCTGGCTGAAACTGCAGACCCAGGGAAGAGTGAAGGGAGTAATGAAGAACACTTGAACTACGGACGCAGAGTGTGGGACATGCTGACCACTGGATGGTGTTGAAAGGGTGTTAACCTGGAACCGACGTAACACTGAGTGGGACCCGCTGACATCAGGGAAGTAGTGAAGGGTGTATGATGAACACATGGAACCACGGACCCTGAGGTTGGGAACTGCTGATCTAGGGGGAGGGACTGGGTTAGGCAAAATAATACGAAAAGAGTTTCTCCAGGGAATATCAGATGAAGGGAAGACATCCGGGGCCCACGATAGATTCTGGACACACTGATACTGGTGAAGGTAGATAGAATATGAACAGGAAGTGGGGAAGGGAAATATCTGAGGGGACCCAGCTGGACTCCTGGACACATGAACCTTGGAAGGTAGAATTAATAGGACAGGACGGGGGGAAGGAGAATACTTATCTGAGGGTGACACAGATGGAACACCAGGACACATGAACCAGGGGAAGGTAAGATAGTATAGGACAAGGAAGTGGGGAAGGGAGAATATCTGAGGGGACACAGATGGACTCCTGACACAAGAAAGCCTGGGGAAGGTAGGAAAAGTATAGGACAGGAAGTGGGGAACGGCGAAAAACTGATGGGACACAGATGGACTCCAGGTACACATGAACCAGGGGAAGGTAGATAGAACAGGACAAAGATGGGGGAAGGGAGAAATTTGATGGGACACAGATGGACTCCATGGACACATAAACACTGGGGAAGGTATGCAAGTATATGGACAGGTAAGTGGGGAAGGGAAATATCTGTAGGGGACCACAGATGGACTCCAGGACACATGAACCTGTGGAAGGTAGGGATAGTATAGGACAGGAAGTGGGGAAGTGGGAGAAATCTGAGGGGACACAAGATGGACTCCCTGGACACTTGAACCTTGGAAAGTAAGGTATATAACAGGACATGAAATGGGGAAGGGAGAATACTGAGGGGACACAGATGGACTCCTGACCACATGACCTGGGAAGATATGATAGTATAGGACAGGAAGTGGGAAGGGAGAAATCTAGGACACAGATTGGACTCCCTGGACGACATGAACCTGGGGAAGGTAGGATAGATAAAGACAGGAAGTGGGGAAGGGAGAATTAATCAGAAGTGACACAGATGACTCCTGGACACATGAACCTTGGGAAGGTAGCTAGAACAAGACGGAAGTGGAAAGGGAGAAAATATGAAGGGGACACCGATGGACATCCTGGACACAAGAAACCTGGGGAAGGTTAAGGATAGAAAAGGACAGGAAGTGGGAAGACAATATCTGAGGGGACACAGATGGACTCCCGACACTGACCCTGGGGAAGGTAGGATAATAACAGGACAGGAAGTTTGATAAGGAGACAATCATGAGTGGGACACAGAAGACACACCAGACACAATGAACCTTAGGAGGTTATGAAATTAAGGACAGGAAGTGTGAAAGGGAGAATATCTGAGGGGACACAGATGGACTCCTGGACACATGGAACCAAGGGAAGGTAGGATAGTAATAAGGACAGGAAGAGTGGAAGGGAAGAATATCAAGAAGGGACACAGATGGACTCCTGGACACATGAACCTGGGGAAGGTAGGGATAGAAAGGACAGGCAAGTGTGAAGGGGGAATAATCTGAGGGGACCAACAGAAGCATCCTGGACACATGAACCTGGGGAAGGAATGACAGTAAGCCAGGAAGTGGGGAAGGGAGATATCTGAGGGGACTCCGATGGAACTCCTGGCCACAAGAACCTTGGGACGGTAGGATAGTAATAGGACAGGAATGTGTAAGGGAGAATACTGAGGGGACACAGAAGGACTCCTGGAACACATGACCTGGGGAAGGTAGGATAGAATAGGACAGGAAGAGGGGAAGGGGAATACTGAGGGGACACCGATGGACTCCTGACACAAGAACCCTGGGGAAGGTAGTATCAAATAGGACAGGAAAGTGGGGAGGGGGAATATCTGAGGGGACCCAGATGGAGACTCCATACACATGAACCAGAGGAAGTAGGATAGAATAGGACAGGAAGTGGGGACGGGATAAAAATTCTGTGGGGACTCAGATGGGAAGGATTAGATGCAAGTAGCCGAGACTATTGAGTGTAGTGACAGGAAGTGGGTGAAGGAGAGAATATCTGAGGGACAACAGATGGAATCCTGGACACAAGAACCAGTGGGAAAACCTTAGATCAAGATCAATGAGTGCGGGACACCGACGGACACATGAACCACGGGAAAGCATCAAAAACAGGCCTTCCACGTGACCAACTAATGGGATTATAAAAATAATAATAATTATAAAAAGCGTAGATGGATCCATGCGAATTTCCCCTTACACCTGCTGTTCCTGTCACTTAGCATTAAGTAGGTACCGGTTTTTTGTATTTAGAAGTGTTTCTAATTCAGTATCGTCAGTAATGTCAGCTAGGTCTGTACTTGTAGAAAAATGAGAAACTAAAAATATAAAAATTTAACAGAGAATTCCTCAAGGTAGCTAGCCTCATACATGTCAGAGCTTCACTCTGTATCAAACGATAAGAGACATTACACATCGTTAATCATAGACTCACACATCACTGTCTAAGACTTGAGTGACATCAATCATCGTTAACAAAGACACAGGGAAATCACCCGTCATTTATTTTAAGACCAATGACAACACTCATAGCTATCTAAGAAGACTCAGTGACAACACTCAATCGTTATCTAAGACTCATTGACATCGTTGTGAAAATAATATCAGAAGAGTGATTCTTTAGTAATGGTAACTGATCCCAACAATTCCAAGTGTTATTTACTATACTGTAAGAGATTACAAGTTTGCAATGTAATCACAGTCTAAACTAATGGGTAAAATCTTGTCCGTATGATTGCATCATCCATTACGTAGGTAAATGAAGGCCGTTTCAGAAGAGAAGACTTAAATATATTAAAAGTAAATCACAAAAAGGAGTTTCTCCTTCAGGAAATCCTACATAAAGTAACTGGTGAGAGAGCGAAAAGACGCCACTGATGGCTGGGTCTGGTAAACTCAGAACTAACTTTGACTTTGACAATAGCATCAAACATTTAATTTTTATATGTCCACAGTGAGCCTGTATCTCAGCGTAGTAACAACAAATATCGAAATATTGTGAGTGGTTGTTAATGAGAAATTACACTCAATAACATGAGTCTGTGAATGAGTAAAAAACAAACACTGCACCCTCCCGATGATCCAACTTGAACACACCAACCTACCTAACCTTCTTTTATATCGTTTTTTTTTTTTTTTTCATTATTTTTTTATTTTTTTATTTTTGTCCTTGAGATGGAAGTGTTGCTGTTTTTAATTTTGTTTTGTCATACATTTTAATATGTAATGTAACATTATGTTAATAAGCTATTAACATAACATGGAGATAAATGCTATACAATACCGACACGATGGAAAAGTATACTCATATGCAATATAATGCGATTTTTATTGACAACGTTTCGCCCACTGTTGCGCCGTCTATACACCCTCGTTCATTTCCTTTATTAGCTAAATTGGAAATGAACGTCCTTGTATTATTATTACTTGTTTGTACAATTATTTCTGTATGTGCCAATATGTATTTATATCTGGCTGTATATGTGTAGTTTTATTATGTGTCTGTTTTATGTAAAGGACGTAGATTAATATAAAATAATCCAATCATGCAAAAGTATGGCTAAACATAGTTTTTTGGTGTTGTTACCCCCACTGTTGTTACCCCCACTGTTGTTACCCCCACTGTTGTTACCCCCACTGTTGTTACCCCCCACTCTTGTTACCCCCCACTGTATATTTGGTTAGGTGTTTGCCGGGTCAGTGTCACGTGACCTACACAACGTCCAAGCTAGGTGTTCGTCTTGCAGCAGAGTGAATGTACCAGCCGACTAGTCAACACTCCTTCACTTTTATTAGACAGTGTTAATTGCTCTTCCTCACATAGTATATTCTGGGAAATACTTGTTCTCTGTCTGATTCCTCTACTTATAAAACTAGTTAATTATAGAGAAGATGATTGTGTTTATGTGTAATTAGTCTGATATAAAGTCTCTTTGTGAAACAAAGCTTTAAGACATTATACGGGAAAATACGGTTTTTTTAAAAGATTCCCTGTTGTATATACTTCTTATCAGTAATAAACAGAAAATGTATAAAGTTACTGCCTTGACATTTTAAAATATATATGAAATTACTTTCATTAACTGAGATTGTACATGAAATTTTATTTCCATCCCCAAAACTTGTCTAAATTGTTATGTCTGAATCCCTCATGAAGGTAATATTTACTGACCTTTTAAGCTAGTGTAAACACCTACACACAGTGACTCTTATCAAGTCACAACAGCCTTTACCTGAGCAGACTATGTGAGTATGTATAGGAACCATAGTGACGGGAAGGGTTCAGTGGAGACTATGTGAGTATTATAGGGAAAAAACATAGTGACGTTGAAGGGTCAGGGGGACTATGTGAGTATGTATAGGGAACATTGTGACGTGAAGGGTCAGGTTGGGAGACTATGTGAATATGTATAGGGAAAAACATAGTGATCGTTGGAGGGTCAGGTGGAGTACTATGTGAGTATGTCATAGGGGAACATAGTGACGTGAAGGGTCATAGGGGGGACTTGTTGAGTTGTATAGGGAACATAGTGACGTGAAGGTCAGGTGGAGACTATATGAGTTATGTATAGGGAACGTAGTGACGTGAAGGGTTTTCAGGTGGAGATATGTGAGTATGTATGGGATAACATAGTGACGTGAAAGGGTCAAGGTGGAGACTATGTGAGTATGTAATAGGGAAACTTAGTGACGTGAGAAGGGTCAGGTGGAGGACTATGGAGTATGTGTATAGGGAAATACATAGTGTTACGTGAAGGGGTCAGGGGGAGGGAGAGGGAGACTATTTGTGAGGTATGTATAGGGAAAACATAGTGACTTGAAGGGTCAGGTGCGTAGACTATGTGAGTATGTATAGGAAATAGTGACGGGGAGGGTCAGGTGGTGATGGAGTCTAAGTGAGTATATATAGGGACATTGTAGTGACGTGAAGGGTCAGGGGAGACGATGTGAGTATGTATAGGGAAACAGAACATAGTGACGTGATAGGGTCAGGTGGGAGACTATGTGAGTATGAATAGGGAGTAACATAGTGCATCGTGAAGGGTCAGGGGAGATATGGTGAGTATTGTATAGGGACTTGTGACGTGAGGGTCAGGGGGAGAATATGTTGAGTAATGTTTTTTAGGGAACATAGTGACGTGAAGGGTCAGGTGGAGACTATGTGAGTATGTATAGGGAACATAGTGACGTGAAGGGTCAGGTGGAGACTATGTGAGTATGTATAGGGAACATAGTGACGTGAAGGGTCAGGTGGAGACTATGTGAGTATGTATAGGGAACATAGTGACGTGGGAAGGGTTCAGGTGAGGAGACTATGTGAGTTTGTATAGGGAACATAGTGACGTTGAAGAGAGTCAGGGGGAGAGGACTATGTGAGTTGTATAGGGAAACATAGTGACGTGAAGGGTCAGGTGGAGACTATGTGAGTATGTATAGGGAACATAGTGACGTGAAGGGTCAGGTGGAGACTATGTGAGTATGTATAGGGAACATAGTGACGTGAAGGGTCAGGGGGAGACTATGTGAGTATGTATAGGGAACATAGTGACGTGAAGGGTCAGGTGGAGACTATGTGAGTATGTATAGGGATACTAGTGACGTGAAGGGTTCAGGTTGGAGACTATGTGGTTTTGTATACGGGGAACATAGTGACGTGGAAGGGTCATGTGGAGGACTATGATGAGTTGTTATAGGGAAACATAGTGACGTGAAGGGTCAGGTGGGAAGACTATTGTGAGATTATGTATAGGGGGAACATAGTGACGTGGAAGGGTCAGGGGAGAGGTTGATGCTGAAAGTTGGATTGAGAAAGACCTTACCCGGAATTTAGGCAAAAGGTTTTGTTGCTGGTTTTAGGACAACGTTGAAGAATTTCCTGGCAAAGTAAAAGAAATATAGCTATGTGTTAATGCTTCGTTTTAAAGCTTCGAACACCGCACCAACCAGCAGGGATCTTCTCAACTTCTAACTCTCACAACAATAACACCAAAACTAAACGTGACGTAATCTTAAGCTTCTTGAGTGTCGTGCTTGTGCTCTCCTCTAATCTGGTAGTAGTGGATTTCTTGAAGAAGGAATGATCTTTCATCGATACATGTATTTTCTAATATTCACTCTTCTCTTCACTTCAATATTGAGCTGCGATCACTGTAGACACTGTAGACACTGTAGACCACTGTAGTCACTGGGGGGAGACACTGTAGACACTGCCAGACACGGTTAGAGACACTGTAGACACTGTAGACACTGTAGACACTGCATCTTACTGTAGACTCTGTAGACACTGTAGACACTGCAGAACTGTAGCACTGTAGACACTGTAGACACTGTAGACACTGTAGACACTGCAAGACACTGTAGACACTGTAGACACTGTCGACATTAGAACACTGCAGCATGTGGACAATGTAGGACAACTGTCGACACTGCAGACAACTGTAGACTACTGTAGACATATGTAGCCACATTGACACTGCAAACACTGCTAGACACTGTAGACAAGTAGGACACTGTATAGACACTGTAGACACTAGACATATGCAGCACTGTGGACACTGTAGACAACTGCAGACACTGTGAACTGTAGACACTGTAGACACTGTAGACACTGTAGACACTGTAGACACTGTAGACACAGACACTGCAGATACTGTGGACACTGTGACTACTGCAGCTGCAGACGACTGTAGGAGAACTGCAGAGACACTGTAACACTGTAGACACTGTAGATGGGACTCTGTAGACCACGGTAGACACTGGCAACACTGTAGACATGCAGACACTGTAGACACTGCAGACACTGTTTAGACACTGTAGACACTGTAGGACACTGCGACACTGTAGACACTGCAGGCACTGTAGAAACTATGCAGCCACTGTAGACACTGTAGACACTGCAGACAATGTAGACACTGCGTAGCAACTGGACATAAAACATCAACTCATACACAGATAAACCCGCACATAGCAGAGAGGAAAAACTTATGAAGAGAGTGAGTGAAGTATAATATATAGTGTGAGGAGATACAGCGACGGGAGAAAGAGAGAGGAATAGAGACATAGTGGAAGTTGTAATGATGGTTTGTAGTAGTAGAAAGTGGGAGTAATTTGTACCACAAGAGAAAAGGGAAGATAACGGGAGACAATTTAGTAGTAATAGTTAGAAAAATAGAAGCAAAAATAATAGTTAAAGGAGTGATAGTCGTAGTACAGTGATGTGAGTTCAGTCTCGACAAGACAAAGGAGAACTGCAGAGAGCTTTAGTACCCACTAGGAGCCCCACTGCAGGAGAGGCTTAGACCCACTAGGAGCCTGCAGAGATGACCTTATGACCCTCCAGGAGCACTGCAAGGAGAGTGTTTGGACCACACTAGGAGACTGCAGGAGACCTTAGAACCACTAGCGAGCACTTGCAGGAGAGCTTGCGACCCACTAGGACGCTCTGCAGGAGAGATTGGAACCCACTAGTGGCACTGCAGGAGGCTGTAGGCCCACTAGGAGCACCTGAGGAGAGCTTAGACCTCACTAGGAGCACTGCAGGAGAGCTTAGGACTCACGTAGGAGCAGTACAGGAGACCTTAGGACCCACTAGGAGCACTAGCAGTGAGAGTCTTAGGACCCCATAGAGCACTTGCAGGAGAGCTTAGAAACCCACCTAGGAGCACTGCGGGAGAAGCTTAGAAAGCCCTGTAGGAGCACTGCAGGAGAAGCTGTAGGACCCACTACGGAAGCACTGCCCAGGAGAGCTTAGGTGACCCACTAAGGGGTAGGCCCAAAAACGCGGGGCGGATAAGTAGGAAATGAAGGACAGAGCACACTGGCAGAAAAATATATGAAAAAAAATATGAATATGAAGAAAGATAAAAAGGAGAAGAAAACGGTAGGGGAGAAGAAAGGATCATGGTCAAGCACGAGTGTTCTGAAGTTTGGAACATTTGGACAATGTAAGGAGGAAAGGAAGGCATCTACAGGACATAAACCAGCATTAAGATTCATAAATGGAAAAAAAACTTGTAGTATATCAGGGATGTTCAGCAAGACCGATGGCTGTGAAGGCTAGAAGTAGAATAAACACTTTGGCAGAAGACCAGTCAGTAGGATGACTGCGATGTATAACATGACAGAAAAGAACATTATTGGAATCGGCGAGTCCACCCTAGTGTGTTCTGTGTTGTGACACCACTATGTCACTGTACTGTGTTGTGACACCACTACATCACTGTTCTGTGTTGTGACACCACTATATCACTTCCCAGACTATTCCACTTACTGACAGCTCTGTCAAGAAGAAATACTTCTTAACATCCCTGTGATTCATCTGAGTCTTCAGCTTCCAGTTGTGACCCCTTGTTGCTGTGTCCCATCTCTGGAACATTCCGTCTATGTCCATTTTGTCAATTCCTGTCAGTATTCTGTATGTCATCATATGACCCCTGTGTCTCCTGTCCTCCAGTGTCGTCAGGTCGATTCCCCTAACCTTTCTTCGCAGGACATGTCCCATAGCTCCGGGACTAGTCTTGTTACCTAGCTTGGCTAGGTGTGGGTTCCAAAGTGGGAGTGTTTGTGTTTGTGTGTGTGTGTGTGTGTTGTGTGTGTGTGTGTGTGTGTGTGTTTTGTGTGTGTGTGAGTGTGTGTGTGTTTTGTGTGTGTGTGTGTGTATGTGTGTGTGTGTGTGCTTGTGTGTGTGTGCTTGTGTGTGTGTGTGTGTGTGTGTGTGTGTGTGTGTGTGTTGTGGTGTGTGTGTGTGTGTGTGTGTGTGTGTGTGTGTGTGTGTGTGGTGTGTTTTGTGTGTGTGTGTGTTTGTTGTGGTGTGTGCTTGTGTGTGTGGTGTTGTTGGTGTGTGTGTGTGTGTGTGTGTGTGTGTGAGTTTTGTGTGTCGTGTGTGTGTGTGTGTGTGTGTGGTGTGTGTGTGAGGTGTGCGCGTGTGTGTGTGTGTGTACTCACTAGTTGTACTCACCTAGTTGAGGTTGCAGGGGGTCTAGTCCCGCTCCTGGCCCCGCCTCTTCACTGGTCGCCCTAGGTCCTCTCCCTGAACCATGAGCTTTATCGTACCTCTGCTTAAAGCTATGTATGGATCCTGCCTCCACTACATCGCTTCCCAAACTATTCCACTTCCTGACTACTCTGTGGCTGAAGAAATACTTCCTAACATCCCTTTGATTCATCTGTGTCTTCACTTCCAACTGTGTCCCCGTGTTGCTGTATCCAGTCTCTGGAACATCCTGTCTTTGTCCCCCTTGTCAATTCCCCTCAGTATTTTGTAAGTCGTTTTTCATGTCCCCCTATCTCTCCTGTCCTCCAGTGTGTCAGGTTGTTTTCCCCTTACCTCTCCTCATAGGACATACCTTTTAAAACTCTGGGACTAGTCTTGTTGCAAACCTTTCCACTTTCTCTAGTTTCTTTACATGCTTGGGTAGGTGTGGGTTCCAACTGGTGCCGCATACTCTAATATGGGCCCCAACCGTAACACCGGTGTACAGGGGTCCTGAACGATTCCTTATTAAGATGTCGGAATGCTGTTCTGAGGTTTGCCAGGCGCCCCTATGCTGCGGCAGTTATTTGGTTGATGTGGTTCAGGAGATGTGCCTGGTTTTTATACTCCACCCAAGATCTTTTTCCTTGAGTGATGTTTGTAGTCTTGGCCCCCAGACTGTATCCGTCTGCGGTCTTCTTTGCCCTTCCCCAATCCTCATGACTTTGCACTTGGTGGGATTGAACTCCAGGAGCCAGTTGCTGGACCAGGTCTGGCACCTGTCCAGATCCCTTTTTAGTTCTGCCTGGTCTTCGATCGAATGAACTTTCTCATCAAAATTCACGTCATCTGCAAAAAGGGACACCTCGGAGTTTATTCCTTCTGTCATGTCGTTCACAAATACCAGAAACAGCACTGGTCCTAGGACTGACCCTGTGGACCCGCTGGTCACAGGTGCCCACGTCTGACACCTCGCACGTACCATTACGCGCTGCTGTTCTACCTGACAAGTATTCCCCTGATTCATTTCCAGGTGCCTTCCCAGTTATCCTCTTGGTTCCTCGCAGTTTATTGCACTAAATCTCTTGTGGTTACTTGTGTCAAAAGCCTTCTTGCAGTCCCAAGAAATGCAATCCACCCACCCCTCTCTCTCTTGTCTTACTGCTGTCAAGACCATGTCATAGAACTCCAAGTAGGTTTGTGTCACAGGATTTCACCGTCTCTGAAACCATGTTGGCTGCTGTGATGAAGATTATTCCTTTCTAGATTTCCACCAGTCTCTCCTGACAATCTTTTCCCATGATTATGCATGCTATTCAGGTCCGAGTGACACTGGTCTGTAGTTTAGTGGCCTTCATGTCTGTCTCCTTTTTTAAAGATTGTGTGTGTGATGTGTGGTGTGTGTGTGTGTGTGTGTGTGTGTGTGTGTGTGTGTGTGTGTGTGTGTATGTGTGTGGTGTGTGTGTGTGTGTGCTGAGTGTGTGTGTTGTGTGGTGTGTGTTGTGTGTGCATGTGGCGTGCAGCGTGCGTGGAGTTCATCTGAGGGAGTGATAATTATAACGGGTTGACATCAAGGGGCACAAGGTTGAAACCAGGAGACCTTTTCATGACTGATTTTGAAAAGTGACTCCAGCATTGTCATAGACTGTAGACCCAACACCCACACCAGTAGAGACCAGCACCCACATCCAGAGAGACGCACACCCACACCTGCCAGAGAGACCAGCACCCACACCTGCCAGAGACCCACCCCACAACCTCAGAGAGACCACACCCACACCTATAGAGACCAGCAAACCCACAACCTGTAGAGAGACCAGCACCCACACCTGTAAGAGACCAGCCACCCACACCTGTAGAGACCACACCCACATCCTGCAAGAGAGACCAGCACCCACACTATATAGACAGCACCCACACCCTGTAGAGAGACCAGCATCCCACACCTATATAATACCAGCAACCCACACCTGTAGAGAAGACAACACCACACCTAAAGAGACCACACCCACACCTGTAGAGAGGACCAGCACCCACACCTGTAGAGTACCAGCACCCACACCTGTAGAGACCAGCAACCCACACCTGAAGAGAACCAGCACCCACACCTGTAGAGAACCAGCACCCACACCTGTAGAACAAGCACCCACACCTGTAGAGACCAGCACCCACACCTGAAGAGATCTCAGCACCCACACTTAAGAAGACCAGCACACACACCTAAGAGATCAGCACCCACCTACCTTGTAGGAGACAAGCACCCACACCTGTTGAGACCACACCACACCTGTAATACCACCACCCACTCCTGAGGACCAGTACCCCACACCTGTAGAGAGACCAGCAACCACACACCTTTAGAGACAAGCAACCTACCACCTGTAGGACCAGCACCCACACCTGTTAGAGGACCAGCACCACACCTGTAGAACCAGCACCCACGACATGTAGTGACCAGCACTCACACCTGTAGAGAGTACCAGCACCCTACACCTGTAGAGACCAGGTACCTACCCACACCTTTAAACAGTACCCACACCTGTAGAGAGACCAGCACCCACACCGTAAGACAAAACACCCACACCAGTAGAGAGACGCAGCACCCACACCTTTAGAGACCAGCTCCACACCTGTAGAGAGACCAGCACCCACACCCTAGAGACCAACACCCACAACCTGTAGAGAGACCAGCACCCACACCTTAGAAGACCAGACCCCACCTGTAGAGAGACCAGCAACACACCTGTAGAGAACTAGCAACCCACACCTGTAGAGACCAGCACTCCCCACCTGTATAGACCAGCACCCACAACCTGTAAGAGAGACCGCAACACACACCTGAAGAGATCTCACCCACACCTTAGAGACCAGCACCCACACCTGCAGGAGACTAGCACTCTACACCTGTAGAGACCAGCCCCACACTGTAGAGACCCAGTACCCACACGCTGGTAGAGAGACCATCACCTACACCTGTAGGAGACTAGCACCCACACCTGTAGAGACCACACCACACGTGTATATACCAGCACCCACACCTGTAGAGACCAGTACCCACACCTGTAGATACAAGCATCCACACCTGTAGAGACCAGCACCCACACCTTAGATAGACCAACACACACACCGAAGCGAGATCACACCCACACCTGTAGAGAACCAGCACCCTCAACTGTAGATACCAGCAACCCTACACCTGAGAGACTCAGCACCCAACACCAGTAGAGACCAGTAACCCACACCTATTAGATACAAGCAAACCCACACCTGTAGAGACCAGACCCACACCTGAAGAGAGACCAGCACACACACCTGAAGAGATCATCACCCACCGCTTGTTAGAGACCCAGCACCCACCCCTTTAGAGACCAGCACACTACACCTGTATAGACCAGCAACACCACACTCTGTAGAGACCATACCCACACCTGTAAGAGACCAGCACCCACACCTGTAGACACAAGACACCCACACGCCGTAGAGACCAGCACCCCACACCTGTAGAGACCAGCACCCACACCTGTTAGAGACCAATACCCACGACCTGTAGAGATCAGCACCCACACCTGTAGAAACCAGTACCCACGACCTGTAGGACCAGCACCCACACCTCTATAGAGAGACCAGCACCCACACTGAAGAGACTGTACCCACACCTGATACAGACCAGTACCCACACCTGTAGAGAGACCAGCACCCTCACCTGAAGAGACCAGCACCCACACCTTTAGAGACCAGTACCCCACACCTGTAGAGACCAGCACACCCACCACCTGGTAGAGATCAGTTACCCACACCTGTAGAGACCAGTACCCACACCTGTAAGAGACCAGCATCCTCACACCTGTAGAGACAAGCACCCAAACCTGTAGAGACCAGCACCCACACCTGTTAGAGACCTCGTACCCACACCTGTAGAGACCAGCACCCACACCTGTAGAGACCAGCACCCACACCTGTAGAGAACCAATACCCACACCTGTAGAGACCAGTACCCCCACAACCTTAGAAGGACCAGCACCCCACACCTGTAGAGACCAGTACCCACACCTGTAGAGGACCAGTACCCAAACCTTAGAGAGACGAGCACCCACACCTGTAGAGACCCCACCCACACCTGTAAGACACCCAGCACCCACAACTGTAGAAGACGCAGCACCCACACACTGTAAGACAAGTACCCACACCTTTAGAGGACCTAGCACCCACACCTGTAAGACCAGCACCCACACCTTATAGACCAGCACCCACAACTTTAGAGACCATACCACGACAACCTGTAGATGACCATTAACCCACACCTGTAGAGAGCCAGCACCACACACCTGTAAGACCAGCATCCCACGACCTGTAGAGACCAGCCACCCACACCTGTAGAGACCAGCACCCTCAAAACTTTAGAGACCAGACCACACCTGTATAGACCAGCACCCACACCTGTAGAGACCAGCACCCACACCCTTTAGAGACCAGTACCCACATCCTGTAGAGACGCAGTAACCCACTCCTGTAAGACCAGTACCCACACCCTGTAGAGACCAGCACCCACACCGTTAGAGACCAGCACCCACACCTGATAGAGACCATCAGCCCACAACTTTATAGACCAGCACCCACACCTGTAGAGCGACCACACCCACAACTTTAAGAGACCACAACCCACACCTGTAGAGACCAGCACCCACAACTTTAGAGACCAGCACCCACACCTGTAGAGAGACCAGCACCCACAACTTTAGAGACCAGCACCCACACCTGTAGAGACCAGCACCCACACCTGTAGAGACCGGTACCCACACCTGTAGAGAGACTGCTTCCCACTCTTATATATCAGAGAAGTTGTTATTACAACACATGCACGTGGGGCGGTGAATATTTTATGTTCAATTCCAGAGAAGAAAGTTCATCAGGCGAATTCCAGCAGAATAATAAGATACGCAGGACCGACGCTTCACCATCACTTGCTCTCAACATTACCTTTATAAAGTATTGTGTTGCAACACCATCACTTGCTCTCAACATTACCATTATAAAGTATTGTGTTGCAACACCATCACTTGCTCTCACAATTTACCATTATAAAGTATTGTTTTGCACACACATCACTTGCTCTCAAACATTACCATCATAAAGTATGTGTTGCGAATCAACCCCCATCACTTGCTCTCAACATTACCATCATAATGTTATAGTGATGCAACACCATCACGTGCTCTCAAAATTACCTTCATAAAGTATAGTGTTGCAACACATCACTTTGCTCTCAACTCACCCTCATACAGTATTGTTTTGCAACACCACATCACTTGCTCTCACATTACCATCATATAAGTATGTGTTGCAACACCATCACTTGCTCTCAACATTACCTTCATAAAGAAATGTGTTGCAAACACCATCCACTTGCACTCAACATTATACCTTCATAATTATTGTGTTTGCAACACCATCACTTGCTCACAACATTTACCTTCATTAAAGTATTGTGCTGCAACACCATCACCTCGCCCTCCCCCCACATCATTCAAAAATGGTGGTCACCATCGGTCGACTCAGACGACAGATGCAAAACGTCCAGCGTTTTAAATGTTATAGAAAAAAACAAGAGCAGCGAGAGTAGAGTAAACCTGGTTACCTCACTTACATATCTAGAAAGAATATTGTATAATGTATATACTGCATTTGTATGTTTTTTTTATAAGAAGAGATTAATTAATAAAATAGTAAAACCGTTATAGATAATTATATACCCCCATTGTTTGATAGTGCATCACCTCTAAAATGCTGGACCCCAGAGCCTTAGCCTCCTCATAAGGGAGTCAGGAGCGGTAACACGCTTGTTACCTCCTTTTGGTAGGGTTTATCCCAAGGTAATTTTACCCTTTGGTCCAGGAGCTTACATTTGTTAAACTATGAGACCAAGGCTGTAGCTTATCACTGAGGGTTCAGCTTATGGCACCTCAAGGAGCTGCCTTATGTATGTGACAGATAAGAACTTAAATAAAATATTAACTAGAGTAATAAACTCTAGGGACAATAAACTCTAGGGAAAACAATCTCCACATTTCACTTACTCGACTCTTGAGAAAATATAAAAACAAAAAACAAAATCCCGATGACGCAGTTTGATACCGAGAAATAGGGTTATTTTTACTTTTAAAAACGTTGATACTAGGAAACGGACCTATACAGTTCTGAGTCACTCTGCCAAAATTTAAGTAACTAAGTATAACTTTGAGAAAATAAAAATAAATCTTGTTGATGCTGTCTTGATCCGAGGAATTGGAGTTCGAGCGCATAGCGTGATCGTAGGATCCACGACATAGCGAGATATAGCCTGAAGGTCCACGATATAGCTAGATATAGCCTGAGGGTCCAAGACATAGCGAGATATAGCCTGAGGGTCCACGACATAGCGAGATATAGCCTGAGGGTCCAAGACATAGCGAGATATAGCCTGAGGGTCCATCAACATAGCTAGATATAACTTGAGGGTTCCACGGACATAGCGAGAATATAACCTGAGGGTCCACCGACATATAGAGATATAACCTGAGGGTCCACGACATAGCAAGTTATAACCTGAGGGTCCACGACATAGCGAGATATAACCTGAGGGTCCACGACATAGCAAGTTATAACCAGAGGGTCCACGACATAGCGAGATATAACCTGAGAGTCCACGACATAGCGAGATATAACCTGAGGATCCACGACATAGCAAGTTATAACCTGAGGGTCCACGACATAGCGAGATATAACCTGAGAGTCCACGACATAGCGAGATATAACCCTAGGTCCACGACATAGCAAGTTTAAAACCTGAGGGTCCACGACATAGCAATTTATAACCTGAGGTCCACGACATAGCAAGTTATAACCTGAGGGGGGTCCACGACATAGCGGAGATATAACCTGAAGGTCGCACGACATAGCTAGATATAACTAGTAGGGTCCACGACACAGCAATGTTATAACCTGAGGTAGGTTCCACTACATAGCGAGATATAACATGAGAGTCCACGACATAGCTATGATATAACCTGAGATCCACGACTACCAGTTATAATCCTAGAGGTCCACGACATAGCAAGTTAAACCTGAGGGACCACGACAGAGCAAGTTATAATAACCTGAGGATCCACGACATAGCCAAGTTTATAACCTGAGGGTCACCGGACTAGCAAAGTTAAACCTGAGGGTCCCACGACTATTAGCAAGTTATTAACCTGAGGGTTCCACGACATAGCAATTTATAATAACCTGAAGGGTCCACGACATAGCAAGATAAATTAACCTGAGGGTCCACGACATAACCAGTTATAACCTGAAGGGTCCATGACATAGCAATATAAAACCTGATGGTCCACGTCATAGCAAGTTATAACCTGAGGGTCCACGACAACAGCTAGATATAAAAAAACTGAGGGTCCACTACAATAGCAAGATATAACCTGATGGTTCCCACGACATAGTAAAAAACAAGTATAAACTGATGCCACGACATAGCAAGTTATAACCGAGGTCCACGACACAGCTAGAATATAACCAGAGGGTCCACGACATAGCACGTTAATAAAACCTGAGGGACCACGACATAGCAAGTTATACCTGAGGGAGTCCACGACATAGCAAGTTATAACCTGAGGGTCCACGACATAGCAAGTTATAATAACCTGAGGGTCCACGACATAGCAAGTTATAACCTGAGGGTCCACGAC
This sequence comes from Cherax quadricarinatus, assembly GCF_026875155.1. Taxonomy (NCBI): domain Eukaryota; kingdom Metazoa; phylum Arthropoda; class Malacostraca; order Decapoda; family Parastacidae; genus Cherax; species Cherax quadricarinatus. The sequence goes on from NC_069427.1 coordinate 8,520,671, forward strand.
ATAGCAAGTTATAACCTGAGGGTCCACGACATAGCAAGTTATAACCTGAGGGTCCACGACATAGCGAGATATAACCTGAGGGTCCACGACATAGGTGATTTATAACTGAGGGTCCACCGACATACAAGTTATAACCTGAGGTCCACGACATAGCAAGTTATAATAACCTGAGGGTCTACAACATAGCGAGATATAACATGAGAGTCCACGACATAGCGAGATATAACCTGAGGGTCCACGACATAGCAAGTTATAACCTGAGGGTCCACGACATAGCAAGTTATAACCTGAGGGTCCACGACATAGCAAGTTATAATAACCTGAGGGTCCACGACATAGCAAGTTATAACCTGAGGGTCCACGACATAGCAAGTTATAATAACCTGAGGGTCCACGACATAGCAAGTTATAACCTGAGGGTCCACGACATAGCAAGTTATAACCTGAGGGTCCACGACATAGCAAGTTATAATAACTGAGGGTCCCACGACAAAGCAAGTATAAACCTGAGGGTCCACGACATAGCAAGTATAACCTGAGGTCCACGACATAGCAGTTATAACCTGAGGGTCCACAGACACGCGAGATATAACCTGAGGGTCCACGACATAGCAAGTTATAACCTGAGGGTCCACGACATAGCAAGTTATAACCTGAGGGTCCACGACATAGCAAGTTATAACCTGAGGGTCCACGACACAGCTAGATATAACCTGAGGGTCCACGACATAGCAAGTTATAACCTGAGGGTCCACGACATAGCAAGTTATAACCTGAGGGTCCACGACATAGCAAGTTATAACCTGAGGGTCCAGGAGGGGGGGGCGACACGCTAGATATAACCAGAGGGTCCACGACATAGCTAGATATAACCTGAGTGGTCCACGACATAGCAAGTTAAACCGAGGGTCACGACAGAGCAAGTTATAACCTGAGGGTCCACTACACAGCTAGATATAACCTGAGGGTTCACGACATAGCAAGTTATAACCTGAGGGTCCACGACATAGCAAGTTATAACCTGAGGGTCCACGACATAGCAAGTTATAACCTGAGGGTCCACGACATAGCAAGTTATAATAACCTGAGGGTCCACGACATAGCAAGTTATAACCTGAGGGTCCACGACATAGCAAGTTATAACCTGAGGGTCCACGACATATCAGTTATAAACCTGAGGGTCCACGACATAGCGAGATCTAACCTGGGGTCCACGACATAGCGAGATATAACCCTTAGGGTCCACGACATTGCAAGTTATAACCTGAGGGTCCACTGAATAGCAAGTTATAACCTGAGGGTCCACGACATAGCAAGTTATAATAACCTGAGGGTCCACGACATAGCGAGATATAACTTGAGGGTCCACGACATAGCTAGATATAACCTGAGGGTCCACGACATAGCAAGTTATAACCTGAGGGTCCACGACATAGCAAGTTATAACCTGAGGGTCCACGACACAGCTAGATATAAACTGAGGGTCCACGACATAGCAAGTTATAACCTGATTGGTCCACGACATAGCACAAGTTATAACCTGAGGGTCCACGACATAGCAAGTTATAACCTGAGGGTCCACGACATAGCGAGATATAACTTGAGGGGGAAATGTGTCATGGAATGAGAGGCCGAAATTTCATTAGGGTAATTTTTTTGGGGAGGGGCGAGGGGGAGCACCATAGGGAGTTACTCTACCCTTCTGAACACACCTCACTATGACCACACCTCACTATGACCACACCTCACTATGATCACACCTCACTATAACCACACCTCATTATGACAACACCTCATTATGACCACACCTCACTATGACCACACCTCACTATGACCACACCTCACTATGACCACACCTCACTATTGCCACACCTCACTATGACCACACCTCACTATGACCACACCTCACTATGACCACACCTCACTATGACCACACCTCAACTTATGCCACACCTCACCTATGACCACACCTCACTATAACCACACACCTTATTATGAACCGCCCACACCTCAATATGACCACACCTCACTATACCACACCTCACTATGAACCACACCTCACTATGACCAACACCTCACTAAGCCACACCTCACTAGACCACACCTCATTATAGGACCACCCCTCACTATACCACACCTCACTATGAACACACCTCACTATGACCAACACCACCATCATATGATCACACCTCACTATAACCACAGTCTGCCATTATGACCACACCTCATTATGAACCACACCTCACTATGACCAACCATCACTAGGGACCACACCTCACTATGACCACACCTCACTATGGCCACACCTCACTATGACCACACCTCACTATGACCACACCTCACTAGACCACACCTCACAATGACCAGCACCTCACTATGACCAGCACACCTACACTATTAACACACCCTCACTATGACCACACCTCACTATAACCACACCTCATGAAGACCACACCTCATTATGACCCACACCTCACTAATGACCACACCTCACTATGACCACACCTCACTATGACCACACCTCACTATGGCCACACCTCACTATGACCACACCTCCACTAGACCACACCTCACTATGACCCGACCACACCTCACCTATGACCACACCTCACTATGACCCACACCTCACATGACTGACACCTCCGTTATTCAATGACCACATCTCACTATGACCAATCCTCACTATGACCACACCTCACTATGCCACGACCTCAATTATGACCACACCCATCTATGACCACACCTCACTATGACCACACCTCACATATGACACACCTCACTATGACCACCGAACCGCACTAAGGCCACACCTCACTATGATCACACATCACTATGCCACACCTCACTATGACCCACACCTCACTATGGCCACACCTCACTATACCATCACCTCATATATGACCACACTCACTCAGACCACACCTCACTATGACCACACCTTCACTATGACCACACCTCAACTATGATCACACCTCACATAACCACGATCTCATTTGACCACACCTCATTATGACCCACAAAACACCTCACTACGAACCACACCTCCTAATGACCACATCACCTCACTATGATCACACCTCACTATATGGCCACACTCACTATGACCACACCTCACTATGACCACACCTCACTAGACCACCACACTCACTATGACCACACCTCACTAGACCACACCTCACTAGGACCACACCTCACTATGACACACACCTCACTATACCACACCTCATTTATTAGACCACACCTCATTATGACACACCTCACTATGACCACACCTCACTACTATGTTACCACACCCACTATGACCAACCATCACTATGGCCACACCTCACTAAAGCCCAACCTCACTATGACCACACCTCACTAACGACACACACCTCACTATGACCACACCTCACTATGACCAACATCACCTCACAATGAGCGACACCTCGCTATGACCACATCTCAACTATGACCACACCCACTATGACCACCCTCACTATGGCCACACCTCACATGAACCAACCTCACTATGACCACAACCTCACTATGACCTCACCTGCACTATGACCACACCTCACTAAGAACACAACCTCACTATGGCCACCCCTCACTATGAGACCACACCTACTATGAACCCACCACACTAATGACCACACCTCACTATGACCACACCTAACTAATCACACCTCACTATAACCACTCATTATGACCACACAACCTCATTAATGGCCATCACCTCACTATGACCACACAACACTATGCTCTATGGCCAAACCTCACTATAGACCACTCCTCACTATGACCACACCTCACTATGAACCACACCTCAATATGACCACACTCACAAAGACCCACACCTCACTATGACCACACCCTCACCTATGACGACACCTCACTGTAATCAAACTCACTATGAACCACTCCTTCACTATGACCACAACCTCACTAATGACACACCCACTATGACCACACCTCACTATGACCACACTCACTATGACCACACCTCACTATGACCGACACCTCACTATGACCACTCCTCACTATGACCACACACCTCACTATGACCACACCTCACTATTACCACACCTCACTAAGAAAACAACCTCGAACTATGACCACACCTCACTATGACCATAACGCTCATTATGACCACACCTCACTATGACCACGGACCTCACAATGACCACACTCACTATGACACACCTCACTATGACCACACCTCACCATGACCAACACGCTCACTATGACCAAACCTCACTAGACCACTCCTCACTAATACCACACCTCACTATGACCAACCTCACTATGGACCACTTCTCACTATGACTACACCTCAACTATGACCAAACTCACTATGACCACTCCTCACCATGACCACACCTCACTATGGACCACTCCTACTATGACCACACTCACTATAACACACCTCACTAATGACCCAAACCTCACTATGACCACTCTCACTATGACCACACCACACTATGAACCACACCATCACTATGACCAAACCTCACTAGACCACTCCTCACTATGACCATTACCTCACTATGACCAAAACCTCCTATACCACTCCTCACTAAGAACCACAACCTCACAATGACCCAAACCTCACAATGACCCTCCTCACTATGACACCACCTCACTATGACCCACTCCACACAGTGACCACACCCCACTGGACCAGCACCCATTCACTATGAACCACACCTCACTATGACCACACCTCACTAGACCACACTTCACTATGACAACACCTCACTATGATCTAATAACACACCTCAACACCTCACTATGACCACACCTCACTATGATCCACACCTCACTATGACCACAAGCCTCACTAGATCACACGTCACTAATGGACCACCACCTCACTATGACCACACCTCACTATGACACACCTCACTATTACCACACCTCACTATGACCGACACCTCATTATGACCACGCACCTCACTATGACCACACCTCACTATGACCACGACCTCACTATTACCACACCTCACTGTGACACACACCTCACTATGACCACACCTCACTATGAATCACACATGACTATGATCACACTCATTATGCCCACAAGGCCTCACTATGACCACACCTCACTATGACCACAACTCACTATGACCACACCTCACTATGACCACACCTCCACTATGACCACACACATTATGATCACACCTCACTATGACCACACCTGACTATGACCACACCTCAACTATGACCACACGTCACTATGACCACACCTCATTATGACCACACATAAATATGATCACACCTCATTATGACAACACCTAACTATGACAACACCTCTCTTAATTACACACCTCACTTATTACCACTCCTCACTAGACCACACCTCCACTATGACCGACTCCATACTATGAACCACACCTCACTATGACCACACCTCACTATTACCCACCACCTCACTATGGCCACACCTCACTATGACCCACACCTCTCACTAGGACCACACCTCACCATGACCACACCTCAACTATGACCACACCTCACTAAAACAACACCTCACTATGACCACTCCTCACTATAACCACGACCTCACTATGACCACACCTCCCTAAGACCCACAGGCCTTACCATGACCTCACTATGACCACACATGACTAAGATCACACCTCATTATGACCACAACCTCACACTATGACCCCACCTCAACTAAGACTCACACCTCACTATGACCACACCTCACTATGGCCACACCTCACTATGACCACACATCACTATGATCACACCTCATTATGACCACACCTCACTATGACCACACCTCACTATGACCACACCTCATTATGACCACACCTCACTATGACCACACCTCACTATGACCACACCTCATTATGACCACACCTCATTATGACCACACCTCATTATGACCACACCTCATTATGACCCCCACTGACTTTGGTCACACTTAACTATGACAACGACAGGAAAATATACTTTGTGATTATCGTGAATGTTTTGTGTGTGTGTGTGTGTGTGTGTGTGTGTGTGTGTGTGTGTGTGTGTGTGTGTGTGTGTGTGTGTGTGTGTGTGTGTGTGTGTGTGTGTGTGTGTGTGTGTGTGTGTGGTGTTTTGTGTGTGTGTTGTGTGTGTGTGTGTGTTGTGTGTGTGTGTGTGTGTGTGTGTGTTGTGTGTGTATGTGTGTTGTGTGTGTGTGTGTGTGTTGTGTGTGTGTGTGTGTGTGTGTGTGTGTGGGGTGTGTTGTGTGTGTGTGTGTGTGTGTGTGTGTGTGTGTGGGGTGTGTGTGTGTGTGTGTGTGTTGTGTGTGTGTGTGTGGTTGTGTGTGTGTGTGTGTGTGTGTTGTGTGTGTAATGTGTGTGTGTGTGTGTGTGTGTGTGTGTGTGTTTTGTGTGTGTGTGTGTGTATGTGTGTGTGTGTTGTGTGTGTTGGTGTTGTGTGTGTGTGTGTGTGTGTGTTGTGTGTTGTGTGGTGTGTGAGTGTGTGTGTGTGTGTGTGTGTGTGTGTGTGTGTGTGTGTGTGTGTGGTGTGTGTGTGTGTGTGTGTGTGTGTGTGTGTGTGTGTGTGTGTGGGTGTGTGTGTGTGTGTGTGTGTGTGTGTGTGGTGTGTGTGTGTGTGTGTGTGTGTGTGTGTGAGTGTGTGTTGTGTTTGTGTGTGTGTGTGAGTGTGTGTTGTGTGTTGTGTGTGTGTGGGGTGTGTGTGTGTGTGTGTGTGTGTGTGTGTGTTGTTGGTGTGTGTGTATGTGTTTTTGTGTGTGTTGTGTGTGGTGTGTGTGTTGTGTGTGCGGGTGTGTGCTGTGTGGTGTGTTTTTGTTTGGTGTGTGGTGGGTGTTTTTGGGGTTGTGTGGTCTCCCCTAGTTGTACTACCAGTTGGGGTTGCAGGGGTCGAGTCCAAGTCCTCCCCCGCCTTTTCCCCTGGTCGCTACTGGGTCACTCCCCATAAAACCATGAGCTTTATCAACTCTGCTTAAAGCTATGTATGGATCCTGCCTCCTACATCGCTTCCCAAATATTCCCCCTACTACTCTGGCTGAAGAAATCTTCCAACATCCTTTGTTCATCTGTTTTTTAGCTTCCAACGGCCCCCCGGTTGCGTGTCCAGTCCGGGAAACTTCCTGTTTTGTCCCCTTGTCAATTCCCCCAGTATTTTGAAAGTTTTTATCATTCCCCCCTATCTCTCCCCCCTCCAGTGTCGTCAGGTTGTTTTTCCCCTTAAACCCTTCTCTAGGACTCCCTTTAAACTCTGGGATAGTTTTGTTGCAAACCTTTCCCTTTCCTAGTTTTTACATGCTTGGCTGGGTGTGGTTCCAAAGGGGTCCCCCATACTCTAATAGGGCCAACGTCAGGGTTACGGGTCCTGAACGATTCCTTATTAAGATGTCGGAATTGTTTGGTTTCCGGGCCCCCATGCGCTGCAGCTTTAAATTTGGTTGATGTACGTTCAGGAGATGTGCTGGTGTTAAAACTCACCCCAAGATCTTTTTTCCTTGATGATGTTTGTGTTTTGGCCCCCAACTGACCCCGTCTGCGGTTTCTTGCCCTTTCCCCAATCCTCAGGACTTTGCCTTGTGGATTGAAAATCCAGGAGCCAGTTGCTTTTACCCGGCTGCAGCCTTCCCTCCCTTTTCATTTCCGCCTGGTCTTCGATCGAATGAACTCTTCTCATCAATTCCCTCATCTGCAAACAGGGGACCCCGGGTTTATTCCCTTCGTATGTCGTTACAAAAAACCCGAAACAGCCTGGGGCCTAGGCTGACCCTGTGGGGCCCCATGTCACGGTGCCCACTTGAACCCGCCCCGTCCTTATTCGCTGCTTCTTCCTGACAAGTATTCCCTGTCCATTGCAGTGCCTTCCCGTTTTCCTGCTTTGGGCCCCCAGCTTTTGCACTAAACTCTTGTTGGACGTGTCAAATGAAACTACCCCCCCCTCCCTCTTGTCTTTTCGTGTCACCCTGTCTAGAAATCCCGTAGGTTTTTGAAACAGGGTTTTCCGTCTCTGAAACCAGTTGGCGCTGGTTGGATCTTTCCCTTTTTGTTTTCCAAACCCTTTTCTCCTGACAATCTTTTCCATGATTAGAAGCTATACAGTCATGACACTGGTCTGTAGTTTAGTGCTTTAGTCTGTCTCCTTTTTTTAAAAATTGGGGCTACATTTGCGTCTTCCATGCCCAGGCAATCTCTCGTTTTGATTTAAAGTATTGAATTTGTTGTTGGGGTCACATACGCCCCGCCCCTCTCTCAGGGCCCCTGGAGAGATGTTATCTGGCCCCCCTGCCTTTTTAGGTAACTGCTCACCAGGCCTCTTCACTTTTCCCCGGTTGTGTGTACTGTGTCCGCACATTTGGGTCCCCACCCTCCGTCTTTCTGGAGCCCCTTCGTTCCCCTGTGAAACTTCTTTTAACTCTTGTTGATTCCCCCACATACTTCACGGTCATTTTTGTTGTCTCTCCTCCTTAATTCCCTTTGCCTGATTTCTTTCCTTGACGGTTGTTTTCTTCCCCGATGTGGTGTATAACGGCTTCGGGCAGTTTTTGGGTTTTTTTTGCATGTCGTTTTATATTTACTTGGGCCCCCCTTTTTTTCTGTGATTTTCGTTTCTGGGTCACGACTGTCTCCTTATTCTCCTGGGTCCTTTTCCTTCTATATTTCTTCTCCCTAGCCACTTGGTTTTTTCCTCCTTGCATCTTTGGGTGAACGATGGGCTCATCCTGGCTTTTTCATTATTCCTGTTACCCTTGGGTACAAACCTCTCCTCAGCCTCCTTGCACATTGTTGCTACATATTCCATCATTTCATTAACTGGCTTCCCTGCCAGTTCTCTGTCCCAATGAACTTCATTCAGGAAGTTCCTCATTCCTGTGTAGTCCTCTTTCCTGTAGTTTGGTTTCATTTGTTCTGGCCTTCCTGCTTCCCCCTCCACTTGTAGCTCTACTGTGTATTCGAAGCTCAAAACCACATGATCGCTGGCCCCAAGGGGTCTTTCATATGTGATGTCCTCAATATCTGCACTACTCAAGGTGAATACTAAGTCCAGCCTTGCTGGTTCATCCTCTCCTCTCTCTCTTGTAGTGTCCCTTACGTGTTGGTACATGAAGTTTTCCAGTACCACCTCCATCATCTTAGCCCTCCATGTATCTTGGCCCCCATGTGGCTCCAAGGTCTCCCATTCGATCTCCTTGTGGTTAAAGTCGCCCATGATCAGGAGCTTTGCCCTGCATGCATGAGCTCTTCTGGCCACTGTAGCCAGTGTGTCAACCATCGCTCTATTGCTCTAGTCATACTCTTGCCTTGGCCTCCTGCTGTTCTGTGGTGGGTTATACATCACTGCTATTACCACCTTGGGACCTCCAGAGTGAAGCGTTCCCGCTATGTAATCACTTTCTTCTCCGCTGTCTCCTCTCTCCAGCTCATCAAAATTCCATCAGTGTTTGTTCAGCAATGCCACTCTTCCACCCCCCTGTTGCTTCTGTCCTTTCTCAGGATCTGGTATCCCGCTGGAAAGATGGCATCTGTTATCATACCTGTAAGCTTGGTTTCTGTGATTGCTATGATATCTGGTGATGCCTCTTTGACTCTTTCGTGCCACTCCTCCCACTTGTTTGTTATTCCATCAGCATTTGTGTACCATACCTTCAGTTTCCTTTCCAACACTGTGGTTTGGGGGGCCTGTGGGGGTGGGAGACCTGGTAGCATACTGTGGGATTCTATGGTTGGGGGTTGGGTGGAAGCTGTGGGTATGGATTGAATTGTGTGTTGGGATGGTGTGATAGGTTGTGGGGTTCTGAGGATAGTTGTGTGTGTGCTTGCCCTTGCTGCTCTGTTCTGCTCTGACTGACCTCTGCTGTTTCCATCCTTGTCTCCTTTCCTAGCTCCTTTCGCTTTTTTGTCCTCTCTCTCAGCTGCTGTCTCTCTGTTTGAGTTGTCTCTGTCTAGGAACACCTTCTTGTACTCTTCCGAGCTTTTCAACCGTGGTTTCTCTTGGAGGATGCTGTTCCGCACTGTTTTTGTCCTGAGAATCAGCTTGATCGGTCGGTTTCTCCCCTTCAAGTACCCCCCTATTCTCTGAAAATTTACAATCTCATCCATGTCTTCTCCCCCTATTTCCGTGATGATTTTCTCAATCTCCTTTCTTTCTTCCTGCCGTCTTTCAGTGTGTGTGTCCTTTCCTCTCTCTCCCGAAGCCCATGGATAATCACTGATTTTGCCCTTTCCTCCTCCCATTTCTGGTTCCTGTCTGTATGTGGCCATTTTCTCCCTTGATTTTTCCAGTGGCTCTTGGTAGCATTGTTGTGCCTCAGCATTCGACCTATCTCCCTCTCCATCTGCACCCATCTGCTCTTCCCTTCCACTCCCTGGCCCTTCTTTGCAGGCTGATATGACCTTAGCATAATTCATATCTCCTTCCTTCCTGTTCAGCCTCTCAGCTTCGTATGGTGTGTCTTCTTTGGTCACTACCCCTGAGACTTGCTTCAACCTGTTTACCTCAAATTCTAGGACCTTTACCCTGGCTACTGCAGTTTCGACTTGTGCCTCCCAATTCTTCGTCTCCTTCTCCAACCTCTTTTCCCATTTCACAGAGAGCTCTTTCTCCATTTTTTCAGAAAGCTCTCCTAATTTTCTCTCCCATTCGTGCTCTATCCTTTTCCACTGCTCCTCCATCCATTCCTCCCTACCAGTACCATTGTCATCTGATCCCTGATTCCTGCGAGTCCCAACCATTTTTGTTTTTAGTGAAAGAGAGAGAGAAAGAGAAAAAGAAAAAGGGGGAGATAGTGAGAGAGAGGGAGAAAGAGAGAGAAGGGGAGGGTAGAAGGAGGGGAAAAGAAGGGAAAAAGGGGGAGAAAGTGAGAGAGAGGGAAAAGGTAAGAGAGAGGGGGGGAGTGACAAGGGAAGAGAGAGAGAGAGAGAGGGGGGGGTGACAAGGGAAGAGAGAGAGGAGAGAAAAAAAAAAGAAGAGGAAGAGAGAGAGTAAGAGAGGAAGAGAGAGAGGGAGAGGGAGAGAGAGAGGAGAGAGAGAGAGTGAGAGGAAGAGAGAGAGGAAGAGAGAGAGGAAGAGAGAGAGAGGATGAGAGAGGAAAAGAGAGGAAGAGAGAGGAGAGGAGAGGGAGAGAGAGAAGGGGCGGGAAAGGGTTAGAGGGTCACTTCACAGGAAGGTGTGAAATGCTGTATATGTGTGTTGTGTGTGTGGTGTGTGTGTGTGTGTGTGTGTGTGTGGTGTTGTGTGTGTGTGTGTGTGTGTGTGTGTGTGTGTGGTGTGTGTGCTTGTGGTGCATGTGTGCTGTGTGTGTGGTGTGTGTGTGTGTGTGTGTGTGTGTGTTGTGTGTGTTGTGGTGTGTGTGTGGTGTTGTGTGTGTGTGTGTGTGTGTGTGTTGGTGTGTGTGTGTGTGTGTGTGTGCTACAGCTATTCAAGTACCTAACAGCAGAGCTGTTCTCTCTAGTGTGTGTGCATATGTTTATGTAACAGTCCTTATTTCCCACATATGTACTACATATGTATTGTATTGTACCCGATCTCTTGGTTCCACTGTAGTCGTTTTGTGTTTTAAAATTATGTTAAAAAATAAATACACTAGGCTTCGCCTATATGCCGCGACCTCTAAATTCTATTAAATGCCAGTAAATGCTGCTTGTTCTAATTCTGATAGGTCGAGGAGAGTGACCCCCAATTCCAGCTAGAGACAGGTACTATTGACCCCATGCAACTCAAACTAGGTGAATATTACTTGCGGCTGGCAGTGGAGTAACGTTGCCGGTCTGTCCTGTCCCAGAAGTTGATGTTTGATGATTCTCGGTAATTTTTCCACTAACTTCCTGTATGCACTATAGTCTCTAGCTCTTCTAATTTTTTCGCTCACTCACTGTATTTACTGACACATCTATACATATCTCTTATCTCCCTGGTCTTGAGTCGCACTTATTCTTCAAAATACCCCACTGCGTTATTATGGCAACACTATTTAGGCCTGACACAACCGTTCACCCTTCCAACGGCCCCTACTAAACACTCAGCCACTATTTCCTTTGTTTTCTTTTCTGTGATCACTTATATTTCCTTTTTTCGGGGCTTAAGTGATTATATGCACTCTTATGCGTGCACACGCCTATATCCCACACTCTATTCCTTATGGCACAGTCAGAAATTACCACCAAAACACGAGCTCAAACCGCGTGACTCCTCCACGAGTGTGTGTGTGTGTGTGTGTGTGTCACAGAGGTTGGGAAATGGGAAGCATTTAGGCTTATTTATAGAAACAGAAGGAAACTTTCCATGCCTTGGATTAAAAGACCTTCACCATCGTGAAGGTGTTTTGTTTAAAGTTATTTTATGAAATACTGTTTATTTTGCAACATAGATTTGAACTCTATTGTCGTTGTTTGAATGTGTACTGTCAGTACTCAGTTCCAGGGAGAGTGTCAGCACTCAGCTCCAAGGAGAGTGTCAGCACTCAGTTCCAAGGAGAGTGTCAGCACTCAGCTCCAGGGAAAGTGTCAGCACTCAGTTCTAGGGAAAGTGCCATCACTCATGGACAGGGAGAGTGTCAGCACTCAGTTCTAGGGAAAGTGCAATCACTCAGGGACAGAGTGTCAGCACTCAGTTCCAAGGAGAGTGTCAGCACTCAGCTCCAGGGAAAGTGTCAGCACTCAGTTCTAGGGAAAGTGCCATCACTCAGGGACAGGGAGAGTGTCAGCACTCAGTTCTAGGGAAAGTGCAATCACTCAGGGACAGAGTGTCAGCACTCAGCTCCAGGGAAAGTGTCAGCACTCAGTTCTAGGGAAAGTGCCATCACTCAGGGACAGGGAGAGTGTCAGCACTCAGCTCCAAGGAGAGTGTCAGCACTCAGATCCACGGAGAGCATCAGCACTCAGCTCCAGGGAGAGTGTCAGGATTCAGCTCCAGGGAGTGTCAGCACTCAGCTCCAAGGAGAGTGTCAGCACTCAGATCCATGGAGAGCATCAGCACTCAGCTCCAGGGAGAGTGTCAGGATTCAGCTCCAGGGAGTGTCAGCACTCAGGGGCAGGGAGAGTGTCAGCACTCAGATCCAGGGAGTGTCAGCACTCAGATCAAGGAAGAGTGTCAGCACTCAGCTCCAGGGAGAGTGTCAGCACTCAGCTCCAGGGAGAGTGTCAGCACTCATTTCCAGGGAGAGTGTCAGCACTCAGCTCCAGGGAGAGTGTCAGCACTCAGCTCCAGGGAGAGTGTCAGCACTCAGTTCCAGGGAGAGTGTCAGCACTCAGCTCCAGGGAGAGTGTCAGCACTCATGGACAGGGAGTGCTCTTCGTCCGTCTAAATGTTCTGTTCAGGGGTACTCGAATGTTCTCAGGGGTACTGAGAACATTCGAATGTTCTCAGGGGTACATTTTCGTTAATATTTTCTGCCATTCTTCTCAGTACCGATTAATATGCCTTATTAGGATCCTTCTTTACCATTCCTATAATATTTCTATGGTTCAGATTTCTACTTCTAATATCCTTTACCCCCACTACCTATGTTATCAGGTAGTCTTGTGTACCTGTCAATGTATGGTACAATCACAGCTCAACGCGTTATATAACCATACTCCAACTGACGTAGCATAGTGTTTTGGTGCGTAGACACTGGTCGAGCGTCGCCAGTCCATCATGAGACCACCTGGTATTTAAGGTTGTTATTTAAGCTTGTGTAACCCATAATTTGAGTCATATACGGCATTCTTGTCATGTTTCAAGAGAGAAGATTCAGTTATGTTTCTTTCTATGACAACTGTTCGGTACAATGATTTGGGCAGCATCCCATCTCGGTGGGTGATTACAGGAACTAACGTGGTTAAAGATAGCGTTCGACTCCTGCCCTGTTCTGATTGAGTATTTATGTTGGGTTATTCTGATTTCCAGAGTTTTACCTGTTTCACCTATATATGAGAGAGGACACTGAATACATGGGACCTTGTAAACACCACCAACTGTTGTTTCACTGTCCCATTGCTTTTGAAAGCAAGGTTTATACTGATGTTTTTAATTGCCTCACGCAGGCAAACCATGTTCTCATTGTATGGTAAAACTAGTACAATTTTCCTGGTCATCACTTCCTTAGGTTCAGTCCTGTAGAAAGTCTTTCTTGCTGACATTAGTGCCTTCTCGACAAAATACCTGGATATTTCAGTTTTGTGGCTATGTTGAATATCTTACTGATTTGGTCCTCTAAGTACTCTGGACTGCAGATGCGCAAGACTCTCAAGAACACTGTGAGGAACAAACTCCTTTTTACCCAAGTTTCATGAATGGAATAGTAGTGAAAGTATGACGGCACATTTGTAGACTTCCTCTAAACTGTAAAATTGAATTTTCTATCAATACGATACATTAAAACACCTAGGAAGGCAAAGTGTTGTTTATTTCATGTTCTGTGGTGAACTTAATGGAAGGTACTAGCCCATTGAGTCTAGGTAGGAACTCATCAATGTTGTGCTCTGTAGGCCATAGGCAGAGAACATCATCTTCGTATCCGAACCAACTAGCTTTATCTATGAGAATGTCTTTAAGAAGTCTCGTCTCATAGAATTCCATATACACGTTGCTGAGTAAGGGGCTAGGGGGATTTCTCATTGTCATGCCTTGTTTTTGAGTAGTATTTCCCTTCAAGCATTGCATAGCTCCTGATGACGCACTGAGAAGTGTGAAAGTACTTGAGCTAAAGATTTCCACCCCCCCCATGGCTTCTCTTGCACACACACACAAAAAAAACACACACACACACACACACATCACAACACACACACACACACACACACACACACACACACACACACACACACACACACACACACACACACACACACACACACACAACACACACACACACACACACACACACACACACACACACACACACACATATATATATATATAATTATATATATATATATATCTATATATATATATATATATTATATATATTATATATATATATATATATATATATATATATATATATATATATATATATATATATATATATGTCATATATCGTCGCTCTGGTCAGTTTTCCTTGTCATATTTCGTCTTCCTGGACAGGTTTCCCTGTCATATTTCGACGCCATTGAGAGGTTTCCTTTTCATATTTCAACGTCCTGCACGGGTATTACGGTCATATTTCACCGCCGTGGGGGGGGGGGGGGTTCATTCTCATATTCCATCGGCCTCGACTGGTTTCTTTTCTCATAATGAGTCTCCCTGGACGGGGTTTGCTTGTCAAATTTTAACTCCCTTGACGGGTTTCCTGTCATATTTCATCGCCTTGCAGTGGTTTTCCTGTCATATGTCGACGCCGTGGACAGGTTTCCTTGTCATATTTCATCAACTTGGACCGATTTCGTTATCATATTTCTTCACCCATCATTATGGACAAGTTTCTCTGTCATATTCCATCGTCCTGGACAGGTTTCCCTGTCAAATTTCGAGAAACTGGACACGTTTGTCTGTCATATTTCAACGCCCTAGACGGGGTTCTCTGACATATTTCGTCGTTGAAGATTGAGGCACTTTTGCAACATATGGGAATTTTTATTTAAGAAACGTTTAGCCACACAGTGGCTTTATCAGTCTAATACAAAGCACAAAGGTGTAAGGAGAGGAGGAGTTTGAGGTAATCAGTCCCTCAGCCTGGAGTCGATGTGTTTAGTCCATCAATCTTGTAGAATGTACTGAATGTACTGTTGTCAGGTGTGGCTTCGTCTCACCTAACTACAGTATATAAGCCACGTCTACGGCCCTTTGCTGTACAGACGGGTCATCGCAAGATTGAGACCCGTGCCAGGACTACGGTCTTGGCGAACATTATACATACATACATACCTTTGCTGTACATTCTACAAGATTGATGGACTGAACATATCGTCTCCAGGCTGAGAGACTGATTACCTCAAACTCCTCCTCTCCTTACACCTTTCTGTTTTGTATTGGACTGATGAAGCCACTGTGTGGCGAAACGTTTCCTCAATAAAGGTTCCCATATGTTGCATGTATCAATCTTCATATTGTCGGCTTTTCTTAAACTATTTATCACATATTTCGTCGTAATGGACGGGTCACATATTGTCTCCCTGGACGGGTTTCCCTGTCATGTTTCGTCGCCCTACACAGGTTTTCCTGTCATATTTCGTTGCATTGGACGGGTTTCCCATTCATATTCCATCGCCCTGGACAGGTTTTACTGTCATATTTAGTCAACCTGTAGAGGTTTCACTGCCATATTTCGTCGAACTTTACAGGTTTCCCTGTTATATCTAGTTATAATGGACGGTTTCCCTGTTATATATTTCATCGCCGAAGAGAGGTTTCCCTTCCATATTCAATCACCCTGGAGGGGTTTCCCTGTTATATTTCATTGCCTTTGACGGGGTTTTCTCTCATATTTCATCACCCTGTATAGATTTCCCTGTCATATTTCGTCGCCCTAGACGGGTTTCCTTGCCATATATTGTCGCCCTGACGGGTTTCCTTTTCATGTTTCGTCGCCCTGGAATGGTGTTCCTGTCAAATTTTGACTCCCTGGACGGGTTTCACTATCATATATTGTAGCCCTGGACAGGTTTCCCTCTCATATTCCATCGCCATGGACCGGTTTCACTGTCATATTTAGTCGTCCTGGACAGCTTTGCCTGTCATATTTCATCGTTCTGGATACGTTTCCCTCTCATATTTCGTCTCCCTAAAGGGGTTTACCTGTCATGTTTCATCGCAATGGACGGAATTTCCCTGTCATATTTCACCGTCATCGATGGATTTCCCTGTCATATTTCATCTCCCTGGACAGGTTTCCCTGTCATATTTCCTCTCCCTGGACAGGTTTCCATGTCTTATTTCATCTCCCTGGACAGGTTACCCTGTCATATTTCATCTCCCTGGACAGGTTTCCCTGTCATATTTCATCTCCCTGGACAGGTTACCCTGTCATATTTCATCTCCCTGGACAGGTTTCCCTGTCTTATTTCATCTCCCTGGACAGGTTTCCCTGTCTTATTTCATCTCCCTGGACAGGTTACCCTGTCATATTTCGTCTCCCTGGACAGGTTTCCCTGTCTTATTTCATCTCCCTGGACAGGTTTCCCTGTCTTATTTCATCTCCCTGGACAGGTTACCCTGTCATATTTCATCTCCCTGGACAGGTTTCCCTGTCATATTTCATCTATCTGGACAGGTTTCCCTGTCTTATTTCATCTCCCTGGACAGGTTACCCTGTCATATTTCATCTCCCTGGACAGATTTCCCTGTCTTATTTCATCTCCCTGGACAGGTTTCCCTGTCATATTTCATCTCCCTGGACAGGTTTCCCTGTCTTATTTCATCTCCCTGGACAGGTTACCCTGTCATATTTCATCTCCCTGGACAGGTTTCCCTGTCATATTTCATCTCCCTGGACAGGTTACCCTGCCATATTTCATCTCCCTGGACAGGTTACCCTGTCATATTTCATCTCCCTGGACAGGTTTCCATGTCTTATTTCATCTCCCTGGACAGGTTACCCTGTCATATTTCATCTCCCTGGACAGGTTTCCCGTCATATTTCATCTCCCTGGACAGGTTTCCCTGTCATATTTCATCTCCCTGGACAGGTTTCCCTGTCTTATTTCATCTCCCTGGACAGGTTACCCTGTCATATTTCATCTCCCTGGACAGGTTTCCCTGTCTTATTTCATCTCCCTGGACAGGTTACCCTGTCATATTTCATCTCCCTGGACAGGTTTCCCTGTCAGATTTCATCTCCCTGGACAGGTTACCCTGCCATATTTCATCTCCCTGGACAGGTTTCCCTGTCTTATTTCATCTCCCTGGACAGGTTACCCTGTCATATTTCATCTCCCTGGACAGGTTTCCCTGTCTTATTTCATCTCCCTGGACAGGTTTCCCTTTCAGATTTCTTCTCCATGGACAGGTTTCCCTTTCATATATTGTTGCCCTGGGCGGGTTTCCTCGTCATGTTTCGTCTGCCTGGACCTGTTTGCCTGTCAAATTTTCACTACCTGGATGGGTTTCACTGTGATGTATTGTCGCCCTGTACAGCTTTCCCTGTCATATTTTACCCTCCTGGACAGATTTCCCTCTCGTATTTCACAGTCTTGGACAGGTTTCCCTGATATTTTTCATCTCCTTGGACAGGTTAAACTCTCATATTTCATTGCCTTGGACGGGCTTCCTTGTCATATTCAATCGCCCAAGATGGGTGTCCCTGTCACATTTCGTGCCCTGGACATGTTTCTCAGTCATATTCCATCGCCCTGGATAGGTTTCAATATCGTATTTCATCGCTTTTTACAGGTTTCCTGTCATACTTCGTCGCACTGGACGGATTTACATGTCATATTTCGCCGCCCTGGAGAGGTTTCACTGTCAAATTTCATCGCCCTGAACAGATTTCCCTGTACAACACTGACATCCTTGACGGGTTTCCCCGTCATATTTCGTCGCCCTGGACGGGCTTACCTGTCATATTTATTCGCCCTGAAGGAGATTCCCTGTCATATTTCATCGCCATGGACGGGTTTACCTGTCATACTCCATCGCCCTGGACAGGTATCCCTGTCATATTTCGTCGCCATTACCAACCTGAATGGTTACCAACTTTAATGGTTAAGTTGAAAAAGGTTCAATGAAAAAATTAATGCAGAAATATTTCTTTGCAAATATAGCACTTGAGGAGTGGAGTCAACACCAGTAGAAAGTTGTAAGTGCAGTAACTACTGTCAACTTTAACACTAATTATGAAACACAACAAAAATAAATAATACAACAGAGATAATTTCGAAATATTAATTAATCCTTAAAAGGAACCACAGAACATACATTCTTGAGGAAGAACATTAACCAGTGGAACAACGAATACCAGCAGGAAACACAAGGAATGTTAGGAAGAAAACAAGAACCAGCTCACTGTTTACAGAAAGCTTATAACACATCAACTTGTGTTAATTATTTCAGCAATCACTCTAAATAAGTTAACAGAAGAACTGTGTCTAGTCTGCTCCTAAGATATTCAAGGATTTGCTGCCCAAACCGTTTAGATCAAGAAGTTTCCAGTATAAACCAACAGGTCAGAAAAGCTGAGCATCCTGACTACTACATCCAAGAAGGTTTGTACAAAGTCAAGCAAAAATCTAATATAAAACAACTCCAGCGACTCACAAAGAAACTTGTTCCATAATATCATCAGGAAAAAGCGAAAAATATATGCTCTGTCCATAATATTAACAATTTCTCATAAATGGAGAAAGGAATGTAAAAACCTTCGTCAAGACTGACCTTGTTACACAAGTGAAGACTGGGTCAGTTTCCAGTAAATGTGGACACAATGCAGTTCCGTAAGATGCTGAACACAAGACCTGCTCGTTCCACGTAGAGCTGACACGCTGCGTCAGTTTCACGTAAGATGTGGAACACAAGACCTGGCGTCAGTTTCCACGTAAGATGCTGGAACACAAGACCTGGCGTCAGTTTCCACGTAAGATGCTGGAACACAAGACCTGGCGTCAGTTTCCACGTAAGATGCTGGAACACAAGACCTGGCGTCAGTTTCCACGTAAGATGCTGGAACACAAGACAACTATGAAATACGGACAGGTGAACTCTGTTTTGTTCCAATATCTCAAAAATAAAGAAAATAAAACTGTATAAATAGAAATAAAGTAATTCTCTTTATTCCTACTTTTTATTTTTTATCTTTTCTTAATATTTATAACTGATCTTCTATGATTTTGTGCAGTGTCTGATGATAGAGTAAACTCCAAAACTGGTCGTGAATAATTGATGTTACAGTAAATAAATAACATAAATAAATAAATAAATAAATGTATGTATATAATTTTTTATTCATCATTTTTTGAAAATTTCTGTTGTATACTGTACAGTCCATCACACTCTAGGCTATAAAAATGTTTCACTTGATTTTTCAAAATCATCCTTTGACCTTCCTCTCACTATTTTTTGTTCCTAAACGTGTCCCCACATATACCAACATCAAATAACATCAGTTATTCCAGGAAATCATATCATTCTGCGTTGTTTAATTCTGGTTTCATCTGTGGAACAATATCACGACCTTCCAACTCTAGTTTGTCCAACACAGCGAATTTTCTATTGGTCACCATTTTATTGACAGTTGGTGTCAAGCTGCTGGGCTTGATGCCATTCTTTACTTCTTGGAATGTATTAGTCGTTATAGTTTTGGTTTGTGAGGTTTCTATACATCGAGTACTGTTTTTCTGAGGACGAAAGACGATACAGTCATGGAATGACAATGGTCACCCTCAACATGGAATGACAATGGTCACCCTCAACATGGAATGACAATGGTCACCCTCAACATGGAATGACAATGGTCACCCTCAACATGGAATGACAATGGTCACCCTCAACATGGAATGACAATGGTCACCCTCAACTGTGTTCGCTAATATAATCTTCAATCCTTAATTTACTAGAGAATTATATCTGTGATGTGACAAAGAGACAAAAGTCTTTCCCACCAGAAGGGAACTGAAATAAAAAGTCGTGGAGACACCACCATCACGCAGACGTATAATACCACCTGACTTGATTCATCTTTTACTTTACAAACGAACCGCTGACTTAAGTCTTTTACCAACAGAGTCCTGCCAGCACCATTTCCAACAGAAGCCTGCCAGATGTCTCCTACCAACAGTCTTCTGGTAACTATCATTCCAGTAGTATTCTTCCAATATCATTCAGTCATATACACTTAAATCCTACCAACAGAATCCTAAGAAAAGAATCTTACCAATAATTCTTCTATCAGGTATTTACCAGACAGGTTACATACAGTGTTATTAACTCTGGTGTATCAGACAGACTTTA
>NC_069427.1:8543981-8546481 GCF_026875155.1 Cherax quadricarinatus
CATAATACCCATACACAATAACATGTACACATGATACACATACACAATAACATGTACACATGATGCACATACACAATAACATGTACACATAATACCCATACACAATAACATGTACACATGATACACATACACAATAACATGTACACATGATACACATACACAATAACATGTACACATGATGCACATACACAATAACATGTACACATAATACCCATACACAATAACATGTACACATGATACCCATACACAATAACATGTACACATGATACACATACACAATAACATGTACACATGATGCACATACACAATAACATGTACACATGATGCACATACACAATAACATGTACACATGATGCACATACACAATAACATGTACACATAATACCCATACACAATAACATGTACACATGATGCACATACACAATAACATGTACACATGATGCACATACACAATAACATGTACACATTGATGCACATACACAATAACATGTACACATGATGCACATACACCCAATAACAATGTACACATGATGCACATACACAATAACATGTACACATGATGCACATACACAATAACATGTACACATGATGCACATACACAATAACATGTACACATAATACCCATACACAATAACATGTACACATGATACCCATACACAATAACATGTACACATGATACACATACACAATAACATGTAACATGATGCACATACACAATAAAAATGTACACATGATGCACATACACAATAACATGTACACATGATGCACATACACAATAACATGTACACATAATACCCATACACAATAACATGTACACATGATGCACATACACAATAACATGTACACATGATGCACATACACAATAACATGTACACATAATACCCATACACAATAACATGTACACATGATACCCATACACAATAACATGTACACATGATACACATACACAATAACATGTACAAATGATGCACATACACAATAACATGTACACATGATGCACATACACAATAACATGTACACATGATGCACATACACAATAACATGTACACATGATGCACATACACAATAACATGTACACATGATACACATACACAATAACATGTACACATGATGCACATACACAATAACATGTACACATGATACACATACACAATAACATGTACACATGATGCACATACACAATAACATGTACACATGATACACATACACAATAACATGTACACATGATGCACATACACAATAACATGTACACATGATGCACATACACAATAACATGTACACATGATGCACATACACAATAACATGTACACATGATGCACATACACAATAACATGTACACATGATACACATACACAATAACATGTACACATGATGCACATACACAATAACATGTACACATGATACACATACACAATAACATGTACACATGATGCACATACACAATAACATGTACACATGACACAGTCCTCCACTAGTGTCACAAACGTGTCCCGTCTTTATATATTTACATGTTTCACAAACAATGTCGTCAAAATACCGTAAATCATCGTATAAATGTATGTGAAAATACTTATATATGTGTATGTTTGTGCGCTTGTTAGCCTTTCAATGTCAAATGAAAAAGACCAATAAATAAATAAAAATGAAAACTGTAATAATTAATACAGTTTTGATGGAGGTGGACAAGTTCTTCAACACTTGGGAATTCATCTACATAAAATAAAACACTCACAAATACTTTTAAGCTGCTAAATATGCAAAAACAAAAAAAAAAAAAACACGTACTAAGTATAAATTCACAGTGTAATATAAAAGAATTTCCAAAATTGTTCTTAATTAGCCTCCCCTCGGTGGCCGAACTGCCTAGCAGCTTGGTGGCGTCTAGCTGACCTACGGTCCAGGCTGTCTTGGTGGGTGGAATTACTGGACGCAGTTTTCTGTGTGTGTCACCTCCAGTAATTCCACCCACCTGGACAGTCTCTACCGTAGACCAGCTAGACAAGACCATGTTTCCATGCAGCAAGGTCATTGAGGGTTGTAACCGCTGACTCTAGAGAAGTGGGGAAGGGAGTCCACTAGTGGACCCCTGGAGACACTGATCCAGAGAAGGCACCGCTAACTCTGGGGAAGTGGGAAGGGAGTCCACTCAGGTGACACAAGTAGACTCCTGGAGACACTGATCAGGGGAAGGCACCGCCAACCTTAGGTAAGTGGGGAAGGGAAGACATCCGGGAGCCGAACGGATGGATTCCTGGATACATGCACTTGAGGAAGGTTGTTGTTGAGGCTGAACTTAGGTAAGTGGGGAAGGGGAGACATCCGGGAGCGAACGGATGGATTCCTGGATACATGAACCTGCGTAAGGCATGAATACCGCTGACTTTGGGGAAGTGGGGAAGGGAATCCACTCAGGTGACACAAGTGGACTCCTGGAGACACTGATCCGGGGAAGGCACTGACCTAACTCGCTGACCTTAGGTAAGTGGGGAAGGGGAGACAT
>NC_069427.1:8551481-8563162 GCF_026875155.1 Cherax quadricarinatus
GTAAAATATAAGTTGGATGTGAGAAGTGGGTTATAGTAAGTGTATATGCACCTGGGGAAGAGAGAAGTATAGAGGAGAGAGAGAGAGAATTTTGGGAAATGTTGAGTGAATGCGTGGGGAGTTTTGAACCAAGTGTGATAGTACTTGTGGTTGGGGATTTTAATGCTAAAGTGGGTAAAAATGTTGTGGAGGGAGTAGTAGGTAAATTTGGGGTGCCAGGGGTAAATTAAAATGGCGATCCTTTAATTGAGCTATGTATAGAAAAAGGTTTGGTAATAAGTAATACATATTTTATGAAAAATAGGAGAAATAAATATACAAGGTATGATATAGCATGTAATGAAAGTAGTTTGTTAGATTATGTATTGGTGGATAAAAGGTTGATGGGTAGGCTTCAGGATGTACACATTTATAGAGAGGCAACTGATATATCGGATCATTATCTAGTTGTAGCTACAGTTACAGTAAGAGTTAGATGGGATAAGAGGAAAATGGCAACAACAAGTAAGAGAGAGGTGAAAGTGTATAAACTAAGGGAGGAGGAAGTTCGGGTGAAATATAAGCAACTATAGGCAGAAAGGTGGGCTGGTGCAGGTATGAGTAGTGGTGGGGTTGAAGAGGGTTGGAATATTTTTAAAAATGCAGTATTAGAATGTGGGGCAGAACTTTGTGGTTATAGGAGGGTAGGTGCAGGAGGAAAGAGGAGTGATTGGTGGAATGATGAAGTAAAGGGTGTGATAAAAGAGAAAAAGGTAGCTTATGAGAGATATTTACAAAGCAGAAGTGTTATAAGAAGAGCAGAGTATACGGAGAGCAAAAGAAAGGTGAGAGTGGTGAGAGAGTGCGAAAGGAGAGCAGATGATGGAGGGGGAGAGGTACGGTCAAGAAATTTTAATGAAAATAAGAAAAATTTTTGGAGCGAGTTAAACAAGTTAAGAAAGCCTAGGGAACAAATCAATTTGCCAGTTAAAAACAGAGTAGGGGACTTAATAGATGGGGAGATGGAGGTTTTGGGTAGATGGCGAGAATATTTTGAGGAACTTTTAAATGTCGACGAAGAAAGGGAGGCGGTAATTTCATGCACTGGGCAGGGAGATATACCATCTTTTAGGAGTGAAGAAGAGCAGGATGTGAGTGTGGGGGAGGTGCATGAGGCATTACGTAGAATAAAAGGGGGTAAAGCAGCTGGAATTGACTGGATCATGACAGAAATTTTAAAAGCAGGGGGGGACATAGTGTTGGAATGGATGGTATTTTTGTTTAATAAATGTATGAAAGAGGGTAAGGTACCTAGGGATTGGTAGAGAGCGTGTATAGTCCCATTATATAAAGGGAAGGGGGACAAAAGTGATTGTAAAAATTATAGAGGAATAAGTTTACTGAGTATACCAGGAAAAGTGTACGGTAGGGTTATTATTTAAAGAATTAGAGGTAAGACAGAATGCAGAATTGCGGATTAGCAAGGAGGTTTTAGAGTGAGTAAGGGATGTGTAGATCAAGTGTTTACATTGAAGCATATATGTGAGCAGTATTTAGATAAAGGTAGGGAAGTTTTTATTGCATTTATGGATTTAGAAAAGACATATGATAGATTGGATAGGGGAGCAATGTGGCAGATGTTGCAAGTATATGGAATAGGTGGTAAGTTACTAAATGCTGTAAAGAGTTTTTATGAGGATAGTGAGGCTCAGGTTAGGGTGTGTAGAAGAGAGGGAGATTACTTCCCGGTAAAAGTAGGTCTTAGACAGGGATGTGTAATGTCACCACGGTTGTGTAATATATTTATAGATGGGGTTGTAAAAGAAGTAAATGCTAGGGTGTTCGGGAGAGGGGTGGGATTAAATTATGGGGAATTAAATACAAAATGGTAAGTGTCACAGTTACATTTTGCTGATGATACTGTGCTTATGGGAGATTCTAAAGAAAAATTGCAAAAGTTAGTGGACGAATTTGGGAGTGTGTGTAAAGGTAGAAAGTTGAAAATGAACTTAGAAAAGAGTAAGGTGATGAGAGTATCAAATGATTTAGATAAAGAAAAATTGGTTATCAAATTGGGGAGAAGAAGTATGGAAGTGAATGTTTTCAGATATTTGGGAGTTAACGTGTCAGCGGATGGGTTTATGAAGGATGAGGTTAATCATAGAATTGATGAAGGAAAAAAGGTGAGTGGTGCATTGAGGTATATGTGGAGGCAAAAAATGTTATCTATGGAGGCAAAGAAGGGAATGTATGAAAGTATAGCAGTACCAACACTCTTATATGGGTGTGAAGCTTGGGTTGTGAATGCTGCAGCGAGGCGGCGGTTGGAGGCAGTGGAGATGTCCTGTCTAAGGGCAATGTGTGGTGTAAATATTACGCAGAAAATTCGGAGTGTGGAAATTAGGAGAAGGTGTGGAGTTAATAAAAGTATTAGTCAGAGGGCTGAAGAGGGTTTGTTGAGGTGGTTTGGTCATTTAGAGAAATGGATAAAAGTAGAATGACATGAAGAGCGTATAAATCTGTACGGGAAGGAAGGCGGGGTAGGGGTCGTCCTCGAAAAGGTTGCAGGGAGGGGGTAAAGGTGTTGTGGGCGAGGGCTTTGGACTTCCAGCAAGCGTGCGTGAGCTTGTTAGATAGGAGTGAATGGAAACAAATGGTATTTGGGACCTGACGAGCTGTTGGAGTGTGAGCAGGGTAATATTTAGTAAAGGGATTCAAGGAAACCGGTTATTTTATATTACCGGACTTGAGTCCTGGAAATGGGAAGTACAATGCCTGCACTCTAAAGGAGGGGTTTGAGATATTGGCAGTTTGGAGGGATATATTGTGTATTTTTATACACATATACTTCTAAACTGTTGTACTCTGGGCACCTCTGCAAAA
Source organism: Cherax quadricarinatus (assembly GCF_026875155.1). Classification (NCBI taxonomy): domain Eukaryota; kingdom Metazoa; phylum Arthropoda; class Malacostraca; order Decapoda; family Parastacidae; genus Cherax; species Cherax quadricarinatus. Next base: position 8,554,344 of record NC_069427.1, read on the forward strand.
ACAGTGATTATGTGTGAGTGAGGTGAAAGTGTTTATATATATATATATATATATATATATATATATATATATATATATATATATAATATATATATATATATATATATATATATATATATATATATATATATATATATATTATATATATATATATATCGTGCCGTATAGGCAAGAACTCATTTAAAATTAAGTCCTTTTCTAAAATTTTCTGTTATACATTTAAAGATATATTTTTCATTTTCGTTAATGATTTTCTACCAAAAGAAACTTAGGAAACTTAACTAACCTTATTATAACAAGCGCAATTAATTTAGCCTAATCCAACTAAATATATTTTCTACAAGTTTACAATAATTTAATAAACAAACACAATGGAAAACATTTTTTTTCGTTATGTTCAGAATGAGTTTTGTAAAATTATTTCATACACAAATTTTCGCTTGCCTTACTCGGCAAGAAGAGTCCATGTATGAAAGATACTGTATAAATCAAAAATTAAAAACTAAACATAATAATGGTTCTTAAATATTCTATGAAGACAGTGTCACCATAGTGTTGGGAACAGATGAATGAGATCCTTCTGGTACTCAAACTTTGCTTCAACTCTCGAGACTGAAGAAAAGGTAACTGGAATGAAGTTATACCTCAGCTAAGATTCTGAATGTCATTGTAATAATTCATATGTATGTAAAAAAATCTAGAAATGCTTTAGATGGTTGTGTAAGTAGTTGCATAATATATTAAGTGTCATGTGTGAACGACATCATCTGATATTAAAAAAAAATTAAGCTGGGTAAGATCTTTCTTCCCGAAATTTATCGATATTATTATTTAGTCATTTGCGACCACTGTCAGCCTCAGAGTTACCTCTGAGTTACCAGACCTTGCCACGTGGAGGCCAGTGGTTCGTCTTTAAGGTCCACCCACTCTCTTACTGTGTTTCTGAAACTTTCCCCAGATCCATGTGTCCAGGAGTCCATCTGTCAGCCTTCAGATATTCTCCCTTCTCCATTTTCCCAAGGTATCCTCGCCTTTCCCAGGTCCATGTGTCCAGGAATCCATCCGTGGGCCCCCGGATGTCTCCCCTTCCTCACTTCCCTTAGGTTATCTTCCAGTCTCAGCTTTCCCCAGGTTATGTATCCCGAAGTCAGCTCAGCTACCCCCAGTGATCTAACTAGATGAGAACGAGGCCTTGTCTAGCTGGTCTACTGCCGAGACTGTCCAGGTGGGTGGTATTACAGGAGGGGACACACAGAAAACTGCGTCCTGTAATTGCACCACCAAGACAGTCTAGACCGTAAGTCAGCCAGACACAGCCAAGCTACCGTCCAGTTCCCCCATCAAGGTCTGGCCACTCAATGAAAATTTGGGAGTTCTATTTATATTATACAATTCATCTGCATTAAATATAATTTTTTGTACTTAATTAGCAGTTTAAGTGTGTTTGTGAATGTTTTATTGTGTGTTTGAGTGCTCGTGTGTTAGTGTGTTTGTCCACCTCCACCAGAACTGTAATAAGTATTAAACTTCTTATTTTTATTGTGATATTTGTCAGTTATATTTGCAAGACTTGCAGCTGCAAGCGCGGCGCACAATGGTAGTCACTTTGTCTGACTTTTGGGGTTATCCTGCGTTAGTTATACATATGTTGCTTTTCACATTTATTTGCGCATTTCCTCAAAGGAAAAGTGCGGATTCACCATCATTAATAAACATATAACACACACAAGTACATATGTATGAAACACATTAATCGCCTCTTACATTAGTATGAATGTAATCACACAACACACACAACACACACACACACAACACACACACACACACACACACACCACACACACACACACACACACACACACACACACCACACACACACACATACATGTACAAAAATATATACCCATTTATATATGCATTCTCCTTCACTGTTAAAATTTTGTTTGTTTTTTTTCAAAATAAATTGAAAACTTGGAGGCAAAAAAAATCAGGCTCCTCCTTGTTTGGGAATTCAGAAAGTTTATATATTTCAATGTTCTGATTGAGAATGTTGGTTTTCGTCATTTTCAAGACATCCAATGTGAAAGGTGTGAAAAATTACTAGTTTAAGACAAAGAACAAAAGGGCACAATACCGTAACTGGGACAATACAAAACCTGCACATAGACGGAGCTCACGACGACGTTTCGGTCCGACTTCGACCATTTAGAAAGTCTTGACGTTGAGTCCCTCTCCACTAATGTCCCTCTTGATGACGTACTTAATTTCCTGAGAGAAAAGGCCAATGAAGGGTTTCTTCATCTCCTGTACCTACTGATGTCTTTCTTGATATTATCCGCCTCTGAGTGGACTCAAATTCCTTTTCTTTCCAAGGTAAATATTATTCTCAAACATCGGTGTCGCTATGGGCTCTCCTCTCTCTCCTGTTCTTGCTAATCTTTACATGGAATACTTCGAGACTGTTCTTCTTCCTAGTGATGTGCATCTTTCACTCTGGCTCCGCTATGTAGATAACATCTTTGTTCTTTGATCTCATGACTCTAGTCTCATCTAACCATTTCTTGATGCTTTTAATAATCCTTCCTCTTCCATTATGTTTAAAACTGAATGGGAATCTAATTCTTTTCTTCCTTTCCTTGATGTTCATGTCCACCGCTCAGATACAGGTTTTGTTTTTTCCGTGTACAGCAAACCTATGCACAGTGGCATGTACATCCACTACTTTTCTTATCATGCTTCCTCTGTCAAGAAAGTGTTCTTATTTCTCTCTTTCTCCGTGCTCTCCGCATTTGTGATCCTCAGTTCCTTGAATCAGAAATTTCCACTCTTCACAATTCATTTTCTCATCTTGGCTACCCTTTACATTTTATAAACACTGCCTTTTTCACGTGCTAACTGGACTTCCTTCTCTCCCAAACTCTCTCTTCCTGGGAAACTCTCCTGTCCTCTGCCTTCCCTGTATATCGTCTTTCTAATCACAACAACTCTCTCCGTTCCTTACACATCAAACATAGTTTTCGCCCAAACTAACACTCTTCGCAGTAATCAAGTTCATGTGTCTCCTCCTTTATTGATGCTCCTGTTCCTCTTGTCCTCTTCAGTACTTTGGAGAAACTGCCGTTCACTTCTGACAGACTCAGGGAGCACAATAGTAGTATTAGGCTTGGCGATGCCAACAATGCTCTTTTCTGTCATGTCAGAGATTAGTCATCCTAGTGACTGTCTTTGTCTCTGTAGATGCTTTCCTTTCACATTACATTGTAAAATGCGCCAAACTCCAGAACATCCGTGACTTAAACATGATTCTTTTTTCTCCTTCTCCCTCTTTCCCATTCCTACTTCCGCTTTCTCCTTTCGGTTTTCTGTCTTCTGCCTTGGATGTTTGGTCCTTTATTAATATTCCCTCTCTGTGTTTTTGTTCGTATCCTTTGTGGGCCCCCTAGCTTCCTTGTGGGCCCCTAGCTCCCTTGTGGGCCCCCTAGCTCCCTTGTGAGCCCCTAGCTCCCTTGTGGGCCCCTATTTCCCTTGCAGTGCTCCTCTTTCTTAGTCTCTGACTACTACTACTACTACTACCTCCTACTCCTCCTCCTCTACCTCTGTTTCCTTTCCTACTACCTCCCTTGTCCGTCCCTGTCTGCTGGCCCTATATATACTGCCTCCTCTCCTTTCTGTTAGTGTGACTTTGTAAATGGTCCAAGAAGGACCGAAACGTCGTCGTAAGCTCTTCTCCCCTATGTGCGGGTTGTGTATAGTGTAAGACACTAGTGGGTAAGGCAAAAAAAGACACACCTATGAATTATTTAAGGAAGATAAAGTTTAGCTAGAAATCATTATTAAATAATTTAACAAGTTTCTCTCTATTCTCATATATTTTCACTTACCCATCTTCTTTTATAAGAAAACGTACATACCCACCCACACACACACACACACACACACACACACACACACACACACACACACACACACACACACACACACACTATAAATGTTATGGGATGAAAATAAAAACTAGAAGCCGTTGATATTCGATCCATTGATAAAAACAACTAAGGTGGTCGCTGCTACACACTCTGGTCAGTACATCTCTGTCTTGCTAAGATGATGTCATTTACTGTGATTTGTGAATGTTAGTGAATATTATAAAAATAATGTTGTGTTGTAATTTACTTCAATGTTGAACTGTTAGTAAATGTTGTACCTTTTATGACTCACGAAATCGTAATGACACGATTGCAAACAAACCATACCCCGGCTGGGATTGAACCCGCGGTCAGAGAGTCTCAAAACTCCAGCCCGTCGCGTTGGCCACTAGACCAGCTAGCCACAATAAGATTCATCCAACTAGGTATATTTCTACACCATAAGAAGGTTAGCACAGGCACCTCTGTGACCACAAATGCAAGTTTTTACAGACGAATCTCCAGCTAGCGTGGCCGTGACGAACTCTAGCTCAAGTCCCTTCACTGCCGTCAACATGACTCACGAAATCGTAATGACACGATTGGTGTAGAAATATACCTAGTTGGATGAATCTTTTTTGTGGCTAGCTGGTCTAGTGGCTAACGCGACGGGCTGGAGTTTTGAGACTCTCTGACCGCGGGTTCAATCCCAGCCGGGGTATGGTTTGTTGTACCTTTTATTGTGTGGCAATCAATGTTATTTTTTTTCTTAATGTTTATAAGTAATGCTTAACGTTGATGTTTAGGTCGTGTTTACGTCGTAATTGAACATTGTGTTGTTCACAACAATATAAGGATGACCTGGTATGGGATATAAGGATGACCTGGTATAGGATATAAGGATGACTTGGTATGGGATATAAGGATGACCTGGTATAGGATATAAGGATGACCTGGTATGGGATATAAGGATGACCTGGTATAGGATATAAGGATGACCTGTATGGGATATAAGGATGACCTGGTATAGGATATAAGGATGACCTGGTATAGGATATAAGGATGACCTGGTATGGGATATAAGGATGACCTGTTATGGGATATAAGGATGACCTGGTATGGGATATAAGGATGACCTGGTATGGGATATAAGGACGACCTGGTATGGGATATAAGGACGACCTGGTATGGATATAAGGATGACCTGGTATGGGATATAAGGATGACCTGGTATGGGATATAAGGATGACCTGGTATGGGGATATAAGGATGGCCTCGTATGGATGTAAGGATGACTTGGTATGGGAAATAAGACACACACAATGGAACATAGAACTTCAGCAACACACCTGAGCTGACCAACACATCTCGTCACGATACTGTTTTTTTCTCATAATTTTAACTGGTGTAAGTACACTGTGACCAAGAAAGAAAAAAAGCAGTTCATCAAAATTTCAACTCATCTTTAACCATCCATCTCCACAGCTCATAAACCATTCATCTCTACAACTCACAAACCTCTTTTTACCACATCTCACTATAAAACATCCACTTCTTTTACTCACTATAAATAGTCCATCACTACAATTCACCATCAACCATTCATTACCTCAACTTGTCGGTCATCCATCATCCCAACACACTAGTAACCATCAATAACCACAACTGACTATCAGCCATCTATAACAACATCAGATCATCACCTCAACTCATTATAAACCATCCATCACCTCAACTCACTGTAAACATCCATCACCTCAACTCATTATAAACCATCTATCACCTTAACTCACTGTAAACCATCCATCACCTTAACTCACTGTAAACCATCCATCACCTCAACTCACTGTAAACCATCCATCACCTCAACTCACTGTAAACCATCCATCACCTCAGCTCACTGTAAACCATCCATCACCTCAACTCGCCCCAACATTCACCACCACAACTCACTACCAACCCTCCACATTATGCGAAGGACTCACATGGTTTTAAACAGGTGTGAACAATATTTAGTGTTTTATGTGAATGTTCATTGAGTGTTCTATTCCAGATCTGTTTCTGATCAATATATTCATTAAATGTTCTGACCCACATCATTGCGTTCAGTACACGTTCTTTACCAGATCTACATTGTATGTGAATATAAAGTCAAGAAAATTTTCCAACAATCTTGACTTTGTTCAGAAAAACCTATCTTGAATTAGTTGCTGGATTACGAAAATGTCTTAAATCTAGTAAGTGCTGCTTAACACAAACTTACTATATTTTTACTCAAGGGTCTCTCACATTACTTCAACATGGTTACTCATGGGCACCTCATAACTTCCTGTATGGTTAGTCATAAGTCCCCCTAACTTCTTGTATGGTTACTCATAGGTCCTTCACTTGTTTCTTAAACCATCGAGTGGGTTTCATTTAAAACTACATTTCATAATTGTTCCTCAAGCAGAGTAACTGAAAAAATATCTTCTATGACAATGATAGTCAAGTTGTGGTCACCTTGAAGGTGTTTTCTAAGACATATGTGACTTACCTGGAGAGAGTTCCGGGGTCAACCCCCCCGCGGCCCGGTCTGTGACCAGGCCTCCTTAGGTCAGTGTCCCAGGATGCGACCCCACACCAGTCGACTAACACCCAGGTACCCATTTTACTGATGGGGAAAAATAGACAACAGGTTGAAAGAAACAGGCCCTCACCGTGTGAAGCGAGAGCGTTAACCCCCCAGGCCACCAGAGCCAATTCTAACCTGCTTTGCCATGTCAAGTGGAAAGAAAACACCAGAAAAAATAATAATGATTATTAACACAGAGGAAAGCGTTGATATGTGAACACTGAAATTAGTGAGTTTATAAGATTTACTTGCTACCTTAATATACACATTGGACAGAAAGAAGAAACAAACAATTTATTAACTCTCCATCAGAAATACTCAACATTAACCAGCCATAATTTCATCTGACCATCAACCATCCCTCACTATAACTCACCTACAAACATGCAACACCACAACACAGTCTCATCTGTTCATAACATCTCACCATCACTAATCAATATCTTCAGCTTATCAAAGCTCATCACATATCTATCACTGACCACAACTCACCATTAACATTAAATCACTTCACTTTACCATCAAACATCCATCACAACCTACCATCCATCAACCTACCATTACCTAAAATTTTCATCATCTTACACCATTACAACTATCAAGCATTCATTTCGACTCATCGACAGTTCATCACGTCAAGGCTGCAACTGTGCATCCCCTTTAAAATTTACCAACCATCCTCACTGTTTTCAGTACCATTCACAGTCATATATGCAGGTGGGAACAAGAATCATTTTGTGATCTGGGAGTAAAGTGTTCAGCATATGTTCTGGCCTAGAACAAAGTGTACAATACATGTAACGTATTAAATGTATAGTAAATTCAAGGATTTTTTTACCAGTCAACTTCAGTCCTGAGAGAAGATTATCATAGTCTTGGAATGCTTCTCTGAGCTCTGTTGATCAATTAATTAACTCTCATTTAATTCCAGGGTGAATTGCTAGGTGCAATAACTCCATCATCAAGCATTTGACTGATCTTCTGCGACAGCAGAAGAATTGATCAGTCAAATGCTTGACGATGGAGTTATTGCACCTAGCAATTCACCCTGGAATGCGCCCTTGATCCTAGTACCTAAGAAGGATGGTACTTGGCGCCCCGTGATTGACTTTAGGAAGGTAAATGCGAAAACTATTCCAGATCGCTTCCCACTTCCTGTACTTGGCGACCTTTACGTAACATCGAGATAACAAAGTCTTTTCAACCCTGGACTTGTTACAAGGGTTTTGGCAAGTCCCTCTTCACGAGACAGCCAAGAGCTAACTGCATTCTCCACTCCTACGGTCATTATCACTTCCTCCATATGGCCTTTGGATTACGATCCTCCCCTAAAAAGTTCTCAAGGCTCATGACTAATATCTTTAGAGGCCCTCACAGGTAATGCACTTATGGTGTACTTAGATGACGTAATCGTCATGTCTAAAGTCGTGGAACACACTTGAAAAGACTTGATGTAGTGCTTGGTAACTTAAGAACCCAAATTTTTAAAAGATCACACTGCCCAAATATAAATTTTTCAGATCAGAAATCAAGTTTCTTGGTCACGTAGTCACTCCTAGAGGGGTTACGACTGACCAAAGTAAAATAACTGCAGTACTAAATTTTCCAACTCCAAAAAATGCTGATGCCGTAAGATCCTTGTGGGCTTAGCAGGTTTTTATAGATATTTCATTGCCAACTTTTCTTCCATAGCAGCTCCTCTAACTGTGTGGAGAAATTTTCTCCAGGAGGGGGGTATCAGCCCCCTTCAGCCCTTTCAGCCCCTTCAGCCCCTTTCAGCCCTGAGGGGCCAAGCCCCCCCAGAAGGGCGAGCGTCTTGTTTTACTGCAGAGTGAGTAATTGATCACAGATGCTATGCCACATAGTCAAGTGACCTCTGCTCCTTGCAGCGGTGTTGCAAAGTGTAAATTTTTTTAAAGACAGTACATTCTTACTTTAACAGGACAATTAAGGGAAAAACCTGCTCCCACTTATTACCATAGGTAAAGATAGTGTACATTGTTGTCTAATGCTTAAGACAGCAAGAAACAAACATTCTGCTTTGCTTCATCGAGGAGGTGACAAGGATGCAAGGTACTAGGTCAGCGTTTTTTTTTTTTTTTTGCTAGGGCAGTGACGGCTTGGAGCGGTGTGGGGTGGGGCCCAAATATCTTTTTACTCGGGAGAGTGACCTGACGCCGGGTAACAGCAAAGAAAACTGACGTGCGTTTGTGTGAACAAAGTGCCAAACCAAAAAAAAAATAAGAGAAGTGTGTCAGCTTCTCTTTGATACATTTGAACATTAAAGACAAAAACTTGTGGCG
>NC_069427.1:8563662-8583582 GCF_026875155.1 Cherax quadricarinatus
TCAATTTCCTTAAAAAAACAGAGTAGGGGATTAATAGATGGGAGATGGAGGTTTTGGGTAGATGGCGAGAATATTTTGAGGAACTTTTAAATGTCGACGAAGAAAAGGGAGGCGGTAATTTCATGCACTGGGCAGGGAGATATACCATCTTTTAGGAGTGAAGAAGAGCAGGATGTGAGTGTGGGGGAGGTGCATGAGGCATTACGTAGAATAAAAGTGGGTAAAGCAGCTGGAACTGACTGGATCATGACAGAAATTTTAAAAGCAGGGGGGGACATAGTGTTGGAATGGTTGGTATTTTTGTTTAATAAATGTATGAAAGAGGGTAAGGTACCTAGGGATTGGTAGAGAGCGTGTATAGTCCCATTATATAAAGGGAAGGGGGACAAAAGTGATTGTAAAAATTATAGAGGAATAAGTTTACTGAGTATACCAGGAAAAGTGTACGGTAGGGTTATTATTTAAAGAATTAGAGGTAAGACAGAATGCAGAATTGCGGATTAGCAAGGAGGTTTTAGAGAGAGTAGGGGATGTGTAGATCAAGTGTTTACATTGAAGCATATATGTGAGCAGTATTTAGATAAAGGTAGGGAAGTTTTTATTGCATTTATGGATTTAGAAAAGACATATGATAGATTGGATAGGGGAGCAATGTGGCAGATGTTGCAAGTATATGGAATAGGTGGTAAGTTACTAAATGCTGTAAAGAGTTTTTATGAGGATAGTGAGGCTCAGGTTAGGGTGTGTAGAAGAGAGGGAGATTACTTCCCGGTAAAAGTAGGTCTTAGACAGGGATGTGTAATGTCACCACGGTTGTGTAATATATTTATAGATGGGTTGTAAAAGAAGTAAATGCTAGGGTGTTCGGGAGAGGGGTGGATTAAATTATGGGGAATTAAATACAAAATGGTAAGTGTCACAGTTACATTTTGCTGATGATACTGTGCTTATGGGAGATTCTAAAGAAAAATTGCAAAAGTTAGTGGACGAATTTGGGAGTGTGTGTAAAGGTAGAAGTTGAAAATGAACTTAGAAAAGAAGTAAGGTGATGAGAGTATCAAATGATTTAGATAAAGAAAAATTGGTTATCAAATTGGGGAGAAGAAGTATGGAAGTGAATGTTTTCAGATATTTGGGAGTTAACGTGTCAGCGGATGGGTTTATGAAGGATGAGGTTAATCATAGAATTGATGAAGGAAAAAAGGTGAGTGGTGCATTGAGGTATATGTGGAGGCAAAAAATGTTATCTATGGAGGCAAAGAAGGGAATGTATGAAAGTATAGCAGTACCAACACTCTTATATGGGTGTGAAGCTTGGGTTGTGAATGCTGCAGCGAGGCGGCGGTTGGATGCAGTGGAGATGTCCTGTCTAAGGGCAATGTGTCGTGTAAATATTACGCAGAAAATTCGGAGTGTGGAAATTAGGAGAAGGTGTGGAGTTAATAAAAGTATTAGTCAGAGGGCTGAAGAGGGTTTGTTGAGGTGGTTTGGTCATTTAGAGAAAATGGATAAAAGTAGAATGACATGAAGAGCGTATAAATCTGTACGGGAAGGAAGGCGGGGTAGGGGTCGTCCTCGAAAAGGTTGCAGGGAGGGGGTAAAGGTGTTGTGGGCGAGGGCTTTGGACTTCCAGCAAGCGTGCGTGAGCTTGTTAGATAGGAGTGAATGGAAACAAATGGTATTTGGGACCTGACGAGCTGTTGGAGTGTGAGCAGGGTAATATTTAGTAAAGGGATTCAAGGAAACCGGTTATTTTATATTACCGGACTTGAGTCCTGAAATGGGAAGTACAATGCCTGCACTCTAAAGGAGGGGTTTGAGATATTGGCAGTTTGGAGGATATATTGTGTATTTTATACACATATACTTCTAAATGTTGTACTCTGGGCACCTCTGCCAAAAACAGTGATTATGTGTGAGAGGGGGAGGTGAAAGGTTATATTATAAATCAAAAAATTATTTTATATTAATTATAAATAATAATATACTTAAAATTTAATATATAATATTTTGTGTATTTTATAAATATATTTAAATATTACTTATAAAAAATATTATTTAATATAAATTTATATATATATATATATATATATATATATATATAATATATATATAAATATATATATATATATATATATATAATATATATATATATATATATATATATATAATATATATATATATTATATATATCGTGCCGTATAAGGCAAGAACTCATTTAAAATTAAGTCCTTTTCTAAAATTTTCTGTTATACATTTAAAGATATATTTTTCATTTCGTTAAGGGATTTTTCTACCAAAAGAAACTTAGGAAACTTAACTAACCTTATTATAACAAGCGCAATTAATTTAGCCTAATCCAACTAAATATATTTTCTACAAGTTTACAATAATTTAATAAAACAACACAATGAAAACATTTTTTTTTCGTTATGTTCAGAATGAGTTTTGTAAAATTATTTCATACACAAATTTTTCGCTTCCTTACTCGGCAAGAAAAGGGCCATGTATGAAAGATACTGTATAAATCAAAAAAATTAAAAACTAAACATAATAATGGTTCTTAAATATTCTATGAAGACAGTGTCACCATAGTGTTGGGAACAGATGAATGAAAATCCTTCTGGTACTCAAACTTTGCCTCAACTCTCGAGACTGAAGAAAAGGTAACTGGAATGAAGTTATACCTCAGCTAAGATTCTGAATGTCATTGTAATAATTCATATGTATGTAAAAAAATCTAGAAAAGCTTTAGATGGTTGTGTAAGTAGTTGCATAATATATTAAGTGTCATGTGTGAACGACATCATCTGATATTAAAAAAAAATTAAGCTGGGTAAGATCTTTCTTCCCGAAATTTATCGATATTATTATTTAGTCATTTGCGACCACTGTCAGCCTCAGAGTTACCTCTGAGTTACCAGACCTTGCCACGTGGAGGCCAGTGGTTCGTCTTTAAGGTCCACCCACTCTCTTACTGTGTTTCTGAAACTTTCCCCAGATCCATGTGTCCAGGAGTCCATCTGTCAGCCTTCAGATATTCTCCCTTCTCCATTTTCCCAAGGTATCCTCGCCTTTCCCAGGTCCATGTGTCCAGGAATCCATCCGTGGGCCCCCGGATGTCTCCCCTTCCTCACTTCCCTTAGGTTATCTTCCAGTCTCAGCTTTCCCCAGGTTATGTATCCCGAAGTCAGCTCAGCTACCCCCAGTGATCTAGCTAGATGAGAACGAGGCCTTGTCTAGCTGGTCTACTGCCGAGACTGTCCAGGTGGGTGGTATTACAGGAGGGGACACACAGAAATCTGCGTCCTGTAATTGCACCACCAAGACAGTCTAGACCGTAAGTCAGCCAGACACAGCCAAGCTACCGTCCAGTTCCCCCACCAAGGTCTGGCCACTCAATGAAAATTTGGGAGTTCTATTTATATTATACAATTCATCTGCATTAAATATAATTTTTTGTACTTAATTAGCAGTTTAAGTGTGTTTGTGAATGTTTTTATTGTGTGTTTGAGTGCTCGTGTGTTAGTGTGTTTGTCCACCTCCACCAGAACTGTAATAAGTATTAAACTTCTTATTTTTATTTGGATATTTGTCAGTTATATTTGCAAGACTTGCAGCTGCAAGCGCGGCGCACAATGGTAGTCACTTTGTCTGACTTTTGGGGTTATCCTGCGTTAGTTATACATATGTTGCTTATTTTCACATTTATTTGCGCATTTCCTCAAAGGAAAACCTGCGGATTCACCATCATTAATAAACATATAACACACACAAGTACATATGTATGAAACACATTAATCGCCTCTTACATTAGTATGAATGTAATCACACAAACACACACAACACACACACACACACACACACACACACACACACACAACACACACACACACACACACACACACACACACACACACACACACACACACACAATACATGTACAAAAATATATACCCATTTATATATGCATTCTCCTTCACTGTTAAAAATTTTGTTTGTTTTTTTTTCAAAATAAATTGAAAACTTGGAGGCAAAAAAATCAGGCTTCCTCCTTGTTTGGGAATTCAGAAAGTTTATATATTTCAATGTTCTGATTGAGAATGTTGGTTTTCGTCATTTTCAAGACATCCAATGTGAAAGGTGTGAAAAATTATAGTTTAAGACAAAGAACAAAAGGGCACAATACCGTAACTGGGACAATACAAAACTGCACATAGACGGAGCTCACGACGACGTTTCGGTCCGACTTCGACCATTTAGAAAGTCTTGACGTTGAGTCCCTCTCACTAATGTCCCTCTTGATGACGTACTTAATTTTCCTGAGAGAAAAGGCCAATGAAGGGTTTCTTCATCTCCTGTACCTACTGATGTCTTTCTTGATATTATCCGCCTCTGAGTGGACTCAAATTCCTTTTCTTTCCAAGGTAAATATTATTCTCAAACATCGGTGTCGCTATGGCTTCCTCTCTCTCCTGTTCTTGCTATCTTTACATGGAATACTTCGAGACTGTTCTTCTTCCTAGTGATGTGCATCTTTCACTCTGGCTCCGCTATGTAGATAACATCTTTGTTCTTTGATCTCATGACTCTAGTCTCATCTAACCATTTCTTGATGCTTTTAATAATCCTTCCTCTTCCATTATGTTTAAAACTGAATGGGAATCTAATTCTTTTCTTCCTTTCCTTGATGTTCATGTCCACCGCTCAGATACAGGTTTTGTTTTTTCCGTGTACAGCAAACCTATGCACAGTGGCATGTACATCCACTACTTTTCTTATCATGCTTCCTCTGTCAAGAAAAGTGTTCTTATTTCTCTCTTTCTCCGTGCTCTCCGCATTTGTGATCCTCAGTTCCTTGAATCAGAAATTTCCACTCTTCACAATTCATTTTCTCATCTTGGCTACCCTTTACATTTTATAAACACTGCCTTTTCACGTGCTAACTGGACTTCCTTCTCTCCCAAACTCTCTCTTCCTGGGAACTCTCCTGTCCTCTGCCTTCCCTGTATATCGTCTTTCTAATCACAACAACTCTCTCCGTTCCTTACACATCAAACATAGTTTTCGCCCGACTAACACTCTTCGCAGTAATCAAGTTCATGTGTCTCCTCCCTTTATTGATGCTCCTGTTCCTCTTGTCCTCTTCAGTACTTTGGAGAAACTGCCGTTCACTTCTGACAGACTCAGGGAGCACAATAGTAGTATTAGGCTTGGCGATGCCAACAATGCTCTTTTCTGTCATGTCAGAGATTAGTCATCCTAGTGACTGTCTTTGTCTCTGTAGATGCTTTCCTTTCACATTACATTGTAAAATGCGCCAAACTCCAGAACATCCGTGACTTAAACATGATTCTTTTTTCTCCTTCTCCCTCTTTCCCATTCCTACTTCCGCTTTCTCCTTTCGGTTTTCTGTCTTCTGCCTTGGATGTTTGGTCCTTTATTAATATTCCCTCTCTGTGTTTTGTTGTATCCTTTGTGGGCCCCCTAGCTTCCTTGTGGGCCCCTAGCTCCCTTGTGGGCCCCCTAGCTCCCTTGTGAGCCCCTAGCTCCCTTGTGGGCCCCTATTTCCCTTGCAGTGCTCCTCTTTCTTAGTCTCTGACTACTACTACTACTACTACCTCCTACTCCTCCTCCTCTACCTCTGTTTCCTTTCCTACTACCTCCCTTGTCCCGTCCCTGTCTGCTGGCCTATATATACTGCCTCCTCTCCTTTCTGTTAGTGTGACTTTGTAAATGGTCCAAGAAGGACCGAAACGTCGTCGTAAGCTCTTCTCCCCTATGTGCGGGTTGTGTATAGTGTAAGACACTAGTGGGTAAGGCAAAAAAAGACACACCTATGAATTATCTTAAGGAAGATAAAGTTTAGCTAGAAATCATTATTAAATAATTTAACAAGTTTCTCTCTATTCTCATATATTTTCACTTACCCATCTTCTTTTATAAGAAAACGTACATACCCACCCACACACATCACACACCACACACACACACACACACACACACAACACACACACACACACACACACACACACACACACACACACACACACACACACACACACACACACACACACACACACACACTATAAATGTTATGGGATGAAAATAAAAACTAGAAGCCGTTGATATTCGATCCATTGATAAAAACAACTAAGGTGGTCGCTGCTACACACTCTGGTCAGTACATCTCTGTCTTGCTAAGATGATGTCATTTACTGTGATTTGTGAATGTTAGTGAATATTATAAAAATAATGTTGTGTTGTAATTTACTTCAATGTTGAACTGTTAGTAAATGTTGTACCTTTTATGACTCACGAAATCGTAATGACACGATTGCAAACAAACCATACCCCGGCTGGGATTGAACCCGCGGTCAGAGAGTCTCAAAACTCCAGCCCGTCGCGTTGGCCACTAGACCAGCTAGCCACAATAAGATTCATCCAACTAGGTATATTTCTACACCATAAGAAGGTTAGCACAGGCACCTCTGTGACCACAAATGCAAGTTTTTACAGACGAATCTCCAGCTAGCGTGGCCGTGACGAACTCTAGCTCAAGTCCCTTCACTGCCGTCAACATGACTCACGAAATCGTAATGACACGATTGGTGTAGAAATATACCTAGTTGGATGAATCTTATTGTGGCTAGCTGGTCTAGTGGCTAACGCGACGGGCTGGAGTTTTGAGACTCTCTGACCGCGGGTTCAATCCCAGCCGGGGTATGGTTTGTTGTACCTTTTATTGTGTGGCAATCAATGTTATTTTTTTTCTTAATGTTTATAAGTAATGCTTAACGTTGATGTTTAGGTCGTGTTTACGTCGTAATTGAACATTGTGTTGTTCACAACAATATAAGGATGACCTGGTATGGGATATAAGGATGACCTGGTATAGGATATAAGGATGACTTGGTATGGGATATAAGGATGACCTGGTATAGGATATAAGGATGACCTGGTATGGGATATAAGGATGACCTGGTATAGGATATAAGGATGACCTGGTATGGGATATAAGGATGACCTGGTATAGGATATAAGGATGACCTGGTATGGGATATAAGGATGACCTGGTATGGGATATAAGGATGACCTGTTATGGGATATAAGGATGACTGGTATGGGATATAAGGATGACCTGGTATGGGATATAAGGGCGACCTGGTATGGGATATAAGGACGACCTGGTATGGGATATAAGGATGACCTGGTATGGGATATAAGGATGACCTGGTATGGGATATAAGGATGACCTGGTATGGGATATAAGGATGGCCTCGTATGGGATGTAAGGATGACTTGGTATGGGAAATAAGACACAACACAATGGAACATTAGAACTTCAGCAACACACCTGAGCTGACCAACACATCTCGTCACGATACTGTTTTTTTTCATCATAATTTAACCTGGTGTAAGTACACTGTGACCAAGAAAGAAACAAGCAGTTCATCAAAATTTCAACTCATCTTTAACCATCCATCTCCACAGCTCATAAACCATTCATCTCTACAACTCACAAACCTTCTTTTACCACATCTCACTATAAAACATCCACTTCTTTTACTCACTATAAATAGTCCATCACTACAATTCACCATCAACCATTCATTACCTCAACTTGTCGGTCATCCATCATCCCAACACACTAGTAACCATCAATAACCACAACTGACTATCAGCCATCTATAACAACATCAGATCATCACCTCAACTCATTATAAACCATCCATCACCTCAACTCACTGTAAACCATCCATCACCTCAACTCATTATAAACCATCTATCACCTTAACTCACTGTAAACCATCCATCACCTTAACTCACTGTAAACCATCCATCACCTCAACTCACTGTAAACCATCCATCACCTCAACTCACTGTAAACCATCCATCACCTCAGCTCACTGTAAACCATCCATCACCTCAACTCGCCCCAACATTCACCACCACAACTCACTACCAACCCTCCACATTATGCGAAGGACTCACATGGTTTTAAACAGGTGTGAACAATATTTAGTGTTTTATGTGAATGTTCATTGAGTGTTCTATTCCAGATCTGTTTCTGATCAATATATTCATTAAATGTTCTGACCCACATCATTGCGTTCAGTACACGTTCTTTACCAGATCTACATTGTATGTGAATATAAAGTCAAGAAAATTTTCCAACAATCTTGACTTTGTTCAGAAAAACCTATCTTGAATTAGTTGCTGGATTACGAAAATGTCTTAAATCTAGTAAGTGCTGCTTAACACAAACTTACTATATTTTTACTCAAGGGTCTCTCACATTACTTCAACATGGTTACTCATGGGCACCTCATAACTTCCTGTATGGTTAGTCATAAGTCCCCCTAACTTCTTGTATGGTTACTCATAGGTCCTTCACTTGTTTCTTAAACCATCGAGTGGGTTTCATTTAAAACTACATTTCATAATTGTTCCTCAAGCAGAGTAACTGAAAAAATATCTTCTATGACAATGATAGTCAAGTTGTGGTCACCTTGAAGGTGTTTTCTAAGACATATGTGACTTACCTGGAGAGAGTTCCGGGGGTCAACGCCCCCGCGGCCCGGTCTGTGACCAGGCCTCCTTAGGTCAGTGTCCCAGGATGCGACCCACACCAGTCGACTAACACCCAGGTACCCATTTTACTGATGGGGAACATAGACAACAGGTTGAAAGAAACAGGCCCTCACCGTGTGAAGCGAGAGCGTTAACCACCAGGCCACCAGAGCCAATTCTAACCTGCTTTGCCATGTCAAGTGGAAAGAAAACACCAGAAAAAATAATAATGATTATTAACACAGAGGAAAGCGTTGATATGTGAACACTGAAATTAGTGAGTTTATAAGATTTACTTGCTACCTTAATATACACATTGGGACAGAAAGAAGAAACAAACAATTTATTAACTCTCCATCAGAAATACTCAACATTAACCAGCCATAATTTCATCTGACCATCAACCATCCCCCACTATAACTCACCTACAAACATGCAACACCACAACACAGTCTCATCTGTTCATAACATCTCACCATCACTAATCAATATCTTCAGCTTATCAAAGCTCATCACATATCTATCACTGACCACAACTCACCATTAACATTAAATCACTTCACTTTACCATCAAACATCCATCACAACCTACCATCCATCAACCTACCATTACCTAAAATTTTCATCATCTTACACCATTACAACTATCAAGCATTCATTTCGACTCATCGACAGTTCATCACGTCAAGGCTGCAACTGTGCATCACCTTAATTTACCAACCATCCTCACTGTTTTCAGTACCATTCACAGTCATATATGCAGGTGGGAACAAGAATCATTTTGTGATCTGGGAGTAAAGTGTTCAGCATATGTTCTGGCCTAGAACAAAGTGTACAATACATGTAACGTATTAAATGTATAGTAAATTCAAGGATTTTTTTACCAGTCAACTTCAGTCCTGAGAGAAGATTATCATAGTCTTGGAATGCTTCTCTGAGCTCTGTTGATCAATTAATTAACTCTCATTTAATTCCAGGGTGAATTGCTAGGTGCAATAACTCCATCATCAAGCATTTGACTGATCTTCTGCGACAGCAGAAGAATTGATCAGTCAAATGCTTGACGATGGAGTTATTGCACCTAGCAATTCACCCTGGAATGCGCCCTTGATCCTAGTACCTAAGAAGGATGGTACTTGGCGCCCAGTGATTGACTTTAGGAAGGTAAATGCGAAAACTATTCCAGATCGCTTCCCACTTCCTGTACTTGGCGACCTTTTACGTAACATCGGAGATAACAAAGTCTTTTCAACCCTGGACTTGTTACAAGGGTTTTGGCAAGTCCCTCTTCACGAGGACAGCCAAGAGCTAACTGCATTCTCCACTCCTACAGGTCATTATCACTTCCTCCATATGGCCTTTGGATTACGATCCTCCCCTATAATGTTCTCAAGGCTCATGACTAATATCTTTAGAGGTCTCACAGGTAATGCACTTATGGTGTACTTAGATGACGTAATCGTCATGTCTAAAGTCGTGGATACACACTTGAAAAGACTTGATGTAGTGCTTGGTAAGCTTGAAGAAGCCAATTTAAAGATCACACTGTCTAAATATAAATTTTTCAGATCAGAAATCAAGTTTCTTGGTCACGTAGTCACTCCTAGAGGGGTTACGACTGACCAAAGTAAAATAACTGCAGTACTAAATTTTCCAACTCCCAAAACTGCTGATGCCGTAAGATCCTTTGTGGGCTTAGCAGGTTTTTATAGATATTTCATTGCCAACTTTTCTTCCATAGCAGCTCCTCTAACTGTGTGGAGAAATTTTCTCCAGGAGGGGGGTATCAGCCCCCTTCAGCCCTTTCAGCCCCTTCAGCCCCTTTCAGCCCTGAGGGGCCAAGCCCTCTCAGAAGGGGCGAGCGTCTTGTTTACTGCTAGAGTGAGTAATTGATCACAGATGCTATGCCACATAGTCAAGTGACCTCTGCTCCTTGCAGCGGTGTTGCAAAGTGTATTTTTATAAGAGACAGTACATTCTTACTTTAACAGGACAATTAAGGAAAATCCTGCTCCCACTTTATTACCATAGTAAAGATAGTGTACATTGTTGCCCTATGCTTAAGACGGGGCAAAAAACAAACATTCGGGCTTTGCTTAATCGAGGAGGTGACAAGGAGGGCAAGGTACTAGGTCAGCTTTTTTTTTTTTTTTGTGCTGGGGGTTTTGACGGTTTGGGGAGCGGGTGGCGTGGCCAGACTATCTTTGACTCTAGGGAGGGGGTGACACTGACGCCAGGATAATAGCAAAGAACCTGATCTGTGCGTTAGGGGTAACAAAGTGTCTCAAACACAATAAAAATAAGGGGAAGTGGATCAGTTTTCTCTTGTGAAAACATTGTGAACAATAAAGACAAATCTTGTGGAACAAGTGAACCAGTGTGCTTTTCCCTAGACAATGGAAAGACGTGGACACCCAAAACGACATTTTCAGCTTCTATAAAGTCCCCGATACCTGTAAAAGGTGTTGAGAACACCTTTAGTCACTTTTTACAAAAGCGGTATGTTACGAATTTTTTTGTAGAATCGGGGGATTGCGCAATTCTTGAGTCACAAGGAGTTGAATCAACCTATAATCGGCATTTGGGTTTGTGGATTTTGAGCCCCAAAACAAGTAGGTATTTGGGCCAGCATCATCAAATTTGGAAATATGCGGACTTCCACCCCCCAGGGGGGAAATTTATTTGTTAAAAATTTTTAATCTCTTGAAAGCCCATGTTGTGAGGGTTTTCGACGCTTCTAGACCTCGTCTGCAGGGGCGGCTGTTTAACGATTTGCTGCCCATTTATCAGCTAAGTGTTCATTATATATAGAAAAATTTTAAAAAACACGCGGGTTTAAGGGGGCCAATATTTTCAACAAAAAATTGGGTCGTGCTCAAACCGGGATAAAAAACCACACTGTGGGTCCAAATATGTTGCCTACGGGTGTACAAAAAAACCTATGACCCAAAGGGGTCTTTCAAAAAAAAAGCTGAAAAAACTAGGGGTTTTAAAATATAAAAATTCAGTTTAAATGAGTCCCTCCAGCTCAATCCCCAGAGAAGGGGCACCCAAAAAGGGAAAAAGGGGCCCTCCCCAGCGTTCACTCAAAAAAAAAACGGGCGCAAACCCAGGGGGACACCCAAAGAAAAGGGAGCTGGGGGGACTAAACCCAATCCTGCACCCACTCCCTCCAATCTCGAAAAATTTGCTAAATTAAGACAAAAAACCCCCCAAGTGATGATGTTTGTCTGGTGTATATATAAATTTAGTGTTTTTTAATGTTTATGGGACAAAAATTTAAAGAGACAAGATTGTGTTAAAGTTTGTTTCTTATAGTTTCTCCCTGTTTTATTAAAGGAAATTATATTTTTAAAAGTGTAAGCTTTAAAAATAAATACAAAAGGGGGAAATTTTATATATGGAAAAAGTATATTCATGGGTAATTTACAGTTATACGTGACATTTTTGTGTAAGTGAATGAAGTGTTAATTTTAAATTTACGATTAATCATCGTGGTCAGGTGCCAGAAAATTTAAACCCAAAAAACCCGCCAATGTACGGGTGTCCCCCTTCATGGTCATTGACCCTGGGTTAAGCTTGGGGGTTTCAGTACTTCTGATCGATTTTTCTGTCTTAAGATAAAAAAAAAAATCAGCTGTCTATAGCAGTAAAAGGGGTTTTTTAAACATCAAAGTGTGGTGTTTAGAATTTTCAGTTTACCATTAAAAGGGCCCTTGTTTGAAAACTCAGTTTCGGGTCTTTAAAAGACAAAGATTACACAATTAGAAAATCAAATTTCAGTCTGAAAGGGATTAACTAAAGATCCCAAACAAAAGATTTTGATGATCTTGAGGTCAAGTTTGAGTTATTTCCCACAACGAGGGAAAAAAAATTAATTAAAATTTATACACATTATGAAAAAAATTTTCTTAAATCAGATCCTTTCTGAGGATGAAATTAAAATGTTTTGGTTTTTAGTGATCAAAAAATTTAAAGGGGGAAAAAGGAGAACAAGCAAATTTTGCCGTAAAACTTTTGTCAAAAGGGGACCTACTACTAGTGGTCAAACACCTGTTAAAACCTTTTTAACAACAAGGCCCCATTCCCAAAGCTTACCAAACATTGTCATTCCCTAAAAGGTCATAATTATGAAGAACATTAGTGGTTTTAAACCCCATAGTAAATTCACGAACTGACATAGATGGATTGCAAAATTTTCAATTATTTTAAAAAGTCTTGTTGAAGGGAGAACCCTAATAAACTGTTTTAAGTCATTTCCGGGGGGTTCAAAGGCAATTATAAAATTTGCCTTACTTTGTTTTTAGCAGAAAATTTTACTTTGATGCTGACAAGGTTTAGAGTTAGACATGCAGTCTTTAATTTTCAAGTTTAAAGCCACCCAACTTTTGTTTTTCAGACTTACAGGCATTTAGAATCACATTAACAATATTTCTCAGTCAAAGTCCCAAAATAGCCCTTTAAGCAATGTGATTGGTTTATCGTGGTATTGTAAAAGATAAGTTGTCACCAAAACCTTTTTGAACGAATTAAATTTTATTCAAATTTAAAAAAAGCTATTTCATTGTAAAGAAATTTAAAGAAAAGGGTTTTACAAAAAATTTGTTTCATGAATGCAAGCAACAAACAAGTTGAAAAATCCCCCAAAATCCAGTGGATAAAAAAACCTTAATTTCCAGTATAAAAAGAGTTCCCCTTCTCCCACTAAACCACTAATGGGAAATCCCTTATAGGCATTTATCAAGCTGTGAATACAACAGACAGTAAACAAACTGCCCACACAAAAACGTACCCCCAAAATGTTTTACTTTGTGATGGAACCATTGGGCACAGTATTGTATTTCAATACACATCAATGGAGGCCGTAAACAACGTGTTCATCAGCTAAAAAGGGTTTGCAAAAAAGGTGTTTAGGTAAAAACAAAAAGGGAGGTAAATGCTCCTGAAGAAGTGTTTAAATGCAAGGGAAAGATCATACGATTATCCCCAAATACTTTTGCTAAAACGCAAAAAAAGACTTCCAGGGGAAAATCAGGAAGTCAACAACAACAGCATTAAATGGGAGAAAATAATTTTAAAAGAAATCCCCTCCCGATAGCTCGAGTTGAGTTTTTTTAAAAATTACAAAAAAAACCAAATGTGCAAAAACCATTATTTGATCAAGGTCAAAAAAGGTCCTTCATAAGAAAACAGTGTTTACAAAAAACTGAAAAAAAAAAACCCCTTTATCCCAAAATCAGTTGGTTATAGCTTTTTTTTTTTCCCCCAATTTGGAAAACAGAATATGACCTAGCCGGGAATCACTTTTGGTCTAGGAAACGGGAAAAAAAAAGACAGTAGAAGCTGTGGGTGGGTAGATGATTTGCCTAAGTCTGTGCAGTTTCCGGGGTTTAAAAAGAAACATTTTAAAGCACTGAAAAGCAGCTAAGGTCAAGTTAGCTGTCCCGACATACAGAGGACACATTAGTTCCCAATTTATTTTAAACATTGGGAAATGATTATTTAAACACTGTTTTGTGCAAAAAAATAGTAAGTAAACATGATGTTTTCCCTGTGGAAAACAGCGGAGGCCCATATGATAAAGTGGGGCCCCCTTTCCCCCTCAAAGTGGGAAAAAAGCTGTATTGATTCAGTGGAAAATGTACTAGTTACGAGAATAACCACTGATCATGTACCACAGCAATGAACCGTTGAAAAAGTTGTTGGGGGGTTTTTTGTGCGATAAAGGGTTTTATGTTTAAAAAAACCAAGCCCACAAAAGTCTCAGGGGCTTATAACCAAAAATTTGGACACTGTCAAATATAAAAAGGACAGTAGGGTTTGGTTACCATGGAAATTAAAACCAACCCATCTGCCTTGCAATTTTTCGCATGGCCCTTTTGGACAGATGAAAGCACAAATACATGAGCTCAGGAAGAATCCAGGAAACTCTTGGGCTGGGTTTTGATAATATCATACAAGAAAAAGTTGGGGGCAATAAATTTATTGAGGAAATAGTCGAAAATAACGTTTAAGGGCAGAAGCTTTATTTTCTCCCCCCCCCATGGAGTCAGAAAAAAATTCTGAAATCCCCTCCATACGTGTTGTATTTAATTGAGCGCACGTGCAAAAAAAAGATGTAGCAAGTTTTTTAATGACTGTCTGATGACCGGCCCCCACTAACTGAGAAGTTGGAGACGTGCTTATGAAAAATTTTGCACAAAAACCCCCATGCTTTCAAAGGGCTGATATTTCCCAAAGGGTTTCTTTTAAAAGTATGGGGCTACAAGAAATAGATAGAGATTATTCTCGATTCTTGTGGCCCCCAAAAAACCCCAAAATGATCCTCAAAGTCCTGTGAAAATTATCGTTTCAAACAGTATTATTTGGTTTTTCAACATCCTCTCCTTTTTTACTAGAAAACTACTTAAAAACACCCTTTTAAGAAAAATCTGAAAGTCCCTTCAAAGAAAATTTTAAAGAAAAGTTTCCCATGTGGGGCAATCTTCAAGGTACTGTTTTTAAAGAGGATGATTTGAAATCCCTTTTAAAAAGAGAAGCTTTAAAAAGGAGATGAAAGAAAAACAAATAGCCTCTAAGGATGTGGGGAAAACAAATTCAAAGCAATTTAAGAGAAATTATCAAAAAAAGATTTTTCCCCGAAGCTGAAATTCCTGATTGCAAAAAATAGGGTGGGGCTTAATTGGAAAAACACAGGGGAAAATACTTTGGTCTCAAAAAAATTTAAAAAATAAATCATGCAGTACACTCACTAAACGTGTTTACTGTCAGAGGTATCCAATGTTTTGATCCCCTATGACTTTGTTTTCACCCAAATTTCCATTAAAAAGGTTTAAAAAGCTTATGCAAAATGCTGGGAAAATCAAAAATTTGGGTGGGATGAGGGAAGTGCTCTAGAAATGAGTTTAAACATGGGATGAAAAATCCCAAAGGGGTTTTAAAAAATTCATCAAAAATTAAAAATTTCCCCAGACAAAAGGTCAAGAGGGGGAAAAAAGTACACATTACATGTGTTCTGTGATTTGGGCAACCCGGGGTTATGGCGCTGTTTAGCTTACATGAGTAATGCTTTAAGGGGGGAAATACACTAATTACTTCAAAGGCCAGGGGGTTTGCACCCTTTAAAGGGCAGAACAGTACCACAATTGGGGAAATGACAGCACTCTATGTAGGTACAAAAATTAGTGTCTATCTTCCCAAAAAAGTATTTTATCATTCAATATTGAAAAAACCGTGATTGGGGGTGTTTAAAGGAAAACGTTCTCCAGTGGGTTTAAAAAAATAATAAAGGGGTTTAAAACTGGGGCTATGTTTAAAAACAGAAATTAAACAGAAATAAAAGGGATGGGAGAGAGAAATTTTCTCTTTCTCCATGTTTTCTACCCTAGAGGGAAACCAGGACCCTGTTGTCACTGGTGTCCCCCTCAAGAAATTTGTGGGGTAATAAAATTTTTGGCTCCACCCGGGCCCCCACTGGCTCCCCTTTAAAGAAAAAAAAATTTGGGCCCCAGCAAAAAAACCCCCAAATTTTGCCAAGAAAAAAGAAACAGTCTGCTTGAACACAGCAAAATAAGTTGTTTTAAATATGCAGCACGACAGAAATAGTCATTGGGTGGATCTAAAAATATCTTTGGGTAAACTCTTAAGAGTTACAGCTTTGTCTTTAAAAATTTATTTAAAGGAATAAAACCTGATTTTGAATGTCCCTTTAACCCATTAAATCGGGGGGAAATAAAACAGAAAGGGCGTTTTCTCTCCCAATATAAAATTTTTTAGGGGAAAAACCAAAATAAATCCCCCAAAGAAACTGTTATGTTAATTCTTTAGGACTTTTTCTCGACTCAGAAAAAATTATAAGATGTCGGGGGAAAAATTTATAAAATTTTTCCCATACCTAAAAAAGGCCCTACATCCAATATTGATCCCCCAAAAATCTTGGCTAACAAACTGATTGTGCCAAAAAGCCCACAGTAACGTGTTAAAATGGTGAGGAAACTGACACACTTTGTAAAATACGACAATCCCACTGGATACCTCCCAAAGGGCGAAAAAATTTTTGAAAAAAAAAAATAAAGGGCTGTTTTTTACTTGGGCGTCACCCACGGGTATGCGAAATATGGGCAGTATCCAGGTCCACCTCCATTTTCCCTCTGAAAGAGTTTGTATAAACACTCCAAATTTTAGGGGGACAATTTTTGATTGACTGGACCAAAAATTTTAAACCAAAAACAGTTTACAAAATTCCCCCAAAAGGGGTCATTGTTTTTTTCACTTGTGTAAAATAGAGCAGTTCATCTAAAAAGTAAACCCCTGACAGTCTGCTGAAAACCCTTTTTCAAATTATTCAAAAAGGTTTGCAACCAGAAGGGGTGGGCCCAGAATGATGATTTCAGAAAAAGCAACGAACTTTGTTGGTTTGGGGCTCCTTATATAAGCCAAAATCTTTGATAACCGAAGTTTCAACAGATGCTGAATCAACACATTGTCGTTGGAGATACATTCCTCCTAAATCTCCATGGCACGGCGGATTTTATGAAAGAATGATCGGCATTGTAAAACGTTGTTTAAGGAAGACTCTTCATCGTCAGAGAATCGACTTAGAAGAATTCCGTACAATTGTGACTGAAATAGAAAATAGAGTCAACAACAGACCTCTAACTTATGTTACTGATGATCTGGACAATTTAGAAGTGTTAAGTCCATCTCATTTACTCCATGGCAGAAGGCTCGAACCTGGGCATAAGAAAGGAATTTATAGGCGTATCAAAAGAGGTGAGGGTCATCTTATGAATCAGTATATTGACATTAAGAGGGACATTAAAAAGGGGATAAGAAAAGCTAAAAGGGACTATGAAATTAAAGTTGCTAGGGATTCTAAAACTAACCCAAAAAGTTTTTTCCAGGTCTATAGAACAAAAGTTAGAGATAAGATAGGTCCCCTTAAAAATAACTATGGGCACCTTTCTGACAAAGAGAATGAAATGTGCTTGATTTTAAATAATTATTTTCTCTCAGTTTTTACACAGGAAGACACTGGAGTTTATCTGGAGTTTATCTGGAGAGAGTTCCGGGGGTCAACGCCCCCGCGGCCCGGTCTGTGACCAGGCCTCCTTAGGTCAGTGTCCCAGGATGCGACCCACACCAGTCGACTAACACCCAGGTACCCATTTTTACTGATGGGGAACATAGACAACAGGTGGAAAGAAACACGTCCAATGTTTCTACTCTGGCTGGGAATCGAACCCAGGCCCTCACCGTGTGAAGCGAGAGCGTTAACCACCAGGCCACCAGAGCCACTAACAATATTCCAGTAATTAATTTTTACAGTGGGCTAGAAGAAGATAAATTATGTAACATCACAGTCACTAGTGAGATGGTTGTGAAGCAGATAGACAGACTGAAGCAAAATAAGTCGCCGGGTCCTGATGAGGTTTTTTCAAGGGTTCTTAAGGAATGCAAAATGGAACTCTGTGAACCATTAACTAATATTTTTAATTTATCTCTTCAAACAGGTGTAGTGTCTGATATGTGGAAGATGGCTAATGTAACTCCTATTTTTAAAACAGGGGGCAAGTCGTTACCGTCAAATTACCGCCCAATAAGCCTGACCTCAATTGTAGGCAAATTACTAGAGTCAATTATAGCTGAGATTATAAGAAGCCATCTCGATAAGCATAGCTTGATTAATGATACTCAGCATGGATTCAGAAGAGGCCGGTCTTGTCTAACTAATTTATTAACTTTCTTCAGTAAAGCTTTTGAGGCTGTTGACCACAATAAAGAATTTGATATTATTTACTTAGATTTTAGTAAGGCTTTTGATAGAGTTCCGCACCATAGACTGTTAAAGAAAGTGGCAGCTCATGGCATGGGGGAAAAGTGCTCTCGTGGATCGAGTCATGGCTCACTGACAGGAAGCAGAGAGTGTCCATAAATGGGGTTAAATCCGAGTGGGGATCTGTAAACAAGTGGCGTTCCACAGGGATCAGTCTTGGGCCCGTTGTTGTTTATAATATATATCAATGATCTTGATGAGGGAATTACTAGTGATATGAAGCAAATTCGCCGATGGCACAAAGATAGGTAGGATAATGATTCAAACGTAGATGTTAGGGAACTTCAGGAGGATTTAAACAAACTCTATTCTTGGTCAGAAAAGTGGCAGATGCAGTTCAATGTAGATAAATGCAAGGTTCTGAAGCTTGGAGTGCCCATAACCCTAGTACTTATAAATTAAATGATGTAGAACTTAGCCATACAGATTGCGAAAAGGACTTGGGGTTATGGTGAGCAGCAACCTTAAACCAGACAGCAATGCCTAAGCGTACGTAATAAGCAAATAGATTACTGGGATTTATATCAAGAAGTGTAAGCAACAGAAGTCCAGAGGTCATACTGCAGCTTTATACATCATAGTAAGGCCTCACCTAGATTATGCAGCTCAGTTCTGGTCTCCGTATTACAAAATGGACATAAATTCGTTAGAAAACATTCAGCGTAGGATGACTAAATTAATACATAGCATTAGAAATCTTCCTTATGAAGAAAGATTGAAGACTCTTAAGTTACATTCACTTGTTAGACGAAGAATGAGGGGAGACTGATCGAAGTGTACAAGTGGAAGATAGGTAATAATAAAGGGGATATTAATAAGGTCTTGAGGATGTCTCTCCAAGAGAGAACCCGCAGTAATGGATTTAAATTAGATAAGTTTAGATTTAGAAAGGACATAGGAAAGTATTGGTTTGGAAATAGGGTAGTTGATGAGTGGAACAGTCTACCTAGTTGGGTTATTGAGGCTAGGACTTTGGGTAGTTTCAAATCTAGGTTGGATAAGTACATGAGTGGGAGGGGTTGGATTTGAGTGGGACTTTCACATCAGAGCTTATTTCTTGGGTGGCATTGAAAATTGGGTTGGGCAAATGTTTTGTTAGTGAGATGAATTGTAAAGGACCTGCCTAGTATGGGCCAACAGGCCTCCTGCAGTGTTCCTCCTTTCTTATGTTCCTCCCATGAATGATAAAGAAATCATAGAGGATCCTACTTATTACGAACCTGAGCAACTCAGACGTAAATTCAAACACCTTAATAAAGTGATTGAATGTTGGGAGAAAATTTGGCGAGAAGACTATCTAACCTCATTGAGAGAACACTTCTATGGAGCTGGTGTTCCTGAAAATCATAAGTCCTTAAGACCTGGTGACATAGTGATTATCGATAATGATGGTCCGAGGTCCCAATGGCCACTTGGAAAAATTGTGACCATATATCCTGATGCAAATGGAATCATCAGGACAGTTGATGTTTTGAGCAAAAGTGTAGTGAATAACGGACATAAATAAATAC
>NC_069427.1:8584082-8738784 GCF_026875155.1 Cherax quadricarinatus
CATCAGTCATTTATGGAAATCTGTCCTATAAGCCACTGGTGAGCTGAGGTACCGACCTCAGGGCTCGGTGTCAACAGAGTTTGTGCTAGGGTAACAACTCACATGGAGGCAGTCCAGACAAATTTTCACAAAGATCATGGACCAGAGATAGAGTGAATTAGCATCGACCAGCGAAGAGGCGGGCCAGGAACTATGACTCGACCCCTGCAAGAACATACAGGTGAGTATATAGGTGAGTACACCCAGTAGCAGTCAGTGAAGAGCAGGGCCAGGAACTGAGTCTCGACCCCTGCAACCACAATTAGGTGAGTACACACACACACACACACACACACACACACACACACACACACACACACACACACACACACACACACACACACCACACACACACACACACACACACACACACACACACACACACACACACACACACACACACACACACACACACACACACACACACACACAACAAAATGCAAGGAGGCAGTGGAAAGGTTTATTCCCAAGGCCAACAGAAACAATGGGAAGACCAGAACGAGCCCCTGGTTTACCCGACGGTGTAAGGAGGCAAAAACAAAGTGCAATAGAGAATGGAAAAAGTACAGAAGGCAGAGAACACATGAAAATAGGGAGATTAGTCGCAGAGCCAGGAACGAGTATGCACAGGTAAGGAGGGAGGCCCAGCGACAGTATGAAAATAACATAGCATCGAAAGTCGAGACTGACCCAAAACTGTTGTATAGCCACATCAGGAGGAAGACAACAGTCAAAGACCAGGTGATCAGACTGAGAACAGAAGGTGGAGAACTCACAAGAAATGATCAGGAGGTATGTGAGGAGCTGAACTGGAGATTTAAGGAAGTTTCTGCAGTAGAGACAGGAAGGGCTCAGGGAAGACAGCACAGAAGGGAACATCAAGACGGAATATACCAACAAGTGTTGGATGACATATGAACAACCGAGGAGGAGGTGCAGAAACTGCTAAGTGACCTTGATACCTAAAAGGTGATGGGACCAGACAACATCTCCCCATGGGTCCTTAGAGAAGGAGCAGAGATGTTGTGCATGCCCCTAACCACAATCTTCAACACATCCCTTGAAACTGGGCGACTACCTGAGAAATGGAAGACAGCAAATGTAGTCTCCATATTCAAGAAAGGAAACAGAAACGAGGCACTAAACTACAGAAATGTGTCTCTGACATGTATAGTATGCAAAGTCATGGAGAAGATTGTCAGAAGGAGAGTGGTGGAACACCTGGAATGGAACAAGATTATAAATGAAAACCAGCATGGGTTCATGGAAGGCAAATCTTATGTCACAAACTTTCTGGAGTTTTATGACAAGGTAACAGAAGTAAGACACGAGAGAGAGGGGTGGGTTGATTGCATTTTCCTGGACTGCAGGAAGGCCTTTGACACAGTTCCTCACAAGAGATTAGTGCAGAAGCTGGAGGATCAGGCGCATATAACAGGGAGGGCACTTCAATGGATCAGGGGATGCCTGACAGGGAGGCAACAGCGAGTCATGGTGCATGAAGAGGTATCACAGTGGGCGCCTGTGACGAGTGGGGTCCCACAGGGGTCAGTTCTAGGACCAGTGCTATTTTTGATATATGCGCCAAAGGCCCTAAAATCTGGAACACACTACCTGAAAATTCTAAAACTGCAGACACATTCATCACCTTCAAAATTACCATCAGAAAACATCTTATCTCCCTGATACACCCTGTCAACTAATTACACGAATACCACCTGGTGGTTAACACTTACACTCACTCACCCATTTGACCATAAACAGAAATATCAATCTCAATCTCAAAATAATGAATCTTAACTAGTCATAAGTTGGCCTGTGATACTCCAATACTGAAACTATGTATAGTGCCAAAACAAAAAGCATTCACATTGCTAAACTCACAAACTAGTATTTAGTCACTTAGCCATAATACCAACTTACCTCATAATTTTTGTAATATTTTAAACTTAAGATTTAATTTAAGTCTGCCCGAAATGCCTAGCCATGCTAGGTGTTCTAGTGGTACACTCTGTAATTATTATTTTACTACATGTAAACAATACAATAACCAAATTCTGTAAACTCACCATTGTAATCCTTATAGAGAATAAACTTTGAATTTGAATTTGAATTTGAATGATGGAAGGAATAGACTCTGAAGTGTCCCTATTCGCAGATGATGTGAAGCTGATGAGAAGAATTTAATCGGATGAGGATGAGGCAGGACTGCAAAGAGACCTGGACAGGCTGAACACGTGGTCCAGAAACTAGCTTCTCGAATTCAACCCTGCCAAATGCAAAGTCATGAAGATTGGGGAGGGGTAAAGAAGACCGCAGACAGAGTATAGGCTAGGTGGACAAAGACTACAGACCTCACTCAGGGAGAAAGATCTTGGGGTGACCATAACACCGAGCACGTCAATAGAGGCACACATCAACCAAATAACTGCTGCAGCATACGGGCGCCTAGCAAATCTGAGAATAGCGTTCCGATACCTGATTAAGAAATCGTTCAAGACACTGTGCACTCTGTATGTTAGGCCCATACTGGAGTATGCAGCACCAGTTTGGAACCCACACCTGGTCAAGCACGTCAAGAAGTTAGAGAAAGTACAAAGGTTTGCAATAAAGCTAGTTCCAGAGCTCAGGGGAATGTCGTACGAGGAAAGGTTGAGGGAAATCGGACTGACGACACTGGAGGACAGAAGGGTCATGGGAGACATGATAACGACATACAAGATACTGCTGGGAATAGACAAGGTGGACAGAGACAGGATGTTCCAGAGAGGGGACACAGAAACAAGGGGTCACAATTGGAAGCTGAAGACTCAGACGAGTCACAGGGACGTTAGGAAGTATTTCTTCAGTCATAGGGTCGTCAGGAAGTGGAACAGTCTAGCAAGTGTAGTAGTGGAGGCAGGAACCATACATAGTTTTAAGAAGAGGTATGACAAAGCTCAGGAAGCAGAGAGGGAGAGGACCTAGTAGCGATCAGTGAAGAGGCGGGGCCAGGAGCTGAGTATCGACCCCTGCAACCACAATTAGGCGAGTATAATTAGGTGAGTACACACAACAAAATGCAAGGAGGCAGAGGAAAGGTATGTTCCCAAGGGCAACAGAAACAATGGGAAGACCAAAGCGAGTCCTTGGTTTACCCGAAGGTGCAGGGAGGCAAAAACTAAGTGCATTAGAGAATGGAAGAGGAATAGAAGGCACAGGATCCAGAAAAACAAGGAGATCAGTCGAAGAGCGGGAAACTAATATGCACATATAAGGAGGGAGGCCCAGCGACAGTACGAAAACTACATAGCATCGAAAGCTAAGTCTGATCCGAAACTACTGTTTAGTCACATTAGGAGAAAGACGACAGTCAAAGACCAGGTGATCAGGGTAAGGAAAGAAGGTGGGGAACTCACAAGAAACGATCAAGAGGTATGAGAGGAGCTCAACAGGAGATTTAAGGAAGTATTCACAGTGGAGACAGGAAGGACTCTGGGAAGACAGGACAGAGAGGGGACACCAACAGGGAATAGACCAACAGGTGCTGGACGATATGCACACAACTGAGGAGGAAGTGAAGAAGCTGCTAAGTGACCTTGATACCTCAAAGGCAATGGGACCGGACATCTCCCCGTGGGTCCTCAGGGAGGAAGCAGATATACTGTGTGTGCCATTAACCCCGCAGATGGAGTATAGTCTAGAGGGCCAGAGACTACAAACCTCACTTAAGGGAAAGGATCTTGGGGTGAGTATAACACCGGGCACATCTGAGGCACACATCAACCAAATAACTGCTGCAGCATACGATACCTCAATAAGGAATCATTCAGAACCCTGTACACTGTACGTTAGGCCTATGTTGGAGTATGCAGCACCAGTTTGAAACCCTCTTGTAGAGTGCCCGCCGGGCTCTCTACAGGAGGGGCACCTGGTCATCGTCTTACTTTTAGCCAGCTCCATTTTTCCGCTCTGCGGAAAATACTTTAACGGTCTTGGGTGGGAAGCCGGTTACTAAACTCAGGAGGGGGGAGGGCAGGCGTCCCTCTCTGCTGGGGCTTGGCAAGGGGGTCCACCGGATCTAATTGGAAACTTCAAGTTTCTATTTCAATTTACAAAGGAACTTTTGTTCCTTTTCTTTTATCGCTCATCCTTGGGCAACAAATCTTCCTCGTGCCATCGAGAAGTCGGGCTCGATACGGCTTATGCTGTCAGTGGCCCTTATAAACCAACAACAACAACAACAAGTGGCAGCAGAAATGATGTGTATACGAAGGTCAGTAGTGTTAATATTAAGTTCAGTGACCTTCAAGGAAGGCACCTAGCCACAAGCCAAGGTGCCTAGCCACCAGTCAAGGTGCCTAGCCACCAGTCAAGGTGCCTAGCCACCAGTCAAGGCGCCTGGCCACCAGTCAAGGCGCCTAGCCACCAGTCAAGGTACCTAGCCACCAGTCAAGGTGCCTTGCCATCAGTCAAGGTGCCTAGCCACCAGTCAAGGTGCCTAGCCACCAGTCAAGGTGCCTAGCCACCAGTCAAGGTGCCTAGCCACCAGTCAAGGTGCCTTGCCATCAGTCAAGGTGCCTAGCCACCAGTCAAGGTGCCTAGCCACCAGTCAAGGCGCCTGGCCACCAGTCAAGGCGCCTAGCCACCAGTCAAGGTGCCTTGCCATCAGTCAAGGTGCCTAGCCACCAGTCAAGGCGCCTAGCCACCAGTCAAGGTGCCTAGCCACCAGTCAAGGTGCCTAGCCACCAGTCAAGGTGCCTAGCCACCAGTCAAGGTGCCTAGCCACCAGTCAAGGTGCCTTGCCACCAGTCAAGGTGCCTTGCCATCAGTCAAGGTGCCTTGCCATCAGTCAAGGTGCCTAGCCACCAGTCAAGGTGCCTAGCCACCAGTCAAGGTGCCTTGCCATCAGTCAAGGTGCCTTGCCATCAGTCAAGGTGCCTAGCCACCAGTCAAGGTGCCTTGCCATCATCAAGGTGCCTTGCCATCATCAAGGTGCCTTGCCACCAGCCCAAAGTGCCTTGCCATCAGCCAAGGTGCCTTGCCATCAGTCAAGGTGCCTTGCCATCAGTCAAGGTGCCTTGCCACCAGTCAAAGTGCCTTGCCATCAGTCAAGGCCCCTTGCCACCAGTCAAGGTGCCTTGCCACCGGTCAAAGTGCCTTGCCATCAGTCAAGGTCCCTTGCCACCAGTCAAGGTGACTTGCCATCAGTCAAGGTGCCTTGCCACCAGTCAAGGTGCCTTGCCACCAGTCAAGGTGCCTTGCCATCAGTCAAGGTGCCTTGCCATCAGTCAAGGTGCCTTGCCACCAGTCAAGGTGCCTTGCCATCAGTCAAGGTGCCTTGCCATCAGTCAAGGTCCCTTGCCACCAGTCAAGGTGCCTTGCCATCAGTCAAGGTACCTTGCCACCAGTCAAGGTGCCTTGCCACCAGTCAAGGTGCCTTGCCACCAGTCAAGGTGCCTTGTCACCAGTCAAGGCGCCTTGCCATCAGTCAAGGTGCCTTGCCATCAGTCAAGGTACCTTGCCATCAGGCAAGGTTGCCATCAGTCAAGGTGCCTTGCCATCAGTCAAGGTCCCTTGCCACCAGTCAAAGTGCCTTGCCATCAGTCAAGGACCCTTGCCACCAGTCAAGATGCCTTGCCATCAGTCAAGGTGCCTTGCCATCAGTCAAGGTGCCTTGCCACCAGTCAAGGTGCTTGCCATCAGTCAAGGTGCCTTGCCATCAGTCAAGGTGCCTTGCCATCAGTCAAGGTGCCTTGGCCATCAGTCAAGGTGCCTTGCCATCAGTCAAGGTGCCTTGCCACCAGTCAAGGTGCCTTGCCATCAGTCAAGGTGCCTTGCCACCAGTCAAGGTGCCTTGCCATCAGTCAAGGTGCCTTGCCACCAGTCAAGGTGCCTTGCCATCAGTCAAGGTGCCTTGCCATCAGTCAAGGTGCCTTGCCATCAGTCAAGGTGCCTTGCCATCAGTCAAGGTGCCTTGCCACCAGTCAAGGTGCCTGTACAGTGTTTGATAAATTCTCTAGTTAATTATTAAGACCCTTCTATATTGTTTTTCATATTGATGTTTCATTTTGATGGATCATAGCTGTTAGTAAGCGATGGACAACTTTGTCTTTTATTAGTGATCTGTTTAACTTTTATGGGACAATATTTGTTATATAGTCTTTGTATTTTGTTTAGAACTATGTCTACCCATTCTTTGATACTATCAATATTGGAAAACTCTGTAGGCCAGTTAACTGAGCTTAGTTTTCTGCAGTGGAGTTACTTATTGATGCCTCATCATGAAATCAGAAAGAGAACTTATTGTATTCCATTGGTTGTTTACAAATGTTTGTTAGAAAGAAAGTTGGTTACTGGTCAGTAGTGTTCTCTGTGATTATCCCCACGGAATTATGCTCCACGAAGTTAGCGGTCTCAGCGATATGCATAGGCAATTTCGCCAAATTTGAGCCCTGTTTCTGGCCAATTCCATTGTTTCAGTTGACCAAATTCATAGCTATTTCTTTGGAACTCATTTTTTCTATCAATTGAGTACAAGAAACCGCCCATTTACTGATTTAAACTACCCAATAAAGTGGTCAGAAATTGGCAGTTTGGCCAATTTCACGCAAATTAAAAAAGGTGCCAATTTCAAAATAGGGTTCAGAATAAACAACGTAGACATTCTTGGCACTAAAATAACATATCCTCTGTTCATTAGTCACGTCTCTAGGCCTCTCTTCTATTACTATTGCTTTCTATTTTGATTTTTTATTCCTAAAGTCAGTTCCGGATCAGCCGGGCTGTGGCTCGTATGTTGGTTTGCGTGCAGCCAGCAGCAACAGCCTGGTTGATCAGGCTCTGATCCACCAGGAGGCCTGGTCTCAGACCGGGCCGCGGGGGCGTTGACCCCCGGAACTCTCTCCAGGTAAACTCCAGGTAATACAAAAAATACAAAATTTACCATTATGCAGACTACTGCATTTTTGTAAAAATGGTATAAATAATATCAGTGCACTAGTGAAAGAATATTAGACTCCCCAGTTGATGTGTGTTGATGTGTATTGGACATGTGGTGTGATTTGCTTACTCTTGGACATTGGTAAAAATCGAACATCTTCGCTATTTTGAGCTCAGTTTCAAGGTCGTTTTCATCGTGAAACTAATCAAAATCATCTCTATCTCTGCAGTGTGTTTTCCATTTTATCACGTGAGACCATGAAAACAAGAATACAACGATAAATACTATATGAAAATACACCTCAAAGTCAGCGTTTTAATCCAAAAAACGCTCAGTTTTTTTTTCTCATTATGCACTGCGTGCTGCAGGATTGTTTTGATGTAGTGCACACTGACCACACAGACCCATTCTCTCACATGTGGGCCTACCAGCTTTCTCCTCCTTGATTTGAAGCCGCTAGAATTATGAGTATATATACGTCCGAAACACTGGCTCGGAAGATGTATATATACGACCAAAACAGTCAAAGGGTTAAGGGGAGTGAGTATGTTTTGTTCATGTATTATCAATTATGGTTGCGCTCGTTTCAGTCTTGTTGATTTTGTAATTGCTGGTATGAGTATTGTATTATTCATACTGTTAATGAAATCGGTTACAGGTTGGTCATCTGTTAGGCCAAGGTTAATGTTGAAGTCTCCTGCTAGTAGTAGGTGGTGCTAATTGATTTGTTTTTCTATTATCAGTGTTTTTAGCTTATCACTAAAAGCTGAGATATTAGTATGAGGCATCCTGTTGCTATAGGTTTTTTACAGAGAAAAGTGCAAATATATATTCACTGTATTCATCACTGAAGGAAATGGTGTTGCAACATGATAGTTCATTGGAAGAATAGATGGAAATACCTCCCCCAGTTTGTTCTGGCTTGAAGTTGCAGATTGCTGTGTATCCTGGTAGTGTGTAGATGTCTATTGTATCTTGCTTAAGTCAGGTTTCAGTAAGAATAATACAGGAGAAGGTTGTCTTTAATGAATGTAGGAGTGCCTGGAAGTGATCATAATGTTTACTTAGGGATCTATTATGCGTACATAAGCCAAGTGTAAAACCTCTTCCAGTATTGACCTTCATACACTGATGATAGAAAATAGTGAAATTCTTAATGAATAGTTTGAATCAGTGTTCAACAAACTGTATGTCTGACAAAATATAGATAACAAATATCTTTCAGATTTCGAGAAAGATAGCATGTCTATACATGCTGCACCTGGCTCTAATAGATAACATGACCATACACACTACACCTGATTGTAATAGATAACATGACCATACACGCTGCACCTGGTTGTAATAGATAACATGACCATACACACTGCATCTGGCTGTAATAGATAACATGACCATACACACTGTACCTGGTTGTAATAGATAACATGACCATACACACTGCACCTGGTTGTAATAGATAACATGACCATACACACTGTACCTGGTTGTAATAGATAACATGACCATACATGCTGTACCTGGTTGTAATAGATAACATGACCATACACACTGTACCTGGTTGTAATAGATAACATGACCATACACTCTGTACCTGGTTGTAATAGATAACATGACCATACACTCTGCACCTGGTTGTAATAGATAACATGACCATACACACTGTACCTGATTGTAATAGATAACATGACCATACACTCTGTACCTGGTTGTAATAGATAACATGACCATACACTCTGTACCTGGTTGGAATAGATAACATGACCATACACACTGTACCTGGTTGTAATAGATAACATGACCATACACACTGTACCTGGTTGTAATAGGTAACATAACCATTCACACTGCACCTGGTTGTAATAGATAACATGACCATACACACTGTACCTGCTTGTAAGAGAGAGATTGTAATAGATAACATATGTAATAGATAACATAACCATACACACTGCACATGGCTGTGCTTCCTGGAACTCAGTATTTATAGAGAAATGAGAGTGAATGGTAGACAGATTCTTCCTACTATAGTCCATATACACTGTAGCAGTGTACCTTCTACCTCATTGCTCTGCAATTAATGGTGCCTTTCTTATAATATAATTTTTTGTCTTTTCTGCAGTATAGAAAATGCGATTTACATGTAATAATACAGTGGACCCCCGGTTAACGATATTTTTTCATTCCATAAGTATGTTCAGGAGCCAGTACTGACCGAATTTATTCCCATAAGGAATATTGTGAAGTAGATTAGTCCATTTCAGACCCCCAAACATACAAGTACGAACGCACTTACATAAATACACTTACATAATTGGTCGCATTCGGAGGTAATCGTTATGCGGGGGTCCACTGTATATTGTTAAGCACAAAAGAAAGCCACTAGCATGGTGTGCATTTTGGCCACTTCGTTTGTTATTGATTAATTTTGTTATTGATTAATTCTCTTGTTCTTTACACATTGTTTCTTATGTATATGAATTCTTTTGTATTTTTATATTGTGTTTACTAGCTCACTGTGTATCTTTTTACCTTGTATTTATCTACCTAACTTGACTGACTGACTTGACTTACTTGACTTAACTGACTGGCTTGACTCACTGACGTGACTCACTGATTGACTCCATCCCTCCCTCTCCACTCTGTTCAGAACTAATATATACCAGCAACTGCAATATAAGGTAAGAAATATTATTTCTGTAACATTCATAGTCTTAAGGAATGCATTAAACATAATACAGTGGTCCCTCAATTATTGTCCATAATCCGTTCCTGGAAGTGGGACTATCATCGAAATAGACGATTTTCAAATAAATTTTCCCCATAAGAAATAATGTAAATACAATTAATCCGTTCCTGACACCCAAAAGTATTAAAACAAAAAAATTTTTTACATGAAATATAGATGTAGTACATAAACAATACAATGGGACATGATGAATGAAACATAAACAGCATAACACTTACCTTTATTGGCAATTCTTCTTAGTGTATGGAAGACTGGAGGAGGAGAAACATTGATTTACTGTTTGGAAGGGGAATCCCCTTCCATCAACACCTCAAGTACCAAGTGCTTTTCTGGGGTTGCTTCTCTTCTCTGTTTCTTAATGCCACTAGGACCAGCTTGAGAGTCACTGGAGTCCTGTCTTGCAAAAAAACTGTCCAGAGAGCTCTGTTTCTGGCGTCTCTTTAAAACTTCCCTAAAATGGGCCAAGATTCTGTCACTGTACAAGTTGCCGATATGGCTTGCAACATCCTTCTCAGGGTGATGTTTCTCCATAAATCTTTCCATCCTACCCCACATTTCAAAAATCTCCTTAATTTCTGAAGAAGACACCTTCTTCCATCTCTCTTCCTCCTCCTCCTCTTCAGCAAGATTCTGAGCTGCGATCTGTTGCTCTTCCTGCTGAAGCTCTTGCAGCTCCTCAGTGGTTAGCTCTTCATTGTGGTCCTCCACCAACTTTTCCACATCCTCCAAACTCACATCCAACCCCATGGAACTCCCCAGTGCCACAATAGAGTT
Organism: Cherax quadricarinatus; assembly: GCF_026875155.1. NCBI lineage: Eukaryota > Metazoa > Arthropoda > Malacostraca > Decapoda > Parastacidae > Cherax > Cherax quadricarinatus. The sequence goes on from NC_069427.1 coordinate 8,594,567, forward strand.
CACAACTGACATAGGCTCATCAGGGGCTGCCTCAAACCCTTCAAAATCCCTCTTGTGGACACAATCTGGCCACAGTTTTCTCCAAGCAGAGTTTAAAGTCCTGGTAGTCACTCCCTCCCAAGCCTTACCTATAAGGCTTTTGCAATGGAGAATACTGAAGTGTTCTTTCCAAAAATCTCTTAGGGTCAAGTGAATGTCTGAGGTCACATTAAAGCACCTTTCAAACATTGCTTTGGTGTAGAGTTTTTTAAAGTTTGAAATGACCTGCTGGTCTGGAGGAGAGGAGTGGCATTCGGGGGCAAGAACTTTACTGTGATGAACCCAAACTCCTTCAGAATTAGGTCATCCAAGTTTGGAGGATGAGCAGGTGCATTGTCCATTACTAGGAGGCACTTGACACCCAATTTCTTTTCCAGGAAGTAATTCTTCACACTAGGGCCAAACACTTCATTGAACCACTTGACCAAAATGTCCCTCGTGACCCATGCCTTATTGTTAGATCTCCAAAACACACACAATTTACTCTTCATAACATTGTTTTTCTTGAACACTCTGGGATTTTCAGAATGGTACACTAGTAATGGCTTCACTTTGAAATCCCCACTAGCATTAGCACAGAACATGAGCATCAGCCTGTCTTTCATAGACTTGTGTCCTGGCAGTGCCTTTTCTTCCTGAGTAATGTAGATCCTCTTTGGCATTTTCTTCCAAAAGAGGCCTGTTTCATCACAATTGAACACTTGTTCAGGTTTCAGTCCTTCAGCCTCTGTGTACTCCTTGAATTCCTGCACATATTTTTCAGCCGCTTTTGGGTCTGAACTGGCAGCCTCACCATGCCTTATCACACTGTGTATGTCAGTATGCTTCTTAAATCTGGCCTTAAATTCACACACATCACCACTAGTTGCAGGCAATTTCTTTACCAAATCGTCATGCAACTGCCTAGCCTTTTCACAAATAAGCGACGTCGTAAGACTATCTCCTGCAAATTGTTTCTCGTTTATCCACACCAGTAATAACTTCTCAACATCTTCGAGTACTGGTTATCTCATTTTTGTCAGCATATTTACCCCCTTTGCAACAACAGCTTCCTTGATTTCCTTTTTCTTGGCTATGATGGAAGATATGGTTGTACGGGATTTGTTATCATCCTGGCCAGTTCGCCCACACGAACACCTCTTTCATATTGTTCAATGATGTTTTCTTAAATTCAGTCATATTTCTCACCTTCTTTACCAAAGGCTTGGCACTAGGAGCTTTCTTTGGAGCCATGGTAGCTTATTGAGCACTTGCAAGCACTAAAATGAATGGATTATGAAATATTTCGTATGAACACGTGAGGGGACCGTCGCTCACTGGTAAACAATGGCACACTGGCTGGGAAGGGAGGCTGGGCCATGAGTATGCGTCCAAGACGAAAGATGATTAGCGAGTTAACGGACCATTTGCGAGCCAATGTTTAGACGAAATAACGGGATGACTTTCAGGCCGGATGATTATTGAGGGACCACTGTACATCATGACAATGAACAACCATTACATTATTTTTTTATTTTTGTAAGAGTTGGAGACCTAAGAAAAGTTGTTTAGCATTTTTGAAGTCTTAGGAACATAACCTTATTTTCCCTTAAGTTTTTCAGTTTGTTTAATGCTGTTTTATCAAACACTGTACAGTGGAACCTTGACTTACGAGTTTAATCCATTCCAGGAGCTAGCTTGTAGCTCAATTTACTCGTATATCAAATTAATTTTCGTCATTTAAATTAGTTGAAAAGCTATTAATTCGTTCCTGCACTCTGGAGAGATGAGAAAAAATACTTGAATATGACACTATGATCAACTGTACGGATTATTTCTCTATCACATTCATCTAATATGGTGCCGTACTAGTATAGCTTGCATGCCAAGGTTGGTGCCGTACTAGTACGCATAAATTCTAGCCCCTTCAAATGTAGCGAGAGAAAGCTGGTGGGCGTCCATATGAAAGAATGGGTCTATGTGGTCATTGTTTACCTGGAGAGAGACCTGGAGAGAGTTCCGGGGGTCAACGCCCCCGCGGCCCGGTCTGAGACCAGGCCTCCTGGTGGATCAGAGCCTGATCAACCAGGCTGTTGCTGCTGGCTGCACGCAAACCAACATACGAGCCACAGCCCGGCTGATCCGGAACTGACTTTAGGTGCTTGTCCAGTGCCAGCTTGAAGACTGCCAGGGGTCTGTTGGTAATCCCCCTTATGTGTGCTGGGAGGCAGTTGAACAGTCTCGGGCCCCTGACACTTATTGTATGGTCTCTTAACGTGCTAGTGACACCCCTGCTTTTCATTGGGGGGATGGTGCATCGTCTGCCAAGTCTTTTGCTTTCGTAGTGGGTGATTTTCGTGTGCAAGTTCGGTACTAGTCCCTCTAGGATTTTCCAGGTGTAATATAATCATGTATCTCTCCCTCCTGCGTTCCAGGGAATACAGGTTTAGGAACCTCAAGCGCTCCCAATAATTGAGGTGTTTTATCTCCGTTATGCGCGCCGTGAAAGTTCTCTGTACATTTTCTAGGTCGGCAATTTCACCTGCCTTGAAAGGTGCTGTTAGTGTGCAGCAATATTCCAGCCTAGATAGAACAAGTGACCTGAAGAGTGTCATCATGGGCTTGGCCTCCCTAGTTTGAAGGTTCTCATTATGCATCCTGTCATTTTTCTAGCAGATGCGATTGATACAATGTTATGGTCCTTGAAGGTGAGATCCTCCGACATGATCACTCCCAGGTCTTTGACGTTGGTGTTTCGCTCTATTTTGTGGCCAGAATTTGTTTTGTACTCTGATGAAGATTTAATTTCCTCATGTTTACCATATCTGAGTAATTGAAATTTCTCATCGTTGAACTTCATATTGTTTTCTGCAGCCCACTGAAAGATTTGGTTGATGTCTGCCTGGAGCTTTGCAGTGTCTGCAATGGAAGACACTGTCATGCAGATTCGGGTGTCATCTGCAAAGGAAGACACGGTGCTGTGGCTGACATCCTTGTCTATGTCGGATATAAGGATGAGGAACAAGATGGGAGCGAGTACTGTGCCTTGTGGAACAGAGCTTTTCACCGTAGCTGCCTCGGACTTTACTCTGTTGACGACTACTCTCTGTGTTCTGTTAGTGAGGAAATTATAGATCCATCGACCGACTTTTCCTGTTATTCCTTTAGCACGCATTTTGTGCGCTATTACGCCATGGTCACACTTGTCGAAGGCTTTTGCAAAGTCTGTATAAAAAAATCCTGCAGCACACTCTGCGTAATGAGAAAAAAAAATTCCAACCTTGTTTTTGGTTTAACCCTTTGACTGTCGTGGCTATATATATACGTCTTATGAGGTACCGTGTTTGACATATATATACTCATAAATTCTAGCGGCTTCAAATCAAGCAGGAGAAAGCTGGTAGGCCCACATGTGAGAGAATTGGTCTGTGTGATCAGTGTGCACCGTATAAAAAAAATCCTGGAGCACGCAGTACATAATGAGAAAAAAAAACTCCGACCGTTTTTTTTAATTAAAATGCCGACTTTGTGGTCTATTTTCGTATAGTATTTATAGTTGTATTCTCGTTTTCTTGGTCTCATTTGATAGAATGGAAAACATGTTATAGAAATAGAGGTGATTTTGATTGATTTTATTATAAAAAGAACCTGGAAAAGGAGCTCAAAGTAGGGGAAATGTTTGAGTTTTGCCAATGTTCAAAAGTAAACAAATGATGTCATTGTCCAATAAATGTCCAACTAGCCATTCTGATATGCAGTCATGAATGGGTTGATGTTATTTATACAATTATTACAGTATTGCAGTAGTCTGCATAATAGTAAGTCTTCTATTTTTTTGTTTGAATAAAAATTCAAAATAGAAAGCAAGAGCAATATCAGAGGGGCCTGGAGACATGACTGATGAACGAAGAAAATGTTATTTTAGAGCCAGGAATGTCTGCATTGTTCATTCTGGACCTTATTTTGAAATTGTCATATTTTTTAATTTTCATGAAATTGGCCAAATTGCAAATTTCTGACCACATTATTGGGTAGTTGAAATCGGTAAATGGGCAGTTTCTTGTACTCAATCGATAGAAAAAATGGAGTTCTAAAGAAATAGCTATGAGTTTGGTCGACTGGAACAACAGAAGTAGCCGAAAACAGGGCTCAAAGTGGGCGAAATCGCCGATTTGTAAATATCGCCGAGGTCGCTTACTTCACGAGAGCATAATTCCGTCAGTTTTCCATCAAATTTCGTTTTTTTGGTGTCATTACAATCGGGAAAAGATTCTCTATCATTTCATAAGAAAAAAAAGTTTTTTTTTTTAAATTTTGCAACACCAGGAGACACCTCAGGATTGGGGGTTGCGACAGTCAAAGGGTTAAAACAGTGACTTTGCAGTGTATTTTCGTATGCTATTTATGGTTGTATTCTAGTTTTCCTGGTCTCATTTTATAGAATGGAAGACATATTATGGAAACTGAGATGATTTTTATTGGTATCACAATGAAAATTACCTTCAAATTGAGCTCAAAGTAGCAGAAATGTTTGATTTTTGCCAAAGTTCAAAAGTAAATAAATCAAGCCATGCATCCAATACATGTCAACTGGTGAGTCTAACATTCTTTCACAAGTGCGCTGATATTATTTATACCATTTCTATACCATTTCTACACTGGAGTTTTGAGACTCTCTGACCATGGGTTCAAACCCCATCCGTGGTATGGTTTGTTTGCAGTCATGTCATTACGATTTCATGAGTCATGTTGACGGCTTTGAGGGGACTTGAGCTAGAGTTCATCACGGCCATGCTAGTGGGAGATTCCTCTGTAAAAACTTGCATTTGTGGACACAGTGGTGCCTATGCTAATCTTCCTATGGTGTAGAAATATACCTAGTTGGATGAATCTTATTGAAACTAGCTGGCCCAGTGGCTAACGCGACAGTCTTAAGTTTTGAGACTCTCTGACCGCGGGTTCAAACCCCATCCTTGGTATGGTTTGTTTGCAATCGTGTCATTACAATTTCGTAAGTCATGTTGACTATATACAGATCTCCCTCAACATTCGCGAGGGTTAGGGGATCAAAAGCCTCATGAATGTTGAAAAATCACGAATGTTTGGTGCCCCAATATAATGTAGGGAAATATAATACAATGCTGCTTCCTTAACTTGTTGAACCATGAACAATCATAAAATACATGAAAATGTCATAAATTGTACTAAATATATACATGTTATGCTTTAATAACATGTATGTTATTAAATACCACAGACTCCACCACTGCCTCCACCAATGCCTCCACCACTTCAAGTCCCTACTACCCTCCCTCCGACCCCCGCAACTGGCAGCCAGCCCTCCCACCACTCAGTGTGGTGAGTGTTTTGTTTGTTCATTATTTGCTATTAAACTACAGTATAAATAATGTAAACCCATTCATGACTGCATATTGGAATGGCTATTCGGAAAGGTATTAGACGGTGACATCATGTGTTTACTCTTGAACACAGCAAAGAATCGAACATTTCTGCTACTGCTAATAATAACAATAGTAATAATAATAACAATAATAATAATAATAATAATAATAATAATAATAATAATAAATACGATATAATTGAAGAAGGAAATTGTACAAAAATACGAGGGAGTGGTTGACACATCGTCAGTGTGACTTTGTTTATGCTGGAGTGAGCATTAGTCTCTGTGCTCTTCCAGTCATTTCACAATAACTCAGCGGTTGAGGCAGTGGTATTTAATAACATATATGTTATAAATAATAATAGTACATGTTATTATTAATAACATGTATTATTATTATTATTAACATGTATGTTATTAAATACCATTGCCTCAACCGCTGCCTCAACCGCTGCCTTAATCGCTGCCTCAACTGCTGCCTCAACCGCTGCCTCAACTGCTGCCTCAGTCGCTGCCTCAACCGCTCCCTCAACCGCTGCCTCAATCGCTGCCTCAACAGCTGCCTCAACCACTGCCTCAATCGCTGCCTCAACAGCTGCCTCAATCGCTGCCTCAATCGCTGCCTCAACCGCTGCCTCAACCGCTGCCTCAATCACTGCCTCAACAGCTGCCTCAACCACTGCCTCAATTGCTGCCTCAGCTGCTGCCTCAATCGCTGCCTCAACCGCTGCCTCAGTCGCTGCCTCAATCGCTGCCTCAATCACTGCCTCAACTGCTGCCTCAACCACTGCTTCAGTCGCTGCCTCAACCGCTGCCTCAACCACTGCCTCAATTGCTGCCTCAATCGCTGCCTCAGTCACTGCCTCTACCACTTCAGTCACACTCAATCTACAAGCACCAAACACAATGAATTATCGTGAAATGTTTGGAAGAGCAGGGAGACTAATGCTCACTCCAGCATAAACAAAGCCACACTGACGATGTGTCAACCGCTCCCTCGTATTTTTGTACAATTTCCTTCTTCAATTATAAGGAATATCCGCTAGGAATTTTTATTGACCTAAGAAAAGCTTTTGACACAGTAGACCATGGCGTCCTACTTCACAAACTTGACCATTATGGTATAAGAGGCCATGCGCTTGCATATTTCAAATCTTACCTTACTAATAGGTATCAGTATGTCACCATTAAAGACACAGCATCAACAACACGGCCACTTGATACTGGAGTTCCACAGGGAAGTGTCCTTGGTCCCCTGCTCTTCCTCATATACATCACTGATCTTCCAAACATATCCCAACACCTGAACCCCATTCTCTTTGCTGATGACATGACTTATGTCATCTCTCACCCTAATCTTGCCACCCTCAACACCATTGTTAATGAGGAGCTGATCAAAATATCGACTTGGATGACAGCCAATAAACTTACACTTAACACTGATAAAACCTACTACGTATATTATGTTTGGTAGCAGAGCAGGAGTTGCGCAAATAAACATGAAGATCGACAACACTCTAATTGCCAGACATAATGAGGGCAAATTCCTAGGCCTATACCTCGACAAAAACTGAATTTCAGCACCCATATCCAACACATAACCAAAAAAGTATCCAAAATGGTTGGGATCCTCTCCAAGATACGATACTACGTGCCGCAAAATGCCCTTCTCACACTATACCACACACTTATTTATCCATACCTCACCTATGCTATTTGTGCTTGGGGATCAACTGCAGCAACACACCTAAAGCCAATAATAACCCAACAAAAAGCCGCAGTAAGAATAATCACTAAATCCCATCCCTGGCAACACACTCCCCCACTCTTCATAGATCTAAACTTACTCCCTGTTCAGTACATCCACTGTGCAATCTACATCTACAGGACCTTAAATTCCAATATTAACCTTGACCAAAAACGCTTTCTTGATAGTTGTGACAGAACCCACAGGCATAACACCAGACACAAACATCTCTATGACATTCCCCGTGTCTGACTAAACCTTTAGAAAAATTCAATGTATGTCAAAGGCCCTAAAATCTAGAACACCCTACCTGAAAACTCTAGAACTGCAGACACATTCATCACCTTCAAAACTACCATTAGAAAACATCTTATCTCCCTGATACACCCCATCAACTAATTTCACGAATACCACCTGGTGGTTCACACTTACACTCACTCACCCATTTGACCATAAACAGAAATATCAGTCTCAATCTTAAAATAATGAACCCTAACTAGTCATAAGTTGGCCTGTGATACTCCAATACTGAAACTGTGTATTGTGCCAAAACAAAAGCATTCACATTGCTAAACTCACAAACTAGTATTTAGTCACTTAGCCATAATACCAACTTACCTCATAATTTGTAATATTTTAAAGTAAGAATTAATCTAAGTCTGCCTGAAATGCCTAGCCATGTTAGGTGTTCTAGTGGCACCCTCTGTAATTAGTATTTTACTACATGTAAATCTCACAATAACCAAATTCTGTAAACTCAGCATTGTAATCCTTATAGAGAATAAACTCTGAATTTGAATAGAGGCCTGTACCTCTCATTCCTTTATGACTTTCCTAAAGTGGTTCACAACAGTGTCATTGTACAGGTTGCCAACACTGCTTGCAGTAGCTGTCTGAGGGTGATTTTCATCAAAAAAGCTTTGCACGTCAAGCCACTTTGCACACATTTCCCTAATCTTTGAAGTAGGCAACTTCTTCACTTACTCCATCCCCTCCTCCGAAGCAGTTTCCTCAGGTCTGGCCTCTTCCTGTTGAAGATGATCTAGCAGCTCATCAGTGGTTAGTTCGTCATTGTCCTCCTCCACCAACTCTTCCACATCCTCCCCACTAACCTCCAACCCCAAGGACTTCCCCAATGCCACAATGGATTCCTCAGCTGGCATAGGATTCCCAGGGTTAGCCTCAAACCCTTCAAAATCCCTTTTGTCTACACATTCTGGCCACAGTTTTTTCCAGGCAGAGTTCAAGGTCCTCTAAGTCACTCCCTCCCAAGCCTTACCTATAAGGTTTACACAATTGAGGATATTAAAGTGATCCTTCCAAAACTCCTTTTGAGTCAATAGAGTATCTCTGGTCACCTCAAAGCACCTTTCAAACATAGCTTTTGTGTACAGTTTCTTGAAGTTGGAAATGACCTGCTGGTCTGTGGGCTGCAGGAGAGGAGTGGTATTAGGAGGCAAAAACTTGACCTTAATGAAGCTCATGTCCCCATAAAGTCACTCTGCCAAGTCTGTAGGATGACCAGGGGCATTGTCTAATACCAGGAGGCACTTAAGGTCTAATTTCTTTTCAGTTAGGTAATTTTTCACATTGGGGGCAAATGCATGGTGTAACCAGTCATAGAAAAAGTCCCTAGTGACCCATGCCTTAGTGTTTGCCCTCCACAGCACACACAAATTAGCCTTGAGGATATTCTTTTGCCTGAACGCTCTGGGAGTTTCTGAGTAATACACCAATAAAGGCTTCACTTTGCAATCACCACTAGCATTGGCACACATCAGAAGAGTAAGCCTGTCTTTCATAGGCTTATGTCCTGAGAATGCCTTTTCCTCTTGAGGTCCTGCTTGGCAATTTCTTCCAGAACAGGGCTGTTTCATCGCAATTAAACACTTGTTCAGGTTTCAAGTCTTCATTGTCTCTGTAATCCTTGAATTCTTCACATATTTTTCAGCTGCTTTTTGGTCCGAACTGGCAGCCTCACCATGCCTAATCACACTATGTATGCCACTACAATTCTTAAATCTTTCAAACCAACCTTTGCTGGGCTTAAATTCACTCGCATCACCACTAATTGCAGGCAATTTCTTTACCAAATCATCATGCAACTGCCTAGCCTTTTCACAAATGATCGTTTAGAATGCTGCCCTGCATTGTTTTTCATTTATCCACCCAGTAACGTCTTTCAACTTTTTTCTAACACTTCCGTTTTTTCGTAATCACATTTTGCACCTTTTGAAAGAACGTCCTTGATTGCCGTTTTCCGGGTACTATAGTAGAATGGTTGTTTGGGGTTTGTGTACAACTTGGCCCCTGACAACTCACCCCACTTTCGTCTTTGCAATTTATCTCTTTTTTCTTTAAATAGCATTAGCACCCTTGGTCCAAAGGGTTGGCACTAAAGCTTTTTTGGGGCCCATGATATTTATTTTGCAGAAACCCCCAAAAACACTGTGAAAACTGGAATGAACCAATGTACCTTGACGAGCATACTGGCGGGCTGAAAAAACGGGCACCCAGGGGGCATTTTCAGGCCCCGGGGCCCGCTTAAACAATTGCGTAACGGGGTTTTTAACGGGAACCGGGGGCAAATTTTTTGCGATACATGCTCAAATCCGGGATTTATTGGATCAGATGGCATCGCAACCGCTGTACAGGGGGCCCCCCGGGTTTGCGATGGCATCTTTTCCGATAAATCCGTATTCAATACTTTTAACGCAAGAATTTTCCCTGGGTTCCCATTAAAAACCCTATTAACTCCGAGACGTTCCATGTGAAACCCAGTGTTTACAACCACCCAGTGTGCTCGCATCTAAGGAACATTCAGTACTTTCCTTTATCACAGTGTTTTTTGGTGCTTTTTTTCTGCAAAATAAGTCCCATGGGCCCCAAGAAAGCTTTTAGTGCCAAACCCCTTTTTAAAAAGGGTGGAATTAGTAGGAAATTTTTGAAAGATTTTGAAGGGGTTTGGGGGACCCTGGAAGCCAAACCATTGTGGGAAACCATTGTGCCTCTTCAAAAATTTAAAGGGAAAAGTGTGCAAAGTGGGTTGAACTGCAAACCTTTAGGAGAAAATCACCCTAACACAGCATTGCAACCGTGCTGGGGGACTATTACAAATAAATGTTGTGGCCCCTTTTTTGACAATCGTAAGGAACGGAGTACAGAGCTCTAGGGCGATTTTTTTTTTTTTTTGTACGACAGAAGTCCAGTGACTCTCAAGCTGGTCCTAGTGGCATTAAAAGAAGAAGGGAAGTAACCCTGGAAAAGGACTTGCTACCTCAAGTCCTAATGGAAGGGGATTCCCCTTCTAAACAATAAGTTCGACACACTCCCCTCCTCCCATCCCATCAATCACCACCAGATCTTCATTGTTAGTAAAGTACTACAAACTGTGCATGTCTTCTTCAGTTTGTGTGCATTAAACTTAATATTTCATGTGGTAAAGTTTTTTTTTTCATACTTTTGGGTGTCTTGAACGGATTAATTTGATTATCATTATTTCTTATGGGGAAAATTGATTCGCTTTTCGATAATTTTGGTTTACGATGAGCTCTCAGGAACGGATTAATATCACAAACCAGGGGTCCACTGTATTTTGTTTTACCGTTTAAGTTTTCTCAACCTGAACAGAAGATTTTGACGTTTTCTCATTAGACACTCGTTGATGAACACTCCATTTTTCATTGTAATTGATGATTTATTTAAGTCCTTTCTTTTATCATATGAATGAAGTCTGATCATAATATGTGTTTACTACCTTGCTTTCCTAGCAAACGTGTTTCTTTGGTTTCATTGTTTTGCACGATAACTCTCACGTGGTCCTGTATTATCCCGATAGCAGTTTCTTTGCACTGTTCTTGGGTTTTGTCACTAGGAATGTGAGGGCTGTTTATTATAACTGCATCAGTTATCTTGTTCAGTTTTGTCGTCTTGGAAATCAGGTATTTTCTTTCAGTCGAAGTGTGCATGTCTGTTCCCAGTCCTTGATTGCTTCTTCAACCTTCATATTTAGGTTGTTATTTGCTCAGTGTGACTGGCTACAGCTGTTTTCAGAGTATTTTCTGCGTCAACACTTCCTGATGTAATCTTTTCTTCAAGGTTTTGAATCTTGTTCTCAAGGTTGGTTATCTCGGATTCTCGTCGCGCAAGTATTTGCTTTAATATCTTTGATTTCGCTTTTCTAGAGCAATGATGTAGTCCTGATATTGTCAAGAATAATCTACCTGAGAGTTATCATGGGTGCATCCTTTGAAGGGAAGTGGAGTTGGAGGGGGAGTCAGCCATGTTTGTTGTTGTTCCCTGGGTGGTGGTGGTGGTGAGGGGGGTGATGATACACCGGATCCTGCTGGGTAGACAAGTTGAGTTCTAGGGTCCTTGGGTGGGTTTTCTTTTCTTACTGATGTTGTTTCTTCCTGCGATATCCTTTCATAGTATCACTAAAGTAGTAGTGTGTAGCTATGGGCGGAGAGAAGGCTTGATTTCTCTGAGCTTGGGTTAAGTGATTGTCTGGCAGCAGAGGCAGTGTTTGGGTTGCAGGGCCTGTTCTTCCTTAGATCTTCTATTTTGTCAAGGTTTTGGGCTTACATTCTTAGTATTCTTGGGTCATTTTGTGGTTCTACGTGGTTCATGTAGTTGTACCTTCAATTAGGCCATCACAAGCTTTGATAAGCGATGGTTTCTTGAAGAATAAGAGCTGCTAGGATGAAGCTGCCTTTTGTTGACCCCTTTACTGTCCAAAACATAGGATTTAATAGATTGTTACATGGTCTTGTATAGAATGGGTTCTTAACACTCGGTGTGTTCAGTATTAAAAAGATCTGGGGCCACTTAGTACCTTGTGGGAGCACCAGTTCAATTGAGCACCAGCTAGAGCAAAATATCAGCTGGCAATCACCGGGGATCACTAATAAGCATGTCGTATTAACACTGCTTTTAATAGGAATGTGATGTTGACCCTGAGTTTAGTGGCTTTGAGAGGGATGTGGCCACAAGTGGTTGAGGAAATATCTAAAACCTCGATAATAACCCATGTGCAACACTTCTGCAACATCCTTTCAATTTTGATACCACTGGTAATGTCATTCTGCCAGAATGTCCTATAACCTATGCCCTAAGTAAAGAAAAATTTTTCTGGAACATGTGTATTAAATGTTTGGCAGGCTGGTTGGCTGGGTGGGTGGGCTGCCGGCTGGCTGATTGACTTTGGCTGTCTCTATCTCTGTCTGTATCTATGTATCTCTGTCTCTGTCCATCTCTGTCTCTATCTCTACCTCAGAGGTACACATAAGTACAGTTATTATACATAGTGTAAATTACCTAGGATAACCCAAAAAATCCAGACGAAGTGTTGTAGATATAAAAGGCATAATAAGCATGACTGGCAAGTAATACACATTTTCATTTGTTCAGGAATCAGATGTGAAGACTGCATTGTATGTAATACCTATTGGTTCATGAGCAGCTCTCTCTGAGACAGAGACAGGAAGACAGAGACATGAAGGCAGACAGAAAGACAGAGACACAAAGGCAGACAGAAAGACAGAGAAGCAGAGAAAAAGAGACAAGTAGACAGACACACGAATAAACACACAGACAGACCCACAGATAGACAGACTCACAGATAGACAGACTCACAGATAGACAGACCCACAGATATACAAACTGACAGATAGACAGACCCACAGATAGATAAACAGATAGACACACAGACAGATATACACACAGATTATTAGAGAGAGAGGACAGGACATGTTTGTGTGTAATGGTGAGAACAAAGCCAAGGTTTACTGGAGCAATGCATGATCATCAAGTGTCACTCCACTGTTGCACTGTCAGCAGTGGAGTGACACTCGTCTTACACCGTGCCTCAAAGAGTTTCATATACTCCAGCTTGTCTAAAAAACATTGTTAGGAACCTCAACATTCGCGTTCTTTCAACTTTCACGGGCCTTCACCACTTCGCGGAAATTTCCCAACCGCCAAAATTCCAGCCGCCCAAATTCCCAGCCGCCAAATTCCAACCGCAATTCCAGCCGCCAAACATTATTTAACTTACCGCCACGATGTCTTATACCCTCCTCCGACCCTGCAAACTGGCAGCCAGCCCTCCACACTGTATGTGTGATTGTTTTGTTTGTTTATTATTTGCATATTAAATACAGTATAAATAATTTTAAACCCATCCATGGCTTTGATATTAGAATGGCTATTCGGACAGGTATTGGGAAGGTGACATCATGTGTTACTCTTGAACACAGCAAAGAATCAAAAATTTCTGCTAACTGCTAATAATAACAATAATATTAATATTTTTTTAATACATAATAATTAAATTTAAATCAATTAAATAATAATAAAATTTATATTATTATTTAAAATTTAATAAATAAAATAATAATTAATAATAATAATAATTAATAAAATAATAATAATAATAATAATAATATATAATAATAATAAAAATACGGTAGAATTAGGAATTGAAGAAGGAAATGGTACAAAATTACGAGTGTTGAAGCAGTGGTGGAGGAAAGTGGTTGAGCATCGTCAGTGTGGCTTTGTTTATGATTGAGTGAGTATTAGTCTCCGTGCTCTTCCACACATTTCACAATAATTCATTGTATTTGTATCCTTGTAGATTGTGTGATGCGAGTGGTTGAGGCAGTGGTAGAGGCAGTTTTAGAGGCCAGTGGTAAAGGCAGTGGGTGAGGGCCACTGGGTGAGCAGTGGATAGAGGCAGTTATAGAGGCAGTAGTTAGAGGCCAGTGGGTGAGGACAGCGGTTGAGGCAGTGGTAGAAGCAGTGGTAGAGGCAGTGTGTGAGGCAGTGGGTGATGGGGCAGTGGTGTAGTAGGCAGTGTGATTGAGGCAGTTGATGTTTACTAAACATATATGTTATAAATAATAATAGTAACATTATGAATAACATTTTATTATTATTATTATATTATTATTATTATTACTATTATTAAATGTTTTAATATTAAAATGTATAGGTACTAGGTAGTAGGTGGTAGACAGCAACCACCCCAGGGAATTACTACTGTCCTGCCAGATGACTGTGAAACAGAGACCTGAACTGTTTTTGCATGATGGTAGGATTGCTGGTTTCTTTTTTGTCTCATAAAACACGCTAGATAACTGGAAAATTCTTGCTATCCTACTTACACTTTAGTCACACTTCACAGACACGCACATGGCATATATATATAACATACATCTAGGTTTTCTCCTTTTTTCTAAAATAGCTCTTGTTCTTCTTTATTTCTTTACTTGTCCATGGGGATGTGGAAAAGAATCTTTCCTTCCATAAGACATGCGTGTGTATGAGTGCGACTAAAATTCGGGAGCAATGGGCTGTAACCCTTCTCCTGTAGACATTTTACTAAAAAAGAGAGAAGAAAAGCTTTATGAAAAAAACTGGGATGCTTTGAATGTGCTGTGGGTGTATCGGATGACAGAAAACAGATGATTGTGATGTTATGAATGAAAAGAAGTTGGATGTCCTGGCCATAAGCGAAAAATTGAAGGGGGTTAGGGAGTAAGTTTCGGTGGGGAGAAATAAATGGGATTAAATCTGGAGTAATCTGAGAGAGGTTAGAATAAAGGAAAAGGGGTAGCAGTAATGTTGAATGATCAGTTATGGAAGGAGAAAAGAGAATATGATGTTAAATTCAAGAATTTGTGGATTAAAGTAAAGGTTGGATGCGAGAGTGGGTCATAATATAGCGTGTATGCACCTGGAGAAAAAGAGGAATTGCAGAGGATAGAGAGAGTTTTGGGAGATGTTAAGTGGAATGTATAGGAAGGCCTTTGAACCAAGTGAGAGAGTAATTGTGGTAGGGGACCTGAATGCTAAAGTAGGAGAAATTTTAGGAGAGTGTGTGGTTGGTAAAGTTTGGGGTGCCAGGTTGTAAATTATAATTGGAGCCCTTTGATTGAACTTTGTTTAGAAAGGGGTTTTAGTTATGGTAACACATATTTTAAGAAAAGAGGAAAATAAGTATACAAGATATGATGTTAGGGCGAAATGACAGTAGTTTGTTGGGAATGTGTATTATTTATTTATAACTTTTATTTAGTAATTTGAGCATACATACAGAGTACAAAAAATTACAGGTAAGAGCAGCAGGCCAAAGCACTTATAGCATAGGCATTACAGGTGGCTTAAAAATTAACTTAAGATTAAACTAAGCAATGATGAAATCAGTGATAAGCTCATTATTGTTAACAGAAACTATAAAGCAAAATGAGTATTACAAAGACAGGGGTATCTTGTTGCATGCATTGCTGTTCATTCAGTCTAATGGAGTATTCTGTTAGATTGGGTTTTAGGTTAACATTATGTGATATAATTGTGAGTAGAGATAACATTTAAGATATACAATTTATAAGGTTAGTTTTTCAGTATTTATTTGGTTTTGTGTGGAGTAAGTGATCTTTAGAGAAGAGACTTGAATTTAATAAACATGTAGTGATTCTTTTATATTTACAGTAATGAATTCCAGATTTTAGGGCCTTTTTGTGGCCATTGAGTTTTTGCAAGCGTGAGATGGACACGAGGAACATCAAAGAGTGATCTGTGCCTTGTGTTATGGTCATGTGTTCTGTTGAGGTTGGCAAGGGGATGTTTGAGGGTGAGGGTTATATCAGAGTTAAGTGTTCTATGTATGTAATACGTGCATAAATATGTATGGATGTTTTGCATGGTGAGTAGGTTGAGTGTTTTGGAAATTGGTGGAGTGTGTTGCCTGTAGTGTGGAATTTGTTATCATTTAACTGCGCTTTTGTTGGGTAATTAGTGGTCTGAGATGGTTAATTGTTTGTGAGCCCATGACAAATTCCATAGGTGAGGATAGGGGTAATAAAGAGAGTGATATAGGGCCAGAGGGCTCTGACTGTTGAGAGCATAGAAGTACCGTATCTTCGAATAGTATGCACTACAGTCTTGGAAATTTTTCTTAGAAAATTTTGTTGTATATGTGTTTGAAATTTGAGTCTATTATTCAGGGGATTCCTAGAATTTTACCCTCTGTTAGCTTGTGATAGGTGATCCTTTATCTTTATGTAAGAGGGACATCTGTAGCTCTGTTACCAAACTGAAATGAAGTAGGTTTTGTCAATGTTTAGTGTAAGTTTGTTAGTCCTCAATCCAGGTTAGTATTTTCTGTAATTTGGTATTTACGTATTGTGGCTAGGTGACTGGGCTCGGGTGGGAAGACGTATTATGTAGTGTCATCTCAATAGTGTGGGTTTGAGTATTGCGAAGCATTTGTAGGTCATTTATGTATAGGAGAAGAAAGAGAAGAGGGCCCAAGGACACTTCCCTGTGGGACACCAAACTGTAATTGGTTTGTGCGGAAAAGAGTTTGCCCCATTTGCGTACACATATTGGCTTTGTTGCTGAGGTATGACTTGAGGTGTTGAGGGAGTGCCCCCTTATACCATAGATGTGCAAATTTTACGTGGAGCAATTCATGGTGTCAACTGTATCAAAAGCTTTAGTAAGTCCAATGAAGATCCCCAGTGGGACTTCTTTTTTCTCTATTGCAGTGTATATTATGGTTCTAGCATGTGTATACTAGCATCATTTGTATTTTTATTAGGCCTGAATCCAAATTGGCAGGGGTTTGTTGAGTATGTTTGGGAGATGAGGAAGGAGTAGAATCGTTTATGAAATTAATTTTCTTCGAAGATTTTTGAGAGAGGGTGTAAATGGATATTGGCCTATAGTTATTCAACTCTGTTTGGTTCCTCCTTTATGGATCGGGGATGACCCTTTGCTATTTTGAGAAACAGAAGGGAAGGTGGAGGATTCAGGGGATTTGTTAAAGAGTGTTGCAATTGATTGGTGATAGAAACTTGTGACACTTTTTTGTATATTAAAGGGTGGTAAGGTATTTAAATCTCCTGCCTTCTTTCTAAGTGCTTTGGGATAATAAGGGAGACTTTGTATGGGTTAGTCAGCCCTTTGGAACAGTGCGTTCGGGTAGTTGGGACATTGAGGTATTGAGCTTGGGATTTTTTGGCAAGGTTTTGTCCTATAGTGGAGAAGAAATCATTGAGTCTGTTTGCTGTTTCTGTTGGTGGGAGTTGGGGGTTCATCTGATTTTGCTATTTTATTTCGCTATTTCGTGATATCTTTTTTTTTCCCCAGAATTTCTGATAGGGTTTTCCAGGTCTTTTTTATATCACCTCGTAAGTTGGATAATCTGTTCTATTATAAATTTTTTTGCCCTTCTTATCAGGCGGGTTTTAGGATTGACGAGTAACTTTTTTGTTTGGTCTCTGGTTATGTAACCTTTTCTGTACTGTTTTTCATATCAGTGTTTTGTATTTATGGATTTGAGAATGTGGGTGTTAGCCAGGGACTGTTCAGTCTCTTAGCTGTCATCTGTTTAGTTTTTTTAGGGCAGTGCTTTTTTATAGAGGTATTGGGTCTTTTTTAGAAAATTATTAAAACATTCGTCAGTATCTGTTAGATTTCTAGCTCAGTGTGCCAGTCAATGTTTGTTATGCTGTTGTGAAGTTTTTTAATGGCTGCCTCATTGTAAAGGGTCTGAAGGTGACTTTAGTAGTATCTTGGGGTAATTTACCAAGAGTTGTTAGGGGAAAAAGTAGGGTAGTGGTCTGTGGTATTATCTGTAATTATGCCTGATTTTAAAGGGGATTGGTGTTGGTCCAGATGTGGTCAAGTAGGGAAACATGGTCTCCGTAACTCTTGTAGGTTTTGTTACTGTTGGTAGCAACATGCAGTTACTCATTGTGTTTGTGAATTCAGTAAAAGTGTGGGTCCTGGTCTTGCAGGAGATTTATATTGAAGTCAACCCGGAGTAGTAGTAAGTGTTTTTGTTTGTGGTGCTCGTTATAAACTTCCTAGGTTTTGACTAAATTGGCTAATGTTTGACTGTGGAACTCTTAAAGGGTTTATAAAAGTGAGGGTTTTTTTGTAGGTTTTTGGGTTTTTAAAATTTGGGCTATTTTTAAAATTCCCCAGTTCACCCCTTGTGCAAGTATTTTGTTTCTTTCTATTTGGGGTCTGAGTATTTTTAAAAGCTTTGCCCCCCCCCTTTGTTGTTTGTCCTACGTTGTGTATGGCTATGAAACCCAGGAAATGGTATAGACATCTGTAGTATCAGGCTTTAGCCAGGTTTCATTTTGTGAAATTGAGGGAAACCATTTGGCATGCGGGAAATTTTATTTAATTGCTATGGGGGTCATCTTTAATGTTTTGCTAAAGATTGATTTTTGTTTTTTAAAAGGGACAGTTATTTTTTTTGTTGGCTCTGAAAAAGTCCCTTTTGGGATTATTCTGTTTTGTAGAAATTTACAGAAACTGTTTGAACCCTTTTAAAGTCTTTTAAATAAGGGGTTTGGGTTTACCCGGGGTCAAGCTTTTTTTCATAAGATTTGAAGTAAAATTCTATGGGTTAAAAATTAAGTAAAAAAAACAAAAGTAAATATTTTTAAAGCTAAAAAATAGACCTAAATTTTTATTTGCCCAAATGTAAAAAAAATTTGAGTTTAAGGTATTTTTTTTAAAGTAAAAAAAAAGGAAAACAAAAATTAAAAGGGACTTAAAAAAAATTAGTGGTGAACAAAAAAGTGATGATCAAATAATGGAGCTTTTGGGGAAAATGATAGTAGGTAGTATTTTAAACCCTTTTTTAGGGTCCGTCCGTAGATCTAGGCTTTATGTTCAGGGTCCAAACCGTAGATCTACGCCATGAGCTCAGTTCACTCTGATAAAACTGTGAGTGGTACATTTGGGCCTAGATATGAGAGAATACATCTATGTGGTATGTGTGCACCACATAAAACAGATCCTGCAGCACACTGTGTATAATGAGAGAAAAAAATTAAATCATGATTTTTCGATTAAAACAGCAACTTTGCAGTGTTTTTTCGTATGTTTTTTATAGTTGTATTTGCGATTTCTTGGTCTCATTTGATAGAATGGAAGACATATTACAGAAATAGAGATGATTTTGATTGGTTTTAGCACTGGAAATGGCTTGAAACTGAGCTCAAAGTAGCAGAAATGTTAAATTTTGCCGATATTCAAGAGTAAACAAACGACCTCACATGTCTAATACACGTCAGCTGGTGGGTCTAATATACATTCACAAATATGGTGATGATATTTATACAATTATTACAGTATGCATAACAGTAAATCTTCTATTTTTGGTGTGAATAAAAATTCATTATGTGAATAAAAAATCAAAATGGAATTTATTTGTAAAGCCTCAAAACATAACTAATGAACAGAGGAAATGTTAGTTTAGTGCCAGGAATGCCTACATTGTTCATTCTGGACCCTATTTTGAAATTGGAATATTTTGAACTTTGTGTTAAATTGGCCAATTAACAATTTCCGATCACTTTATTTTGTAGTTGAAACAGTTGACTTGGCGATTTCTTGTGCTCAATCGATAGAATAGAAGTAATACTAGTGAAATAGCTAAGAATTTGGTTGATTGGAATAATGTAATTGGCCTAAAATGGGAGTCAAAGTCGGCAAAATCGCCGATTCGTAAATATCGCTGACACATCAAAATTTGCGAGAGCATAATTTCGTCAATTTTCCACCAAATTTCGTACTTTTTGTTTTATTACCTTCACAAAAAGATTCTCTACGATTTCATAAGAAAAAATAACAAATTTTTTTTTTTTAAATTCTTGGACACTGGTGCGTGACTCCAGATTTGGGCCTTGGACCCTGAAAGGGTTAAAGGTAACTCTTTAAAGTTAGAATTATAATATAAAATTATAATATAAAAGGGACTAATATAAGTTGTGGTGAACAATAAAGTGGTAATCAAAAAATAAGCTTCGGAATATAATGGCAAAATAGTGAACTTATTAACTTTAGCACCTGAGAATAGCACCTTGATTATTTTAACAATTGTGAATATATGAACTAAGGTAGTTATATAAAGCTAAAATAAAGGAAAAAAATATATAAGGGACTAAAATTAAGTAATGGTAAACAAAGTTAAATGGACAGATAGTCACTATGAAATAATATTGGTTTAGGAGTAAGATCTGATTTGTAATATTAAATAAGTTGAGCAGTTTATTGCACAATAAAAAGTAAAAAAATGAGGTAGTTGGTACTAGCTAGCAAAAGATAGTTTTGGTACTTGCAAAAAGTAATTGGTAGATAAAAGACTGTTGAGTAGACTTCAGGATGTACATGTTTTTAGAGGGGCCACAGATATATCAGATCACTTTCTAGTTGTAGCTACACTGAGAGTAAAAGGTAGATGGGATACAAGAAGAATAGAAGCATCAGGGAAGAGAGAGGTGAAGGTTTATAAACTAAAAGAGGAGGCAGTTAGGGTAAGATATAAACAGCTATTGGAGGATAGATGGGCTAATGAGAGCATAGGCAATGGGGTCAAAGAGGTATGGGGTAAGTTTAAAAATGTAGTTAGAGTGTTCAGCAGAAGTTTGTGGTTACAGGAAAGTGGGTGCGGAAGGGAAGAGGAGCGATTGGTGGAATGATGATGTAAAGAGAGTAGTAAGGGAGAAAAAGTTAGCATATGAGAAGTTTTTACAAAGTAGAAGTGATGCAGGGAGGGAAGAGTATATGGAGAAAAAGAGAGAGGTTAACAGAGTGGTGAAGCAATGTAAAAAGAGAGCAAATGAGAGAGTGGGTGAGATGTTATCAACAAATTTTGTTGAAAATAAGAAAAAGTTTTGGAGTGAGATTAACAAGTTAAGAAACCCTAGAGAACAAATGAATTTGTCAGTTAAAAATAGGAGAGGAGAGTTATTAAATGGAGAGCTAGAGGTATTGGGAAGATGGAGGGAATATTTTGAGGAATTGTTAAATGTTGATGAAGATATGGAAGCTGTGATTTCGTGTATAGGGAGGAATAACATCTTGTAGGAGTGAGGAAGAGCCAGTTGTAAGTGTGGGGGAAGTTCGTGAGGCAGTAGGTAAAATGAAAGAGGGTAAAGCAGCCGAGATTGATGGGATAAAGATAGAAATGTTAAAAGCAGGTGGGGATATAGTTTTGGAGTGGTTGGTGCAATTATTTAATAAATGTATGGAAGAGGGTAAGGTACCTAGGGATTGGCAGAGAGCATGCATAGTTCCTTTGTATAAAGGCAAAGGGGATAAAAGAGAGTGCAAAAAATTATAGGGGGATAAGTCTGTTGAGTATACCTGGTAAAGTGTATGGTAGAGTTATTATTGAAAGAATTAAGAGTAAGACGGAGAATAGGATAGCAGATGAACAAGGAGGCTTTAGGAAAGGTAGGGGGTGTGTGGACCAGGTGTTTACAGTGAAACATATAAGTGAACAGTATTTAGATAAGGCTAAAAGAGGTCTTTGTGGCATTTATGGATTTGGAAAAGACGTTATGACAGGGTGGATAGGGGGGCAATTTGGCAGATGTTGCAGGTGTATGGTGTAGGAGGTAGGTTACTGAAAGCAGTGAAGAGTTTTTACGAGGATAGTGAGGCTCTAGTTAGAGTATGTTGGAAAGAGGGAAATTATTTCCCAGTAAAAGTAGGCCTTAGACAAGGATGTGTGATGTCACCGTGGTTGTTTAATATATTTATAGATGGGGTTGTAAGAGAAGTAAATGCGAGGGTCTTGGCAAGAGGCGTGGAGTTAAAAGATAAAGAATCACACATAAAGTGGGAGTTGTCACAGTTGCTCTTTGCTGATGACACTGTGCTCTTGGGAGATTCTGAAGAGAAGTTGCAGAGATTGGGGGATGAATTTGGTAGGGTGTGCAAAAGAAGAAAATTAAAAGTGAATACAGGAAAGAGTGAGGTTATGAGGATAGCAAAAGATTAGGTGATGAAAGATTGGATATCAGATTGGAGGGAGAGAGTATGGAGGAGGTGAATGTATTCAGATATTTGGGAGTGGACGTGTCAGCGGATGGGTCTATGAAAGATGAGGTGAATCATAGAATTGATGAGGGGAAAAGGGTGAGTGGTGCATTTTAGGAGTCTGTGGAGACAAAGAACTTTGTCCTTGGAGGAAAAGAGGGGAATGTATGAGAGTATAGTTTTACCAACGCTCTTATATGGGTGTGAAGCATGGGTGATGAATGTTGCAGTGAGGAGAAGGCTGGAGGCAGTGGAGATGTCATGTCTGAGGGCAATGTGTGGTGTGAATATAATGCAGAGAATTCGTAGTTTGGAAGTTAGGAGGAGGTGCAGGATTACCAAAACTGTTGTCCAGAGGGCTGAGGAAGGGTTGTTGAGGTGGTTCGGACATGTAGAGAGAATGGAGTGAAACAGAATGACTTCAAGAGTGTATCAGTCTGTAGTGGAAGGAAGGTGGGGTAGGGGTCAGCCTAGGAAAGGTTGGAGGGAGGGGGTGTTACGTTGGTTTGTCCCTTATTACTTTGATAGTAAGGTTCTCACTACATGTTCTAGTGTGGGGTAGCTTTTACTTAATGGTCTTATTTGTCTAGGGGTAATACTTACATCATGGCTGATCACCTGAGTGTCTCTGATACCCTTTCACCAGCCCTCTTCACAGGTTATGTAAACTACTACTATAAAAATATAACTGTTTTTCTCAATAGATATGTACAGAATATACAATTACAGCCTCACATTTTCAAAACAACGATCTACACACTGCATAGCTGTTCTCCCACATGGTGTATCTCAACAACTTTTGTCCTCTCTTCTTGACATAACTCTGGGCTAACCAGTGTTTTGACACACTTTAGTCACCCTGGGTATGGTGGTCACAACTTAAATTATAAAAACTCACCCCTGGAGCACACATAATGCCCCAAAAGATAGAAGAAGGACCCAGAGATCCTGCCAGGTTGAAGGCCAGCCACAGAGAGAGCGAGTCAGTGAGAGGGAGAGAGAGAGAGAGAGGCTAAGCTCCTCCCACCAAAACAAAAGACTGTTGCCAAGCACAATTCTCCAGTTACCACAATTCTACCACACCTTAATTTTACTTTTACAAAAGGAAATACAACTTTATAAACTACTTATTTAAATTGTGTGTTTATGTGTCTATAGTATAACCTATTATATAGAGAAAAAATAGGCTTGACCCAGCTGCCTCTCAGTCATAAGGTTGATCAGTCCTTCTGACATTTAGAGCAAAGTCCCCATCAATTCAATATAATTAGGTATTCCAGAGTAACTGTTACTTATAAATACATGTTGGGTCCTATAGCCCCATAACACCCCCACCTCCAGACGAAGTCTCACAAAAGCTAGCTGTGTCCCTCAGGATACGGCTAGTAAAAAGTATATTGCTTAAGTCTGAAGGCGGTAAACAAGACTACTAGAAATGCTACATTTTCCCAGCACCATAACTACTCTTCACTTTACTGTTATTTACAAGAGATTGCAGAATTTTTTAGAAAAGCAATTTAACCATACCCATATACTCAAGTGTGTAACTATTTACAATGTTAGTTGCTTTTAAAAACAATACCCATTACAATGCAAGATTTGCACACAATGCCCACTGTGAAAGCCCACACCAACAGGCCTGTGCCTCCGCTACGGTAATCCAGCAAGCAACTGGTACTCCAGGGTGGCATCTTCCTGATCAGGAGACGAGAGTAGAGCCAAACCCAGAGCAGTCAGGTGTACACCAGGCAGGAAACTTCACAAAACATGTCAAGGTGTCTCTCACTTGGTGGCCGAACCAAACAGTGAGACTTCCAGTCAACACTCACGATCCTTAACATGGTCAGGCACTTAAGCCCATCTTCCGAGGTCCCACTCCACACAGATCCTCCAAACTTATGAAGAGGAGGCTGACATAGAACATGGAGGGGTCCAAGGGACCACAAAGGCAAATCGTCGGGCCGTTTTGTATATAGAGCACACCAAGACACAACATCACATACCTTCCTGAACGTCTCATGTTACCGAAGGTTGTCAACCACTGCCTCAACTCGCATTTACGTACACCCTGACCCTCGTCACACTTTTGGCTCTGACTCGACCCTTCACAGTCAGATGGCTGGTAGAGAGTACTCAGGCTCGCTGAGAGTTCACCACTGCAAAAACAACAAGGTCAGCACAAGACAAACACTATGTACAAAGTACGCACCATGCATCTACATGAAACATCTAGAGAGAGCATCAGCAACCACATTCTCTGAGCCTTTTATATATTTGACTTCCAAATTAAAAGGCTGTAGGAACAAAGCCTATTTTAAGAGTCTGATTTTAGTCACCATACACAGGAACAGGATGAAGAGATCCTGAGACATGTACAAATGCTGAATAGCCAGCCCCAAAATGAAAATTTTCTTTCCTGTGGTAAAATGTTGACATTTAAATTTAGAAGGTTGCTCGTTGATAGTAACAGTTCTGCAACCTCTCGCAGTGCAACAACAAACACCAAAGACATCTCTTTGCACCCAGGTTGGATACATCAAGTTTACACAAAAACCATCACGTTCCATCTCACACACAAATTTTAAGCACACAATGAACACAATTTGCATTACACACATTAAAATGGTACTGGCACACAGGCCATGGAAATAACATCTTTCTGCCCCCATGTTTTAGTTTATTTAAAATGTTTGCATCACTTAGTGCATAAGTATCAATCTTTCTAATCCTGTAAACCTTAGTTGTTAAATGTACTTTGTGGTAGTCAGTGTTTATGCCCAGGGTGCCATCTAATTTGGGAACCATGAAGCATGGGAATGCCCACTGACTCACTAAGCACTACAAACTGGTGTTGGAAGAATTTCACTTCTTCCTCCATCTCCAATTTTTCATACAGATTTTTCCCTCACAAAAATTGTTGAATTGGCTCAGCTTCCTTAACAATTTCTTCATTGAGTTTCAACTTTTCCCCATTACTGACATCCCAAACTTTTATAAAGTTCCAAGGTGGCTGAGCCAACTCTCCAACATTTTTCTCATTAAAACCAAGCATGCATTTCCCAAAATCTTTTACACACATGTTATTTCTTAAATACACTTTTGGTATTTCATACAGATTATTGTTTTGCAGCCCTTTACATTCCATTAAAACATTGGTCTCTCTGAATTTTTGACATAACTTCAAACCCTTTAACCGGTTACTGTGTACACTATACTCATTCTTTTCTTGCTTGGGGGTGTGGGTTTTATATCTAACCCCTGGGAACTTCCCCCACAACATGTTCAGCTCACAGCAACTTGCCATACAGATTTTCACATGAATTTGCTCCAGTATCAGCACTTCCTCTCCAGCCTCCAGAGTATCATGGTCCACATTATGGTCCCACATCATCATCCTGGTCTGGTTGATGGGCACGTTCACTGGTACCATCCACCTCATACTAGTCAAACAGTGTCTGAAACTGAGAAAAAGCTCCGAGGGGGGAGCATCACCATCCTCCCCAAGCCAATAGCTCAGAGATTCAGTGCTTCCCCACTCAGCAAATACAAAGAAAGGGATCCTCTCATCCCAGTTGTTAGTATTGTCTATACCATAGGCTTGCATCATTGTCTTGAGGGTTTGATGTAATTTCTCTATTTCCCCTTGAGATGGAGAGTGATACACAGTTGAACACTGAGGCTCTACTTTTAGTCCCTTCAAAACATTTCTAAAAGGCTTTGAGGTAAAGTTAGGCCCTTGGTCTTCTTGCACTGCTTGAGGAAAACAAACATGAAAAAAGAACTTCATCAAAACCCTTAAGACTACATGAGCAGTTATCTTATGCAGAGGGACTGCTTCCAGGTACCTGGTAGTGGAGCAAATATTTGTGAGTAAATAATCATTTCCCAGTTTGATCCTTGGGAATGGACCAAGTACATCTACTACCAGCTTGCTGAAGGGTTCACCTGGTGCTGAAATAGACTGGAGGGGAACAGGTTTAATACTTAGACTAGGTTTCCCTATAAATTGAAAGACATGATAGGTCTCAATATACTCTCTGACAGTCTCCCACAGCTGAGACCAGAAGAAATGCCTGGAAACCTTGGACATCACCATCTGGGGACAAAACCCTTGTTCTCCTTCCATCGATACTGCAAACAGAGGTGAATTCTTTGTAAGAGTTTCCTCCCTGAAATGAAAACACTTATTTAACTGTAAAATCTCTTCCTCAGCAACAGCGACATTTTCCTGCACAGAAATTAATTGCACCCTAGCAGGTGCAGCCTCTTTCACATTATTTAACTGATCCATTCTCCAATCATGCTCAGCTCTGGCTGGAACATCCTTTTCTTCAGTTGACTGCAGTTCAACATCAGAAAGCAGAGTTACCAAACTTAAGCCCTCACCATCCTCATGAGAAATATGAAGACTGTTGGTAGCATGATCATGAGCCATACTTCTCATGGTGGAACCATCAGGGAGAAGGTCTGGCAGGGTTTTCCTAGCCATTTCCTCCCAACATTTGGGATTTGGTTTCCCCCAAACTAGTTGTTCCTCACTGTCTAACAGACCCATAACATTATTCCCTAATAAGAGGTCGACCCCTTGAAGGGAATTTCATCTGAGATACCTACAGGGAGATAGCCAACTTGGTATGCAGATTCTACCCATAATTTGTGTACAGGTTGTCCTTATGGTTGAACCCGTAATACCCTTCAACAATATATCTACCCCAGTATAGGTATCCTTAGACACTGGTAGCACTCCAGCACGTAGCAAAGAGTAGGTGCTACATCCATCTCTCAAGGACAATATGTTCTCAACTCTGCCTACATCCTTTTGCAAACCAACTGTGGACCTACTAGAAAATATACACATCCTGGGGTCTAGATCCAAAGGTTCCTCCTCACCTTGCCTTGAAGACCTAATGCAGGCAACTGGATGTATCTCTGCAGTTAGAGTCCTCTGGGGTGGTTCCTCCCTTTCCTGATCTCTCCGCCTTGACCAGCAAAACTTTTGAGTGTGTCCAGTTTTGTTACAGTAGTAACAGGCATAACTCTTAAAGGTATTTTTTACCATTTGGTGTGGGACTGGTACTGTTTACTCGAGGACCTGAAACATTATCTGATTGTCTAGGTAAACTTTGAACTCCAGCTGACTTACCTTTTCCTTCTATTTTATAGGGCACCTCAGCCTTCATTTGTTCCTGAAAATTCTTGTCCCACTTACCTTTATGACCATAAGACTTGGAATAAGGTTTAGAATGAGTGGGGAAATTTTCAGAAGCAGCATGACTGTTTTTACTTACCAATTCCCTGCGAGCCAAAAATCGGTCACCTAGATCTAGTGCTTCTGAAAGATTATCTGGGTTTTTGTCCTCCAAATATTCTCTGAGGTCAACAGGGATTGTATTGTACAATTCCTCATGAACCATCAGATCTACTAATTTGTTATAGTCTTTATTAACTCCTTTAGAACAAACCCATTTCTTAAAAAGGAACAGTTTCTCATTCCCAAACTCAGTTAGGTCTGCCCATCCTGAAATTTTTGATTCCTGAACTTTTGCCTATATTTCTCAGGTATCATTTGGTATGCAAGCAATACTTCCTCTTTAATCTTATCATAATCAGAAAAATCTTGCCCCTCCAGAGTCTCTACTCTCTGGAATCCTTTACCTACAAGTTGTGTGCGAACTAGGGTAGCCCACTTCTGTTTGGGCCATCCTTGCTCCAAAGCAGTCTTCTCAAAAAAAGAAAAATACCTATTCTGGGTCACTCTCTGTAAACTTAGGGACAAAATTTGCAGCTTTAGTTATGTTAAAGTACTGCTCAGGCTCTTGTTCTGAACCTCCTAACCTTTGACGTTTTTCTCCTTAGCTTTCATTAATTTCATTTCAGCCTCTAGTACAGCTAATTTCAGTCTCATTCTCTCCATTTCCATATCACCTGGAGTAGGTGATTCCTCATCTTCACTATTAACAGGCATGTTTACTGATGAATTATTACCTTCTTCCCTGAAGCCTAAAAAATCTGAAGACTCATCTTCTGACATAGTTTTCTCTTTAAACACTTGCTTCCCTCTTACAGTATCAGTGGACAAAGTTTTCCCACAGGCACATAAAATAACACAAATTGAATGTAAACTATGCACATAGCACTTACCATAACCACAACAAAAATGTGTTACTCCCTTTCCCCCCACCTTAGGAGAAAAACAACCTGTAAACTAATATATGAAAACAACACTTCCACTGACACCACCTTGGTAAATCTTCTACCAGAAACATGCAACTGTTATTACCCCATACCAGCACATATAGTTCAAAGAATGTTTTGAGTTATTTTAGCAGTCAAATAACTCTCCCGGTCAAGCTCCCATGTTTCGTTGGTTTGTCCCTTATTACTTTGATAGTAAGGTTCTCACTACATGTTCTAGTGTGGGGTAGCTTTTACTTAATGGTCTTATTTGTCTAGGGGTAATACTTGCATCATGGCTGATCATCCTGAGTGTCTCTGATTCCCTTTCACCAGCCCTCTTCACAGGTTATGTAAACTACTACTATAAAAATATAACTGTATTCTCAATAGATATGTACAGAATATACAATTACAGCCTCACATTTTCAAAACAACGATCTACACACTGCATAGCTGTTCTCCCACATGGTGTATCTCAACAACTTTTGTCCTCTCTTCTTGACATAACTCTGGGCTAACCAGTGTTTTGACACACTTTAGTCACCCTGGGTATGGTGGTCACAACTTAAATTATAAAAACTCACCCCTGGAGCACACATAATGCCCCAAAAGATAGAAGAGGACCCAGAGATCCTGCCAGGTTGAAGGCCAGCCACAGAGAGAGCGAGTCAGTGAGAGGAGAGAGAGAGAGAGAGGCTAAGCTCCTCCCACCAAAACAAAAGACTGTTGCCAAGCACAATTCTCCAGTTACCACAATTCTACCACACCTTAATTTTACTTTTACAAAAGGAAATACAACTTTATAAACTACTTATTTAAATTGTGTGTTTATGTGTCTATAGTATAACCTATTATATTGAGAAAAAATAGGCTTGACCCAGCTGCCTCTCAGTCATAAGGTTGATCAGTCCTTCTGACATTTAGAGCAAAGTCCCCATCAATTCAATATAATTAGGTATTCCAGAGTAACTGTTACTTATAAATACATGTTGGGTCCTGTAGCCCCATAACAGGGGGTAAAGGAGGTTTTGTGTGCGAGGGGCTTGGACTTCCAGCAGGCATGCGTGAGCGTGTTTGATAGGAGTGAGTGGAGACAAATGGCTTTTAATACTTGATGTGCTGTTGGAGTGTGAGCAAAGTAGCATTTATGAAGGGGTTCAGGGAAACCGGCAGGCCGGACTTGAGTCCTGGAGATGGGAAGTACAGTGCCTGCACTCTGAAGGAGGGGTGTTAATGTTGCAGTTTAAGAACTGTAGTGTAAAGCACCCTTCTGGCAAGACAGTGATGGAGTGAATGATAGTGAAAGTTTTTCTTTTTCGGGCCACCCTGCCTTGGTGGGAATCGGCCAGTGTGATAATAAAAAAATAATAAAATAAATAATAATAGTGTACAGTGGACCCCGGCATAAAGATCACCTCCGAATGCGACCAATTATGTAAGTGTATTTATGTAAGTGCGTTTGTACGTGTATGTTTGGGGGTCTGAAATGGACTAATCTACTTCACAATATTCCTTATGGGAACAAATTCGGTCAGTACTGGCACCTGAACATACTTCTGGAGTGAAAAAATATCGTTAACCGGGGATCCACTGTACTATTATTATTTATAACATATATGTTAGTAAATATCACTGCCTCACCCACTGCCTCTATCAATGCCTCTATCACTGCCTCTATCACTGCCTCACCCACTGCCTCACCCACTGCCTCACCCACTGCCTCTATCACTGCCTCTATCACTGCCTCTACCACTGCCTCAACCACTCCAGTCACACTCAATCTACAAGCACCAAATACAATGAATTATTGTGAAATGTTTGGAAGAGCACAGAAACTAATACTCACTCCAGCATAAACAAAGCCACACTGACGATGCGTCAACCACTTCCTCAACCACTACTTCAACCCTCGTATTTTTGTACAATTTCCTTCTTCAATTCTATCGTTTTTATTATTGTTATTATTATATTATTATTATTATTATTATTATTATTATTATTATTATTATTATTATTATGATTATAAGCAGTAGCAGTAGCACAAATGTTTGATTCTTTGCTGTGTTCAAGAGTAAACACATGATGTCACCTTCCAATACCTGTCTGAATAGCCATTCCAATGTGCAGTCATAAATGGGTTGACATTATTTATACTGTAGTTTAATAGCAAATAATGAACAAACAAAACACTCACCACACAGTGGTGGGAGGGCTGGCTGCCAGTTGTGGGGGGTCGGAGGGAGGGTAGTAAGGACTCGCAGTGGTGGAGGCAGTGGTATTTAATAGCATACATGTTATTAAGGCATAACATATGTATTTAGTACAATTTATGACATTTTCATGTATTTTATGATTGTTCATGGTTTGACAAGTTAAGGAAACAGTATTGTATTATATTTCCCTACAATATTTTGGGGTGCCAAACATTCGCGATTTTTCAACATTCGTGAGGCTCTTGATCCCCTAACCCTCGTGAATGTTGAGGGAGACCTGTATATATTTCTAGACAATAGTATGTGACCAAGGCAGGTGAAAATGTTCACCTGTCAGTGTGTCTGTGACTATTTGAGTACTATTTCAGCACCTAATATTAGTGTTAGAACAAACATTGGCTATAAAATCACAAGAACTACTGAAATTGTCATTATCAGAACATAAAAATTATATAAATTAAAATAAAAGAGAAAAAAGGTGTATTCGTAACATTTCTGCAACCAGGACTCCAGTCGTCAGGCAAGCATCCACCGCCAACTTTGCGGCCTTATATCTCTATAAGTACTGACTCTTAATTTTTTTTTAGCCTATTACATGTAAAAAAATGCCCTCTACATAAAAAAAAAATTATTTTTTTTTTTTAATGTTCGGAGCGCTGGGCGAGAGAACATACATAAATGTTTGGAAAGTTAAGGGGTAAAACTATTGTTATGGTCAAGTTTTGTTTTTCCCATTATGCACCGTGTGGGGCAAGATTCAGATTTTTCTTTTTCAGTGCACACTCACAGCATGGACCCATTCTTTCATATCTAAGCCAAAATTTGCTTATCTGAGGGAGCTGAACTCATGACATAGAACTACAACACGGACTCTGACCTCAGTGACATAGTTCTTTGTGATGGACACTGAAAGGCTTAAGTATGTTAGGAAAAACTTTGGTTTCTATTAATTTTTTGAGCAATTATATGATGGTGGTAACACATGAACATCTTTCTTATACAGCCTCTCCTTACTTAATGCAACATGCAATAGGTCATTGACTTACTTGTGAGATATTCCAGGAAATGCATACAAAGCTGATTACTTGGGATTTTTTTTTTTTATAGAAAAATCACACTTTTTTCAGTCTTTGCATATGATAAGAGTGATCTTCTATAGTTACCCTCCCTCCACCTTTCAATACCTCTCTATATAATGTCAGTTTTTTAATTTGGGCATCTTTATCATGCTTCTATGTTATTTATGTTATACCTAATATTATTCTGGAATAAATATGATAGGTAAATAACCTTTATTGATAGTAATAGTATAATTAAACAATAATTTTTTAGTGCTGAGAGGCAAACCCCTCCATGCATCATGGGCAGTCATAAATTACTGAGACACTGCTTGCTTCTCCCTCTGCTATAGCAGAGTGGTGAATTAAATATGTACAGTAGGGCCCCACTTATATGGCAGGTTAGGTTCCAGGCTACCGCCGTAAAGTGGAAATCGCCGTAAAGTGGAAAGCCCTTTTTCCACTTATAAATGCATATAAATACTAGATAACAAGTTTACACTAACATATATTGAGTTAGCAGTAGAACTAGGCATTAAAAACAATAAAAAAGGTAAAATACACATATAGTACACTCATTACTTACTTACCTTAACCCTTTGACTGTCGCAGGCCCCTTTCTGAAACTGTCATTCTATGTCGCAAAATATTCGAAAAAAAAAAAAAATTTTCTTATGAAAATGTTAGGAATATTTTTCTGAGTGTTTTAAGCCTAAAAAAATTTTTGCCATCAGTACTTACCGAGATATAGAGCCGCAAAGTTTGCAGAAAGTGACGTGCGTACGGCAACAGCAGCGACTGCCACCCACCCGGTATTCTTTTATTTACTCTAATTCAAAAGTTTCTTGCATTTTTCAATATTTTTCTTTTCCAAGTAACTTATGGGGCCTGTGAGACCAATGTAAGGTGCATTGTTCAAATATACACTCATTGTTTACAACACAATAACAGAACAAACTTTATCACTATTAGTTTGTGTATACACTTTGTTTACACAAACAAACAATACAAAACAATGTTTATTACTATTGTTCCATAATATATATACATATGTACAGTCACTGAACACGTTCCTAGAACTGCTGCAGCTTGTGGAACTCTTTGAAACATGGGTATATGCAGAGGGGCACTTGACACTCCTCACACATAAAACGAGTGTCTCTGCGTGTTTGTGGGCGTTTTGTGGTATTTGTACATACATAACACCTCTTCTGAGCATTTTTCTTGGCAGTAGTAGGAGGCAGTTGTATGGGATAGTGATCACCAGGCCTGAAACGAGATGGCGTGTGTTGGTAATTTCGTGGACGCTGGTCTATTGCAAGTGTTGCTCCTTGGTACGTTGCGATTATTTGTCTGATTACTGACAAACAAAATTCACCATATTTTGGTGTTTTGTTGGTCTTCAACTTGTATATGTTATAAGCATTTAGCATAGAGATAACAACAAGATGGAAAAAAAGTTTTATATACCACTTATAACTCTTGCGTACACAATCTGCAAACCCAATCTGCATGTCACATTTGTCCACTAAGCGCATATTGAGGTTGTAGTCCATGACAGCTGCAGGCTTTAGAATGGGTTCATTGGTCTCTCTGTTGTGCCTGCCACTGTGTGCCATTTCGTTTGGGTGAACTGATGTCAACAATGTGACATCATGTTTGTCATGCCACCGAAATGCCATGATGTCATTGGCAGCAAAGGCTTGCACCTCACCTCTGTGAGTGCCAGCATTGAACCTTGGCATATGTTTACAATTACCACGCACTGTGCCACACACGTCTGTCAAGTTCACTCGCAAGAAATCACTGAGTAAGGGGCTTGTGTACCAGTTTTTCAGTAAATAACATATGCCCTTACCAAGATATGGTTCCATCATTGTTCGAACCACATCACCAGAGATACCCAATAACTTCATGGTATCTCTCAAAGTATTACTGCCAGTGTACACAATGATATCCAAAACTAGTCCACTTCTGCAATCACACAGTACAAATAACTTTATACCAAAGCGTTTCCTCTTGCTTGGTATATATTGCTTGAATGAGAGTCTTCCTTTGAATAAAATCAAGGACTCATCAATAACAAGCTTCCTGAAGGGATAAAAATACATGCAGCACTTTTGTTTCATGTACATAAACACATTTCTGATCTTATATAACCTGTCAGTTCTGTCAGGCCTGGTTTTGTCTGAAAAGTGTAACATACATAACAGTATCAGGAAACGATTGACACCTATAATGCCACTAAAACCTGGAGTTGAAATCAGGCGTTCTGTTGCTCAGTATGTGGTGACAGTGTGCTTATACACATGTGGCATAAGCATTATTGTGGCAAAAAACAGGTACATCTCTGCCACAGTTGTCTCCTTCCACTGGTGTAGCCGTGATTTTGGTGAGAGAATTGTATTTGCCATGGTGTAATCATAGTATGTGTTTGTTTCCCTGACAATGATGTCCATCAGGGGTTCATTGAAGAATAACTAAAAGCAGTCCAGTTCACTAGCATTGTTCCCAAGTGGACAAGATGGCTTTATTCCACTTTGTGTTTCATCAAAGTCATGGGGACTGGGAACAAACTCGTCACCGTCCTGCCAATCCCAGATGGGGGTTTTGCTGGTGGGTTTCTGGATATTTGTACCGTGGTTGTGGTTGTGCAGGTTGTGGGAGTGTGGGGTCAGGTGAGGCTGGTTGTTGTGCAGAGTCAGCAGCGTGGGTAGTAGCGTGGCCAGCTGCTGGTGCCACATGGGCCATGCCACCATCACTATCACCACCACTGCCTGCTCCCTCACTCACATCATTCATACCCATCGTAACAATATCGTCATCTTCACTGTCAGGTTATGGTGTAGGGCCATGGGATGTGCTCCCAGAGTTTCTCCTTCCCCTTGGAACAGCATATGAAACACTACCAGACCGCATGCTACGTTGTACATACTGCCGCTTCACTGGGGAATATTCACCCTCACTGTCACTAGAACTGCTTTCAATGACCTTGAAATCACTATCACTATCACATTCACTGCTAACATCTGGGTGTTGTACACGACCAAATAGTTTCCTCTTTCGTCCTGGTACAGGCGAACGTGAACAAGCCGGCCCAGCACCAGAGGTGGAAGGTTGTGGGATCATCTGGGTTTTCATCACTAATTACGTTATCCTGGGCACTTTTTCCGGTCACACTCACTTCAAAACCCTGCAATTCACTGTCATTGACATTTTCATTGCTGTTAGAGCTATCACTTCGGAACAAAAGACCTCCAATCCGCCGAGGAGTGAGGAACTTCTTACCGAGAGGCATGGTGAAAATGGACTAACAAGATGGCGTTCCCACAATGCACCGCTGGGTCCCAGATTTTTTTCACAGGGTGCATACCGACCACTGAGACCCATTCTCTCTCATGTAGGCCAACCAGGCCTTTCCCGCTTGATTTGAAGCTGCTAGAATTTGTGCGTATAAATACGTCAGAAACAGTGGCGCGTAAGATGTATTTATACGGCGTAAACAGTCAAAGGGTTAAAATATTTGTAGTCTTAATCTAGGGTGAGATGAGTAGTATGTATGGTAGTCAGCCAGGCTACTATACCAGGTCACCCCACCTACACATAATATTCTATGACATTTAAGCATCCCAGAGCAATAAAATGCATATACGGTTCACTCATTACTTACCTTAAAATATTTGTAGTCTTAATGTAGGGTCAGAGGTGAGTAGCATTTATTGTAAGAAATCAAGTGTGGTGTGTATGGTAGCCAGCCGGGCCAACCCACCCACACATAATATTCTATGACATTTAAGCATCCCAGAGAGATAAAATGCATATACAGCTCACTCATTACTTACCTTAAAATATTTGTAGTCTTAATGTAGGGTCAGAGGTGAATAAACGAGATAAAATGAGAGAGAGAGAGAGAGAGAGAGAGAGAGAGAATGAGTACATGAGAGAGGACAGGCACAGAGTTATGTAAACAAACCAGGCAAACGCAAGTTTTGTAAACAAACAAAGTGTACACGTCTGGTTTGTGTACAAGTTACATTGTGTACAAGTTGCCTCTACATTGATACGGAGGAATAAATAATGAGGAACACTCCCATTCTCATGTAACACCATTTTTAGAAGAAATGATGCTCTGAGTGAAGGCAATGGAAACAAGTCACATGGACTTTTTTTTTGGGTTATCCTAGGTTCTCTACACATATGCTGCTATGTATGATAATCTATGTGACTGTATTTGTGTATACCTGAATGAACTTACATACAAAAGGAATAATTTTCTACAGTTACCCATCATAGATGGATTAATGAAAATATGTATATTAACATAATATATGACATTTAATGAGACTCGGTGATTATTATTATTATTATCATCATCATCATTACTAATATAGTGTATCGAGACATAAGACACTCTTACTGATTTTAATGTGTACCTGCATGCCAGCACTGTGTGTAAGTTTATTAAGGTACACGTATACATAAGTATAATTATCAGAGTACAGTGGTCCCTCAATAATCGTCCGGCCTGATAGTCGTCCATTTCGGAAATAGTCCCATTATTTCGTCTAAACATTGGCTCGCAAATGGTCCATTAATCGCTAATCGTCCTTCGTCCAGGACGGGTACTCGCGCTCTGAGCCGCCTGGGCCTGCCTTCCCAGCCAGTGTGCCATTGTTTACCAGTGAGTGACGGTCCCCTCACATGCTCCTATGAAATATTTCATAATATTCCATTGATTTTAGTGCTTGCAAGTGCTAAATAAGCTACCATGGCTCCAAAGAAAGCTTCTAGTGCCAGCCCTTTGGTAAAGAATGTGAGAAACACATAATTTATGAAAAAGTTTGTAGAAAAATACAAAGATGGTGGTGGTAGAGTGGAAGCAGTTGTGATAGTGGTTGATGGTGGTAGTGATGGTGGTAGAAGATAGTAGTGATGGTGGTAACAGTTGTAATAGTGGTAGAAGGTCATAGTGATGGTGGTAGAGGGTTCCTTCTTGAGTGATTCAGCAATTCTACCAACTCCTCCAATGTTGTTGGAGTTATATAGGGCTACAGAAAACACCACCGCCTCAGCTGCTGCTTCACCACCATTATGGACGGCTTATATACCCAACAACAACACAACACAGCACAACACCTCTCGTGACATACGTAATGACTTATTTTATTCATTCTAGAGTATATTCCATGTTTCTCTGTTATTAATATTGTTTATTATGTCATATTACCTGGAGTTTACCTGGAGAGAGTTCCAGGGGTCAATGCCCCCGCGGCCCGGTCTGTGACCAGGCCTCCTGGTGGATCAGAGCCTGATCAACCAGGCTGTTACTGCTGGCTGCACGCAAACCAACGTACGAGCCACAGCCCGGCTGATCAGGAACCGACTTTAGGTGCTTGTCCAGTGCCAGCTTGAAGACTGCCAGGGGTCTGTTGGTAATCCCCCTTATGTATGCTGGGAGGCAGTTGAACAGTCTCGGGCCCCTGACACTTACTGTATGGTCTCTTAACGTGCTAGTGACACCCCTGCTTTTCATTGGGGGGATGTTGCATCGTCTGCCAAGTTTTTGTTTTTCGTAGTGAGTGTTTTTGTGTGGGAAGTTCGGTACTAGTCCCTCTAGGATTTTCCAGGTGTATATAATCATGTATCTCTCCCGCCTGCGTTCCAGGGAATACAGGTTCAGGGAAACCCCAAGCGCTCCCAGTAATTGAGGTGTTTTATCTCCGTTTATGCGCGCCGTGAAAGGGTTTTCTGTACATTTTCTAGGTCAGCAATTTCACCTGCCTTGAAAGGTGCTGTTAGTGTGCAGCAATATTCCAGCCTAGATAGAACAAGTGACTGAAGAGTGTCATTTATGGCTTGGCATCCCCCGTTTTGAAGGTTCTCATTATCCATCCTGTCATTTTTCTAGCGATGTGATCGATACAATGTTATGGTCCTTGAAGGTGAGATCCTCTGACATGATCACTCCCAGGTCTTTGACGTTGGTGTTTCGCTCTATTTTGTGGCCAGAATTTGTTTTGTACTCTGATGAAGATTTAATTTCCTCGTGTTTACCATATCTGAGTAATTGAAATTTCTCATCGTTGAACTTCATATTGTTTTCTGCAGCCCACTGAAAGATTTGGTTGATGTCCGCCTGGAGCCTTGCAGTGTCTGCAATGGAAGACACTGTCATGCAGATTCGGGTGTCATCTGCAAAGGAAGACACGGTGCTGTGGCTGACATCCTTGTGTATGTCAGATATGAGGATGAGGAACAAGATGGGAGCGAGTACTGTGCCTTGTGGGACAGAGCTTTTCACCGTGCCTGCCTCGGACTTTACTCTGTTGATTACTACTCTCTGTGTTCTGTTAGTGAGGAAATTATAGATCCATCGACCGACTTTTCCTGTTATTCCTTTAGCACGCATTTTGTGCGCTATTACGCCATGGTCACACTTGTCGAAGGCTTTTGCAAAGTCTGTATATATTACATCTGCATTCTTTTTGTCTTCTAGTGCATCTAGGACCTTGTCGTAGTGATCCAATAGTTGAGACAGACAGGAGCGACCTGTTCTAAACCCATGTTGCCCTGGGTTGTGTAACTGATGGGTTTCTAGATGGGTGGTGATCTTGCTTCTTAGGACTCTTTCAAAGATTTTTATGATATGGGATGTTAGTGCTATCGGTCTGTAGTTCTTTGCTGTTGCTTCACTGCCCCCTTTGTGGAGTGGGGCTATGTCTATTGTTTTTAGTAACTGTGGGACGACCCCCGTGTCCATGCTCCCTCTCCATAGGATGGTAAAGGCTCGTGATAGGGGCTTCTTGCAGTTCTTGATGAACACGGAGTTCCATGAGTCTAGCCCTGGGGCAGAGTGCATGGGCATGTCATTTATCGCCTGTTCGAAGTCATTTGACGTCAGG
Source organism: Cherax quadricarinatus (assembly GCF_026875155.1). Lineage (NCBI taxonomy): Eukaryota > Metazoa > Arthropoda > Malacostraca > Decapoda > Parastacidae > Cherax > Cherax quadricarinatus. Next base: position 8,632,939 of record NC_069427.1, read on the forward strand.
ATAACATCAGATAGGCTTGTGTTAACCAAATTCTGTGGCTCTCTCATAAAAAATTCATTTTGATCTTTGACTCTCAGTCTGGTTAGTGGCTTGCTAAAAACTGAGTCATATTGGGACTTGAGTAGCTCACTCATTTCCTTGCTGTCATCTGTGTAGGACCCATCTTGTTTAAGTAAGGGCCCAATACTGGACGTTGTTCTCGACTTTGATTTGGCATAGGAGAAGAAATACTTTGGGTTTCTTTCGATTTCATTTATGGCTTTTAGTTCTTCCCGCGATTCCTGACTCCTATAAGATTCCTTTAGCTTAAGTTCGATGTTTGCTATTTCTCTGACCAGTGTCTCCCTACGCATTTCAGATAGATTGACCTCTTTTAGCCGCTCTGTTATTCTTTTCCGTCGCCTGTAAAGAGAGCGCCTGTCTCTTTCTATTTTACATCTACTCCTCCTTTTTCTTAGAGGAATAAGTCTTGTGCATACATCGAGTGCCACCAAGTTAATCTGTTCTAGGCATAAGTTGGGGTCTGTGTTGCTTAGTGTATCTTCCCAGCTTATATCGGTTAGGACTTGGTTTACTTGGTCCCACTTTATGTTTTTTGTTATTGAAGTTGAATTTGGTGAATGCTCCCTCGTGACTAATCTCATTTTGTCGGTCTGGGGCTCTGCGCATACATGCTGAACTCAATTATGTTGTGATCTGAGTATATTGTTTTTGATATGGTGACATTTCTTATCAGATCATCATTGTTAGTGAAGATGAGGTCTAGTGTATTCTCCATTCTAGTAGGCTCTATTATTTGCTGGTTTAAATTGAATTTTGTGCAGAGTTTAAAAGCTCGCGTGAGTGTGAGTTTTCATCAGAGCTGCCTCCTGGTGTTATTACTGCAACAATATTATTTGCTATATTCCTCCATTTTAGGTGCCTTAAGTTGAAATCCCCCAGGAGCAAGATGTTGGGTGCAGGAGCTGGAAGATTTTCCAGACAGTGGTCATTTTAACAGCTGTTCCTGGAATTGCTGGGATGTTGCATCCGGAGGCTTGTAGACTACCACAATGACTAGGTTTTGGTTCTCGACCTTTACTGCTAAAACTTCCACTACGTCATTTGAGGCATTAAGCAGTTCTGTGCAAACAAGTGACTCTGCAATGTACAGGCCAACCCCCCCCTTTTGCCTGTTCACTCTGTCAAATCTGTATAGGTTGTAACCTGGGATCCATATTTCATTGTCTAAGTGATCCTTTATGTGGGTCTCAGTGAAAGCCGCAAACATTGCCTTTGCCTCTGCAAGCAGTCCACGGATGAAAGGCTGCAGTTAGAATGATAACAAATTCTCACTATAGGCAGCACACTCCACCAATATTCAATACACTAAACCTATTCACCATACAAAACATTCATACTTATTACTGCACCTATTACATACATAGAACACTTAACTCTGATATTAACCCTCCCCTCAAACATCTCCTTGCCAACCTCAACAGAACACATGACCATAACACAAGGCACAGATCACTCTTTGATGTTCCTCGTGTCCATCTCACACTATGCAAAAACTCAATGCACATAAAAGGCCCTAAAATCTGGAACTCATTACCTGTAAATATAAAAGAAACACTACCTGTTTATAAATTCAAGTCTCTTCTCAAAGATCACTTACTCACCCAAAACCAAATAAATACTGAATAACTGAACCTTATAAATTATTTTTTTTTTTTTTTTTTATTATCACACTGGCCGATTCCCACCAAGGCAGGGTGGCCCGAAAAAGAAAAACTTTCACCATCATTCACTCCATCACTGTCTTGCCAGAAGGGTGCTTTACACTACAGTTTTTAAACTGCAACATTAACACCCCTCCTTCAGAGTGCAGGCACTGTACTTCCCATCTCCAGGACTCAAGTCCGGCCTGCCGGTTTCCCTGAATCCCTTCATAAATGTTACTTTGCTCACACTCCAACAGCACGTCAAGTATTAAAAACCATTTGTCTCCATTCACTCCTATCAAACACGCTCACGCATGCCTGCTGGAAGTCAAGCCCCTCGCACACAAAACCCCCTTTTACCCCCTCCCTCCAACCCTTCCTAGGCCGACCCCTACCCGCCTTCCTTCCACTACAGACTGATACACTCTTGAAGTTATTCTGTTTTCGCTCCATTCTCTCTACATGTCCGAACCACCTCAACAACCCTTCCTCAGCCCTCTGGACAACAGTTTTGGTAATCCCGCACCTCCTCCTAACTTCCAAACTACGAATTCTCTGCATTATATTCACACCACACATTGCCCTCAGACATGACATCTCCACTGCCTCCAGCCTTCTCCTCGCTGCAACATTCATCACCCATGCTTCACACCCATATAAGAGCGTTGGTAAAACTATACTCTCATACATTCCCCTCTTTGCCTCCAAGGACAAAGTTCTCTGTCTCCACAGACTCCTAAGTGCACCACTCACTCTTTTCCCTCATCAATTCTATGATTCACCTCATCTTTCATAGACCCATCCGCTGACTCGTCCACTCCCAAATATCTGAATACGTTCACCTCCTCCATACTCTCTCCCTCCAATCTGATATTCAATCTTTCATCACCTAATCTTTTTTTTATCCTCATAACCTTACTCTTTCCTGTATTCACTTTTAATTTTCTTCTTTTTCACACCCTACCAAATTCATCCACCAATCTCTGCAGCTTCTCTTCAGAATCTCCCAAGAGCACAGTGTCATCAGCAAAGAGGAGCTGTGACAACTCCCACCTGTGTGTGATTCTTTATCTTTTAACTCCACGCCTCTTGCCAAGACCCTCGCATTTACTTCTCTTACAACCCCATCTATAAATATATTAAACAACCACGGTGACATCACACATCCTTGTCTAAGGCCTACTTTTACTGGGGAAAAAATTTCCCCCTTTTCTACATACTCTAACTTTAGCCTCACTATCCTCGTAAAAACTCTTCACTGCTTTCAGTAACCTACCTCCTACACATACACTTGCAACATCTGCCACATTGCCCCCCTATCCACCCTGTCATACGCCTTTTCCAAATCCATAAATGTCACAAAGACCTCTTTAGCCTTATCTAAATACTGTTCACTTATATGTTTCACTGTAAACACCTGGTCCACACACCCCTACCTTTTCCCAAAGCCCCTTTTTCATCGCTATCCTATTCTCCGTCTTATCTAAATTTTTTCAAATAATCTACCATAATTTTAAGGTCATAAACGATTACCCCCCTATAATTTTTGCACTTTTTTTCCCCCTTTGCCTTATCAAAGGAACAGCATGCTCTCTCCCAATCCCTGGACCTTACCCTTCCATACATTTTTAAATAATTGCACCAACCACTCCAAAACTATACCCCCACCTGCTTTTAACATTTCTATTTTACCCCATCAACCCCAGCTCCCTTACCCCTTTCTTTTTACCTATGCCTCCGAACTTCCCCCACACTCACAATGGCTCTTCCCACTCCTACAAGATGTTTTCCCCTTGCCCAAAACAAAAAATCACAGTTCCCATCTTCATAACATTAACAATTCTCAAAATTTTTCCCCCATTTCCCAATCCCAAAACTCCCCATTTAATAATTTCCCTATTTTTAACGAAAAATCCATTTGTTCTCTAGGTTCCTTTAACTTGTTAATCTCACCCCAAAAAACTTTTTTTTTTCAAAAAAATTTGTTGATAACAGCCACCCCCCTCTCTTTGCTCTCTTTTTTAATTGCTTCACCACTCTTTTAAACCTCTCCCTTTTTTCTCCATAACTTTTCCCTCCTTGCTCACTTCTATTTTTAAAAAACTTCTCAATGCAAATTTTTTCTCCCTTTTACTCTCTTTACACACTTTTCCCCCAATCGCTCCTCTCCCTCCGCCCCCATTTTCCTGTAACCACAAACTTTGCGGGAACATTTAACACACTTTTTTAAACCTCCCCCATTCCTCTTCGACCCCATTGCCTATGCCTCATTACCCATCTATCCCCCAATAGTTTTATATCTTACCTAATGCCTCCTCTTTTGTTTAAAAAACCTTCACCTCTCTCCCCCCTGATGCTTCTATTTCCTTGTACCCCATCACCTTTATCTCATGAGCTACAACTAGAAAGTGATTGATAATCTGGGGCCCCCTCGAAAAACATTCATCCTGAAGTCTATAAACAGTCTTTTATTCCCAAATACAAATCCAACAAAACTACTGTCATTTGCCCTACTCATATCGTTATATTTTTTCCCTCTTTTTCTTAAATATTTTTCCCTATAACAAAACCCCCTTTTTCTATCAAAGTTCAATCAAAGGGCTCCCATTATCATTTACACCGGCCCCCCAAATTTTACCTACCAACCCTCTCTAAAATTTCTCCTACTTTGCATTCAGGGCCCCCACCACAATTACTCTCTCACTTGGTTCAAAGGCTCCATACTTCACTTAACCCCCCAAAATCTCTCTCTCTCCCTGCATCCTCCTTCTCCAGGTGCTACACGTTTATTAACCCATTTCTCGCATCCAACCTTTATTTTAATCCACATAATCTCAAATTTTTACACTTTCATTTCTCTTTTCCCCCTCCTTCCAAAAACGACATTTAACATTACTGAACCCCTTCCTTTGCTCTAACCTCTCAGAACCCCAAATTTTAATCCCCATTTATTTCCCCCCCACTAAAACTCCCTCCCCCCTTCGCTTTGTTTCGTTTAGAGCCGGAATCCAACTTCTTTTCATTAAAACATCACAATCATCTTTTTTTCTTTATCCCACTACATCCCGCATTTTTAAAAAACCCCCATTTTATAAATTTTTCTTTTTCTTTTTTTTATTTAAATGTTACAGGAAAAGGGGGTTACAGCCTTGCTCCCGCATTTTGCCCCTCATACGCCGCAGGGTTTAAACGGAGGAAAGTTTTCTTTTCCACTTCCCCATGGACAATAAAGAAATAAAAAGAAAAAGACTTTTTTAGAAAAAGGGAAAAAAACCAGATGTAGTATATATATATATGCATGTGCGTGTTGTGAAGTGTGCCCAAAAGTGTAAGTAGGAGTAGCAAGATATCCCTGTTATCTGCGTGTTTATAGACAGAAAAAAAAAACCGAAATCTCCCCAAATTCAAAACAGTTACAGGTTTTTGTTTCCAGTCCTTGGCAGGACGGTAGTTTTCCCCGGTGGTTGCTGTCTCCCAACCTACTCCTATAAAAAATTTGTTTTTTAAAATGTTTCACATTTACACATAAATGTTAAACCAAAAAACCCCAAATTTAAATTTTTTATTTTTTAAATACACTACCTAAAGAATCCTTTATATGACTGAAAGCAACCAAAGACCTTTTCTTTTAATACTCACTTGGCTTTTTAGTAATCGTTTACATTAAAATATTTTCACTGATGTCATATTTTTTTTAAATTTTAAATTAAATTTTTAAGCCAGCCCCAATGCTAGCATAGTATAAATGGGTTTGGAGCTGCTCTTATCTGATTTTTTTTATCGTAGTGTCTAAATTTTTAATAAATAAATAAATAAAAAAAAAAGAATGTCTCGACTGGGGGTATTTGGGACGGGGGGGGATTTTTTTTGGCATTAGATCTGTATCTTTGGTTTGGGGGTGGGGGCATCGACTGGGTTCCACTCCGGGAAAGACTGGGTTTGGTGTACAATTTTTTCCATTTCCCCAGTTTTTTTTTTTTCCGGCACAAAAAACCCCTCCTCTTGAGGCGTGGGTACCCAGGTTTTCCCTGGGCCGGAGTTTTTTTAAACTTTTTTTCCCCCTTTTAAAGGGTGCCTGGGAAATTTTAAATTATAGCCAGTTTTCCTTACGAAAAGGTACACATTTTTAGGGGGAAAAAACTTTAAAGGGAAAGGGGGTTGCATTTTCCTTTTTCTATGGGGACGGCATTTTCTAGGGTGGTCATAGTTGCACCCCATCTGTTTTTCCCGATTTCCCCTGTCGCGATACCAAATGCTGTATGCTCCAGGCTTGGTTTCCCTTGCCTTGGTTTTTGTGACTGTTTCCCCGTTGGTGATGTTTACCCGTCTTTTTCCTATCTTTCCCCAGCCCAACAATGGGGCTCCCACCTTGTTTTTTTGGGAAAATTTTCCTCACTATTGCTAGTGGAGTCCTCTTGTTTTTCTATTTTCCCGTTGATTTCTTTTTGCAATATTTTTTTATCTTTCTTTGACTCACTTGTTCCCCACTACGCTCCGTCCCCATGAGGCTTTTTAAAACATCCCTTCCTGGATAATTCCCGATACCTGTACAAAATCTCCAGCTTCACCCTTACTGCTCCCCGGGCAGCCCTCCGCTTCACATTACTGTTCCAGGACAGCATCTCCAATTCACCATTCTGTCCCTCCCAGGACAGCATCTCCCCTTCCCATTTTGTCTCCCAGGACAGCCCTCCAGCTCAAACCCTTTTTTCTCCCGGACCACTCCAGCTTCACAAATTTCTGTCTCCCAGGGCAGCACCTCCAGCTTCACCATTACTGCCCCAGGCAGCACTATAGCCCCCCATTTACTACTACCCGGGCTCACCTCCAGCCTTTCAGTTTCTGACTACAGGCCCGTATCAAGGGGAGTACATTACCCGAGTTTTTTTATGTTCCCATCTGTTTTAGAAAGCTTTCCCGGTTTTCTAGAAAACAGCTTTGATGTTATCCCCTTTTAATACCCTTGTGATTTTAGTCCACAGATTATCTCCTTGGGCATACCCCCAAAACCTTCCCTGTTTTAATACTGTTGTAGCAGTTCTTGGATATTGCACAAGGGGCTTGACACCAATTTTCCCCAAAAATCAATTTATTTCCTGTGGAAGCCCCCTTTTTTTGATTTATTTCAGACCACCAGCTTTATAATGATTTGAATGGTTTTTACTGTAACTACTGCAACCCCCTTTTAATACTCTATTTAAAAACCCCTTTTAAAAAACCTAGCATCTGTATTCATTTTTAACTGTACTTTTTTTTCAGGGCAGTACTGGAGACGCTCCTGGAGTTTGTTTTTTAAATTAATTTTTTGTGTTATAAGGGGGCCTACAAAACCCCCCTGTTTACAGTTGCTTTATTGTCCACGAACCCTTTGAAACCCGGCCCGGGTTCGACCCGTCGAGGGTTTGGGGCCTCGAGGGTTCGGGGCCCGTCTGATTGATCAAAGGGGCACTTTTTTAAAACATACTGGTGGTGATTTGGGCTAAAACATGAAGGATCAAAGGAAAATTCTACCCGAGTAAATGTTTTTTGATTGATACAAAAATATAAATTGGTGGAGAAACCCGGGGACTGCGGGGAATCCCCACAGGACGACGGTCGAGCCCCCCCTTTTTTATCAATTGCTTATCTAGCTTTTCTAGTTTTTTTTTGGGGGGGGGGCCCCCCAATAAACTATTATCACTATAGTTGACTGGGGAAATTTTGGAGGAGGGACGCTTTTTCTGTAGTAATAATTTTTTCTCGTTTTGGGATTGCTATATATTGTATATTGTTGAATTAGGTCTATTCTCCCAAAAATAAACTTGCCATCCCCCCCTCACACAAAAATCACAATAAAACAAAGAAAGGAGGAACACGCATAGGCCTGTGGCCCCTACTTGCAGGTCCTTTACAATCCTTCCACTAAGAACTAAATTTGGGAAAAACACTGCAGGTCTACTGGCCCATACAAGGCAGGGCCTTATCAAAATGACCTCACCCAAGCTACCAAGAATTTTCTCCCCACCCAATGACACAAATCAGACTCACTCCTCCCAAACCCTTTTTGTCCAATCTCTTTTTAAAGCTCCCAAAGGGCCTAGCCCGATCACCCTACGGTGAGTGTGATTTTAAATAAGAACTTTTGAAATGGAACCTGGAACAGGCCGCTGGCCCATACGGGGGCCCTTCTTCACAAAAATCAACCCATAAAAACAAAGCTACCCCAAACAATAAACCAGGGAAAGTCCGACTCAAATCCAACCGCTCCACTGTTATTTATCCAACCAAATTTGAAACCCCCAATTTTTTAGCTTCGACACCCTACGGCAACTGTTCCACTCATCAACCCCCCTTTTTCCCAATGTTTATTTATACATTTTATTATGCTTTACATTTTTTGGGCTTTTTTTTCTGCTTTAAAATCTATATTATGCAGGGAAGTGCCCCCTGAAGTGACCAGAGTCCTTATGGGGGGGGTTCCCCCCCAAACAAAAACACTTTCCCTCCTCTGTCAGCATATTTGGCCCCTTTACAGTTTGTATGATAATTAGTTTTAGTTTATTATAGTACCTCCAGGGCTTTAAAAAAGACCCTTGGGCCCTTGGCTTATGACACAGGGGTGCAGCAGGGCGAGTGGGTCGCTCTGCCTGGTTCTCACTCGGCGTTTAGACATCCAGGCAGTAACACGGCAGGCTGGGCCCATCCCTTCCTTACCACAGTCTGACAATATATATTGTTACCATCCAACAAGTGAGTTTACCTTATCCATCTTATCTCCTTACCAAACCCCTATGACAAATTGGTGCCAGCAGAGGGCCTGTAATTCTGACGATTACAGTGATTTCTGGAGATAAATTTCTACTGAGCCAGTCTCCATCTTCTGACGCTAGGCCTGCCGAGAAGGGTAACGCTCGACCTACCTCAAGCCAGCTACCCTGACCAAGCGTCTACCAGCACTCTACATTATTCACTGGTCAGTCTCCTTGTATTAGTGTTTATCTGCTTATTTGCATCACTCCCGAGGGGTTGACCCGAGTTTGCAAAGTAAGCCAAGCTACTAAGCCAGTCTGTGGTGGGGGAGTCAGCCAGCCTAGCCTTCACATCCAGCCTTGCCTGCCAAACCAGCTTTCCACCCCTGCTGTGCTCATCGTTAGAAGTTATCAAGCCATTCTGTGTGAAGGGTTAAGCAAAGAAAGCCAGCCAGCAACTAACCCAAGTGTCTTAACCCAGTACTCAAGCAAACCACGTGGGTACAGTCTTCATCGCTTTGTGCTTCAAGCTCCAAGCCATTCTGAGTGCTTTTTCATCCCTGTGGTGTTGTGGTATTTCGTGGGTTTGTTTTAAGCCGGCTCGGCTTAGAATATTTTCGCGCCAGTGAGGGTGTCCCCAGTGAGGCTTACGCCGTTCATCCCATAGGCCCAGTTACCACGCAGTCTCGCCACCGCGGCCTCAGCCCTGCCTCAACCCACTCACCAAATCACTACCACTGTTGTACTCTTAGTACGGGTTCTAGCACCATATTTTAAGGACCACATAGGGGGTCAAGAGCTAGAGTGTGTTCTTTCGTCAGTGGCGCCATCGTTAAAAGCCTCCTGTGTGAGTCAATCGTCGATTTAAGCGCAATTCTACAATCACGTGTGCAGAGGAGCAGCGAATGCAGTCAGCCACCAGTCTCCTCTACCCTTCATGACCATCCTCCACCCCACATCAGTTAACAATGCCGCTACAGCGATAATATTTTTTCATAGAGACATTTGCGAGTGTTGAGACATTTCTTTTTGTGTTTCCAGTGATTTTTTTTTTAGTGACATTCAGTAACGCTTAATTAGACTGAGTGTTTATTATATGCTGTTTGCAATATTTTTTTTCTCTTCTTAATTTAAGTGTTAATTTTCGTGCACAATTTCATGTCTCTTGTGTTGTGCTTCTTTTTTTTATACTTGAAGTAAGTACCTTAGTGTTTTTTCTTTGTTGTGTGCAACACATATGAGCAGTATAGAACTTGTGTTTACACTTCAGAATCACCTTGTGTTCTCAGTATTCCAGTGAAGTAATTCAGTAATTTATTACCTTGTGTTCTGCATCACAACTCAGTGTTGTCTGTTATATTTTTTTTATCCCAGCATTTGTGTATTCCTGTTTTTGTTTTCATTCTTTTGCTATTTTATTTCTCTGTGTGTTGAACATTCTTGTGTTAATTCTTTTCTTTTAGCCAGTGTCTAATTTGTCTTATCTCCACAGACAATAGTGCCATTATTTTGTGCAAGCAAGAAAATTATTTTTTTCCAAATTTTTCACACATCAAGTTTCATTGCAAGAAAATTCTAGTATTGTGTTTATATTGATGTGTTGTGTTCTGCATCACTGTAAGTGTTCAAACCTTTTGTTCTGTGTTTTTGCATCTATTATTTTTATATTTATTAAACAAATTTTTTGTGAATTTTGTTTTCTTTAAGTAAACCTTTTGTTCTGTTTTTGCTTCTATTAAAGATTTAAAGGTTTTTAAAAAACCCCTTATGAATTTTTTTTTTCTTTAAATGTTTTTTTTTGTTTTTGTAATTTTTTTTTAATTAATTGTTTTTTGGAAAATTTTTTGTGAAATTGGGATTTAAAAATTTTTCTGGAAATTTTTTATTTGCTACTTTTGATTCTTTTTATTTGACTTTGTAATTTTTTCAGTGCATTTTTTGTTGTTTTGTCATATTTTATTCTTTGTTGCCATTTATTTTTTTAAGTGAAGTTTTTAGTTTTTTTTTTTAATTTTGACAGTTTTATTGAGATTTTAACTTTTTTTGATTTTTCATCTTTTTATTGTTTATTTCTCTATTGCACTGAGAGTAAAGACAACTCACGTGCCCATTAAATTTTAAAATTTAAAGTTGAGAAATTTGTTTGAGTAAAGTACAAGTTCTCTGATTTTAAAAGTGTTGCTTATTCAGTTAGTATTTTTTTGGTGAGTGTGATTTTCCTTGCTTACTGTGTATTCCTCTATTTTTTTTTTCCCTTATGCCTTGGTAAGTTCCCTGAGAACATGTCCCAAGTCACTTTTGAATGTTCATTAGTGTACATGCCATCAAATCAATTTTAAATCAGTCCACAGTACCAAACCCCCTTACTGACTGAAAGACAATACCTAGCCCTTGAGAAAGGGTTTTTGTTACAGTTTACTGGAATTTTTTAAAAGTGCTGCGAAATGTGAAGTTCAGTTTAAAGTTCCTAAAATTCGTTCATTATTTATTAACGTACCCGGGGGTCGGGCACTAGTAACTCTGTCACTCCCATCTGTGTTCCACCTACCCCTTCAACATGCGGGATAGTGTTCCATTGCCTAAGTGCCCCGGGGCACTCAACTGTCTTGAGTGCTCAGCCTATCCCTGAAATGTCGGCTATCCAAGTAGTAGTTTCCCCACAGGGGATGCCTTGTGGAAAACATTACTTGAAACTAGTAATACCTTTCCTTGTTGATGTCACTGCCGTTGCAAAAAGACGTCTCTGTTGCGGCTATGCTCTCACTAGGGGTTCTGTTGTTGTTCCTCGTTTCCAATGGTGTTTCCCCATCCTATTTGAAGTAATTTTGTGCAAGAAAAAAGTTGTTTTTGAGTAACCTTCACATTTTGTTAAGTAAGTGTAGTCTCCTTTTTAGTTGTACCTGTGCCCACGTGTGGACTCAGAATGAATCCATATTTCGACCGTGTTCTTTTCTTTTCCCCGGGCTTGCAGTGAGAGATAGTAGATTTTTTCCCCCCTTGCCATGTTGCGTGTTATAGCATTTTTTTTTTTTTCAAGGGGGGAGAGTCATCCACCCCCCCGGGGTTTGTTCATTCCTCCAGTAAAAAGAACCGACCCCCTGTGGTCGGGTGTGATTCGATTCCTGCTCCAGAAGATCTTATTCTGACTGTGAAGCCACCAGCACCCATCGTGATTTTGTAATGAGCCAAGAATTACTGTATCGAACACCCGAGTTGGGTACTCCAAGTAAAGAGAAAAAACAGTTAGAAATTTCCCACAGTCACAGTAAACGAGCTCTACAGCTATTTCAGTGCACCAGGTGTTGCCACCCGGGTATGGATTTCTTAAAAACAAGAAATGAATATTTTTGGGGCCACTATGGCATCTGACATTTCAGAGTAGTTAACCCTTTCGGGTCCAAGGCCAAAATCTGAAGTGGTGCCCATTCCAAGAAATTTTGAAAAAAAAAAAAAATATTTTTCTTTTAGAATAAAGAAAAATTTTTTTGAAAGGGAATAAAACAAAAAAAAAAAAATGTTTAGTACTTAGCGAGATACAGCGGGGGAAGTTGACCCCCAAAAAGAACCGGTGGCGGCAACACAGGGGCCTCCGCAAATCCCATTTTTTTATTTTACGTTTTTTTTACTTTTTTTTTTTCTTTTTTAATTTTTTTCTTTTTTTTAAAAAATTTGGGCCTGTGAGACCGTATAAGTATATTGTATAAGTGTACATCATTGTTTCACCAAAACTGCACAATTTGTTTATCTTATAAATTTCTTACAAAAATTTTTAAAGTTTATTGAAACAAAATGTGAAAAAAAATTTTGTGGTTATTGTTGAAACAAGGTACCAATAGTACCCAAAGTACAATGGTGCCATAGGGTGCAAAAGGACCATATGGGACAATGGGCCCCTATGATACAATGGTACCATATGGTACAATGGCACATGAAACAATGGTCATATGATACAAGGGACCCTATGGTAAAATGGCACCATTTTGGGACAATGGGACTATCTACAATGGGACCAATGGTGCAAGGTACCCTTTTGGACCATATGATGCATGGTACCCTTTTTGGTACCATATGGGGTAATGGGACCATATGAGCAATGGGACCCTATGGTCCCTTGTCCCCCTACAGACAATGAACCATTGGTTTTATTGTACCCTTGGGACTGTTGTATTCAACACAATAAACACATAATATTTTCATTATTATTTTTTATTACATATTGTTTCAACAAAAACTGCAAAAATTTTGTATATTAGTAATGTTCTATTTTATATTTTCAAGTGTACAGGAACCTGAAGTTTCCTTGAGGTGGATGACAAAGTGCTTTTTCTCGGGAAAATGCAGAGTCAGTAGCTAGTTTGGGCGCCACTCACTCACTTGGCTGGTTCTCATGCCACAACACTATTGACCATATGGGACCCCCAGTAAAAAAGTTACAGGGTACCATTGGTACATGTACTATAGGGGATAGGGTACCATGCAGACAGATAATATTGGTCAGGGTACCATATGGGTACAAGACAAAAGTTTTCAGGGTACCATTGTACATTTTCCTATGGTAAGGGTACCATGCAAAGGTAATATGGGGGCAGGGAACCCTAAACAAGGTACCAAAAGGGTACAGGTACCATTGGTACAAGGGACCATTTTTTTGGGGAAATATAAGGCACCAGGGGTACCCTAGGTAAGGGAAACCATAAGTACAGAACCATTGGTAAGGGGAACGGGGTAACAAAAAAAGTCACCCCCCCTTTTTTGGGTTACCTGTTTTTATAATGTCTATGGTTAAATTTTATAATTGTATTTCCTGTAAACCTGTAAACTTTCAAGTGCCTTTTGGGGATCATAAGTAAGTTTTATTTAATACACAATAAAGTTAAAAATGAATTCATCTTAGCACTATGTTTTTAGAACCTAGGTAAAAAAAAGTCAGACGCAAATTGGTGGGGGCCCCCTTCCCCGGAAAATGAAACCCTTTTTCGGGTTAAAATTTCAATTTTTTCCCCATGGTACAGACCAAGGACCCATTTCCAATATACCATTTTTTTATTACCATTGTTTGGGCATGGACCTTTTTCCTGGAATTGTACCATATGGCACAATGGTACCATATGGTTCAAAACCATAGAATTCATCTTCAGCTTCACTTCCATCAGTCTTAGAACTGTAAGTTGTGAAGAGGAGAGTCAGAATTCGCCCAGAGAGTGAGTGGGGAGTGAGAGCTTCCTTGCCGCCAGGCAAGATGAACAAAGCTACTTTGCCAGTGTTCCCACAATGCCATGCGGGCGTCCAGATTTTTTCTATGGTGTGCACACCGACCACCCAGACCCATTCTCTCAGATGTAGGCCTACCAGCCTTCTTGTGCTAAATTTGACGGCACTAGAATTTTGGCGTAGATCTACGGTTTGGACCCTGAATGTAAAACCGTAGATCTACGGGACGGACCCTGAAAGGGTTAAGAAATGTAGTGTTTGTATGCAACATAAAGGAAATGTCAATGGTCCTTATCCAATCCAGGTGTACCCAACCACTAGCGAACCGTGGGAAAGAGTTGCCCTTGATTTGTTAACCAATTTTAAATGTTCCCTCCAAGGCAACAAACATCTGTGTGTTATGGTAGACCATTTCACCAGATATTGTGAGTTAGTCCCTATTGCAGATAAGACTGCTGAAACAGTAGCTAAAGCGTTTAAAGAACACATTATCTGCAGGCGTACCACCCCTAAGTCCTTAGTAACAGATAATGGAGGTGAATTCTGTAATGAGATTCTTGAAAATTTGTGTACTTTGTACAAGATCTCTAAATCCACCATTGTTCCTCATCATTCTGCCAGCAATGGGTTAGCTGAACGAACCAATAAGAAAGTACTTGATGTTTTGAGAGCCACTATCAACCCCAATAGTGAAATTTGGGATGAAGTTATACCAGATGTTCAATGTGCCATAAATTCTGCTTACAGTGCTTCCGTAGGTGATACTCCACATTATGCCTTGTATGGTGTAGACAAGCGTTTACCCTATGAGTTGTTATATTTTACTCCGAAACCCAATTACAACCCTGATGATTTCATAGCAACTCGTACCAGCATAGCTCAGAGTGTTTTTAGAAGAATCCGTGAAACACTTCATAAATCAACAGCAGAATTTACTTGAGTAACTAATAGCGGTGCTAAGCCGTCAAAAGTTAAAGTAGGTTCGAGAGTTATGCTGACAAATTTCAACAAAACATCTGCAATTCCTGAGCTCGATCAAAAGTTTGTTGGCCCTTATCGAGTTGTAGAACATATCACTGGCAATAAATATAAGGTTAGAGAAATAGTACTGGTAAGTACAAGGAATCGCATTTAGATCACATGAAATTAGTATGTGATGTTGATGATATTGCTACCCAGACTGATGTGACAGATGCTGAAAATTCTCTTGACTCTGTAACCTCTACCTCAAATACCCAGTCAGATAATCAACCTGAATGTCGTTACTCTTTGTGTACTCGACAAGTAATGAGAAACCCACAAGTATCTTTTGTAGATACTCGTTCAGATCTCCCTTAGTCAAGGCATGTGTTAGCCATTGGAGAGGAATTCGATCCTCCCAGAGATGATAACCATTCTGCATATGTAAACCTCACCCTCGCAGAATTGGGTTTAAATGTACACAGTCTGTATAATTGATGTCCGAGATGAATGAAATTATCAACTGTGTGTTTTGTTATTAGCTGATCAGTTTGTCAGAATTTTTCGTGTTCATGTTCCCTCCGAGTTCTGAGAATTTGACAGTAATGATCTGAGTGCACCAGATTGCCTTGCTGTTAATTTCACCTTATTTATTTATTATTTATTATCACACTGGCCGATTCCCACCAAGGCAGGGTGGCCCGAAAAAGAAAAACTTTCACCATCATTCACTCCATCACTGTCTTGCCAGAAGGGTGCTTTACACTACAGTTTTTAAACTGCAACATTAACACCCCTCCTTCAGAGTGCAGGCACTGTACTTCCCATCTCCAGGACTCAAGTCCGGCCTGCCGGTTTTCCCTGAACCCCTTCATAAATGCTACTTTGCTCACACTCCAACAGCACATCAAGTATTAAAAACCACTTGTCTCCATTCACTCCTATCAAACACGCTCATGCATACCTGCTGGAAGTCCAAGCCCCTCGCACACAAAACCTCCTTTACCCCCTCTCTCCAACCTTTCCTAGGCCGACCCCTACCCTGCCTTCCTTCCACTACAGACTGATACACTCTTGAAGTCATTCTGTTTCGCTCCATTCTCTCTACATGTCCGAACCACCTCAACAACCCTTCCTCAGCCCTCTGGACAACAGTTTTGGTAATCCCGCACCTCCTCCTAACTTCCAAACTACGAATTCTCTGCATTATATTCACACCACACATTGCCCTCAGACATGACATCTCCACTGCCTCCAGCCTTCTCCTCACTGCAACATTCATCACCCATGCTTCACACCCATATAAGAGCGTTGGTAAAACTATACTCTCATACATTCCCCTCTTTGCCTCCAAGGACAAAGTTCTTTGTCTCCACAGACTCCTAAGTGCACCACTCACTCTTTTTCCCTCATCAATTCTATGATTCACCTCATCTTTCATAGACCCATCTGCTGACACGTCCACTCCCAAATATCTGAATACATTCACCTCCTCCATACTCTCTCCCTCCAATCTGATATTCAATCTTTCATCACCTAATCTTTTTGTTATCCTTATAACCTTACTCTTTCCTGTATTCACCTTTAATTTTCTTCTTTTGCACACCCTACAAATTCATCCACCAATCTCTGCAACTTCTCTTCAGAATCTCCCCAAGAGCACAGTGTCATCAGCAAAGAGCACTGTGACAACTCCCACTTTGTGTGTGATTCTTTATCTTTTAACTCCATGCCTCTTCAAGACCCTCGCATTTACTTCTCTTACAACCCCATCTATAAATATATTAAACAACCACGGTGACATCACACATCCTTGTCTAAGGCCTACTTTTACTGGAAATAATTTCCCTCTTTCCTACATACTCTTAACTTGAGCCTCACTATCCTCGTAAAAACTCTTCACTGCTTTCAGTAACCTACCTCCTACACCATACACTTGCAACATCTGCCACATTGCCCCCCTATCCACCCATGTCTTTACGCCTTTTCCAAATCCATAAATGCCACAAAGACCTCTTTAGCCTTATCTAAATACTGTTCACATTATATGTTTCACTGTAAACACCTGGTCCACACACCCCCTACCTTTCCTAAAGCCTCCTTGTTCATCTGCTATCCTATTCTCCGTCTTACTCTTAATTCTTTCAATAATAACTCTACCATACACTTTACCGGGTATACTCAGCAGACTTATCCCCCTATAATTTTTGCACTCTCTTTTATCCCCTTTGCCTTTATTCAAAGGAACTATGCATGCTCTCTGCCAATCCCTTGGTACCTTACCCTCTTCCATACATTTATTAAATAATTGCACCAACCACCCAAAACTATATCCCCACCTGCTTTTAACATTTCTATCTTTATCCCATCAATCCCGGCTGCCTTACCCCTTTCCATTTTACCAAACTGCCTCACGAACTTCCCCCCACACTCACAACTGGCTCTTCCTCACTCCTACAAGATTTATTCCTCCTTGCCCTATACACGAAATCACAGCTTCCCTATCTTCATCAACATTTAACAATTCCTCAAAATATTCCCTCCATCTTCCCAATACCTCTAACTCTCCATTTAATAACTCTCCTCTCCTATTTTTAACTGACAAATCCATTTGTTCTCTAGGCTTTCTTAACTTGTTAATCTCACTCCAAAACTTTTTCTTATTTTCAAAAAAAATTTGTTGATAACATCTCACCCACTCTCTCATTTGCTCTCTTTTTACATTGCTTCACCACTCTCTTAACCTCTCTCTTTTTCTCCATATACTCTTCCCTCCTTGCATCACTTCTACTTTGTAAAAACTTCTCATATGCTAACTTTTTCTCCCTTACTACTCTCTTTACATCATCATTCCACCAATCGCTCCTCTTCCCTCCCGCACCCACTTTCCTGTAACCACAAACTTCTGCTGAACACTCTAACACTACATTTTTAAACCTTGTATATATATATATTTATTTTTCCTCAGAATCCGTAGAGTGCATGAATACAGATCAATCGATCAATTCCATCCATATTGTACAATGATTTGTTCTTATAAGTCATAATGCATTACAGTGAAACTCATTACGTTAACACCCATTACGTAAAACTCATTATGATACCATCCATTAGTTCTAAGTTATATATGAATTTGTTATTGTATAGAATCAGCCCAGAACCTCCTGCCTGTTCAGCCTATAGTATAGTAGTGTATGCCGAGACGACATACGTAACAAGACTGAGCTGTCAGCATAGTTGCTGATCCCCTTACATGTGTTGTATGTATAGATTAGCTTAGTTGTATTATAGTACCATCCATGTGCTTTATATAGAAGATCCCTATTGAGCCTGTAACTGTATGACGTCACGGGATGCAGCATGAGCGAGTGGGTCGCTCTGCCTCATTCTCACTCGGCGTTTAGACATCCAGGCAGTAACATGGCAGGCTAGGCCCATCCCTTCCTTACCACAGTCTGACAATATATATCGTTACCATCCATTCATCAACAACAGCCTTCAATAAAGGTAACTGTCATGTTGAATGTTCATTCTTTTGTGCATGTAAATCTATCTTTTAGGTAAAAAGAAAATTGTTGTTGATACTTCTGGGTGTCTGGAACGAATTAATTGGATTTACATTATTTCTTATGGGGAAAATTGATTCGAAAATCGTCTATTTCGATAATAGTCCCACTTCCAGGAACAGATTAAGGACAATAATTGAGGGACCACTGTAATGTAAAATATGATAACTTTCAAAATCATGACCCCGGTTAAGAACTTTTTTTCATTCCTAGTATTAGTGCATATGACAATTTTTTATGAGGAAATTGTGAACGTAGATAGTCCATTCAGACCCCCAAACATACCTACACGTTATAAATACTTAATATTGATTGAGTTCTTCAAAATACTTGAAATTTTGGAGTTTTCAGACATAATGGAGAGACTTAGTGCTTACGGATCTCACATAGAATGCAAACAAACCGGGTGAGGCACAGTGACTGTATTAGAAAGTCAGGTGGGGGGAGCCGTATAGAGAGTTTTGGTCATAATTTGAAATCACTGTATTAGCGGAACGCCATAAAGCGACATGCCGTAAAGTGGGCCCCTACTGTATATTAGAAAGAAAAAATAAAATGAAAAAGAAACTCCAACTTGATAACTTTATTTTACTTTGCATAACTCTTATGTATTACAGGAAACAATAAAAAAGTTAAATACACATACAACGAGTTAAGATTACAGAAAAATAACTTAAGAATCTGGCAACATTTTGGTATAAGTATCATCTTTGTACCACGTTTCTGCAAAGAATTATAGTCATTTTACGACACAGCGAGTAACATACATCTGAACATGTAGTGAATTTTCATAATTTTTTTCCGATTTTTAAAAAAAATTTTTTAAATTTTCTGTCTAACACATTAAATTCACCATCTAACATCGTTACAAAGTGGGAGGAGCTATAGGAGACAGGAAAAGGCCAGTAGGAGCATTCAGTATCTGGTGAATCGTCATGGGTGTTGCATGTTAGCCTTGGCGCTAATAAAATGTTGAGTAATTATGGTAATACAGAATTAGTAATAAAGGTTATCTATCTATCACATTTATTCCAAATTGATATCAGAAACATGATAAATACCCTAGAACTGTAATAAAGATGCTGAAATAAATAATATATGCCATATTATGTGAGTGGGGTAGACAGTGGAGACTGCTGCCTTGGGATAAGATCATAAGATAAATATGTTTTCTCGTCTGTACCTCTGGTGTATAACAAAAGAAAACAGAGAGTTTCCTTTGGAAAACTCTCCTAGATCACTCTTATCATAAGTAAAAACTCAAAAATAGTGCAATTTTTCCCTTTTTTTTTTTTTTTTTTGAGTCATATGCTATGCTCTCTGTCTCATGGCTTCCTAAGGAAAGACTAAACTCAGTGAAAAAGGTATGTCGATGATAATAATAATTTATAATAATAAAAATAACTTATAATAATAATAAAAATATTTTATAATTTATAATAATTTATAATTTATAATAATTTATAATAATAAATAATCACGCAGGAGCGCTTTAAATGTCATACGTATTTCATATTAAAGCACTCCAGAGCAATTATTATTATTATTATTATTATTATGATTATGATTATTACCATCAACATACCTTGTTCACTGAGTTTAATCATTTCTTAAGTTGCCAATACACTGAGAATGTAAAGCACACCAGGTAACCCACTTTACTGTGAGCTTCTTTTGTACTTCTTCCATTTTCCTCTTGTTTTTCCTCTTCCAAGAGGAGAAACAACAGGAAATTTGTATAAATATGTTGTCTTGGAGACTGTGAAAGCTAGTGTACTGAGTGGCTGTAGGAAGGAGATTCAGATGCTTGATGCTAAGATGCTGCCCTGCCCATTCATGACCCAAGTTCTCACACCGTATACAATAATGACTCATCAGAGAGCCCATTGTAACTCTGAGTTGTTGGTAAATGAGTACGTCGGTAAGTGAGGAGAGGCTGTACTGTATATGAATGATGGTATATTGACTTTGTCTCTAATTTTATTTTGATATATCAGCAGTCTCACATGAAGGAAGGGTGACCACCCAAAAAGAGGAAAAAATCATTCACCATCATTCATTCAGTCTGTGTCTTGCCCAAAGTGTGCTGAAATCACAGTCTTTTCAGTGCTGGTCCCATAATATTTTGGCTTTGAAGCCAGTGTCGGTCTCATAATACTACGCCAAAATTCTAGCGGCTTCAAATCTGGCGGGAGAAAGCTGTTAAGCCTGTGTGTGAGAGAATGGGTCTGTGTGGTCAGCGTGAGCAGTATAAAAAAAAATCCTGCAGTACGCAATGCATATTGAGAAAAAACTGCTTCCGTGTTTTTGTTTAACCCTTTGAGGGTCCATCTGGTAGTTCTAAGGCTTTAAAGTCAAGGTCCAAGCCATAGTTCTATGCCATGAGCTCAGCTCTCTCAGAGAAGCTGTGAATGGTAAATTTGGGCCTAGATATGAGAGAATACATCTATGTGCTAAGTGTGCACCACATAAAACAAATCCTGCAGCACACAGTGCATAATGAGAAAAAAAAATTGTGACCTATTTTTGGATTAAAACAGTGTGTTTTTTTCATGGTTTCTTGGTCTCATTTGATAGAAAGCAAGATATATTACAGAAATAGAGATGATTTTGATTGGTTTTAGAACTGAAAATAGCTTGAAGCTGAGCTGAAAGTAGCGGAAATGTTCGATTTTTGCCGATGTTCAAGAGTAAACAAATGACGTCACGCATCTAATACACATCAGCTGGTGGGTTTAATGTGCATTCACAAATGCACTGATATTATTTATACATTTATTACAATATTGCATAACAGTAAATGTTCTATTTTTTGGTGTGAATAAAAATTTCAAAATGGAATTCACTTGTAAAGCCTGGAAATATAACTAATAAACAGAAGAAATGTTAGTGTAATCCTTCGACTGTCACAAGCCCAGTTCTGAAACTGTCTTCCATGTTGCAAAATATTCGAAAAAAAAAAAATTCTTACCAAATGTTAGGATTAATTTGTTGAGTGTTTTAAGCATAAAATTTTTTTCTTGCGATCAGTACTTACCAAGATATAGAGGCATAAAGTTGGCAGAAAATGAGCTGTGTATGGCAACAGTGATGAATGCTGCTCACCTGGTACACTTATATTTACTCCCATTCGAAGGTTTCTTGTATTTTCCAATTTTTTTTTTCCAAGTACGTAACTTATGTGGCCTGTAAGACCAAAGTTAGGTGCAATGTACATATATGCACTTGTTGTATGCAACACAATAACTGCACAAACATTATCATTATATTGTTTACAAAGCTTGTTTACACGAACCAACAATACAAAAAATTGTTTACTACTATTATTCAATAATATATATACAAATGTACAGTCACTGGACATGTTCGTAGAAGTTCTGCAGCTTGTGGAACTCTTTGAAACATGGTTTCATGCACAGTGATGTTTTACACTCCTCACACATAAAACGAGTGTCTCTGCATTTTTGTGGGCATTTTTTTGTATGTGCACAGACAAAACACCTCTTCTGAGCAACTTTCTTCAAAGTAGTAGCAGGCAGTTGTGTTAGTGACTCAAGAAATCGTAATGACACGATTTCTTGAGTCATGTTGACGGCAGTGAAGGGACTTGAGCTAGAGTTCGTCACGGCCACGCTAGCTGGAGATTCGTCTGTAAAAACTTGCATTTGTGGTCACAGTGGTGCCTGTGCTAACCTTCCTATGGTGTAGAAATATACCTAGTTGGATGAATCTTATTGTGGCTAGCTGGTCTAGTGGCTAACGCGACAGGCTGGAGTTTTGAGACTCTATGACCGCGGGTTCAATCCCGGCCAGGGGTATGGTTTAGTTGTGTTAGGTAGTTATCCTAGGTTGATGGTCGTCTGGGTCATCATTTCTTCCATCCTTCCTTCCTTCCTTCTTCTTTCCTATCTTCCTTTGTTTTTCCTTCCTTTTTTCTTCCTTCCTTCTTTCCTTTCTTCCTTCCTTCTGGTTTCTATAATATATATACACATAGTCACTGGACATGTTCATAAAACTGCTATTAGCTTCTGAAAGCTGGTTGTCGTGTGTGGGTAGACTTGTAAATATGCTGAGTCAGGGTGTGGCTGCTGTCAAAATGACAAATTATTCCATCACTCACTACCCTTACTGCCTGTCAGCACTCATGAGGTCCCATGCTTTCTTCCCCACCAAACTATCTACATGGAAATAAATCACTTCCTACCTTCCTTCCTTCCTTCTTCTTTCCTTCCTTCCTACCTACCTACCTTCCTTCTTCTTTCCTTCCTTCCTTCCTTCCTTCCTTCCTTCCTTCCTTCCTGCCTTCCTTTCTTCCTTCCTTACCTCTTCTTTCCTTCCTTCCTTCCTTTCATCTCATCCTTTCTTCCTTCCTGCCTTCCTTCCTTCCTTTCTGCCTTCCTTCCTTTTGGTATCCTGGGCATTGCTTTCGGTCACAAATTCTTCAAAACCATGAAATTCATCTTCCCTGACACTTCCATCTGAGTTAGAGCTATCACTTGGGACGAGAAGAGTCCCAGATTCGCTGGGGAGTCAGATATTTCTTACCGCTTGGCATGCTGAACAAAAACTACTGAAATGGCTTTCCCACAATCCACCACTGGCTCCCCGATTGTTTTTATACTGTGCACACTTGACCATGGAGACCAATTCTCTCACATGTGGACCTACCAGCTTTCTCCTGCTTGATTTGAAGCCGATAGAATTTTGGCGTATTAATATGTCAAAAACATTAGCTCGTAAGACGTATATATACGACCAAAACAGAGTTAAACTGTCCAAACATAGTTCTACGTTTGCACTGCTAGCACTCCAAAAGTAGATCAACTTTTTTTTACTTTTTATTTATTTATTTATTTATTATTAATTTGGACATGATACATAGATGTACAAAGAAATACAGTGGACCCCGGTTAACGATATTTTTTTTAATCCAAAAGTATGTTCAGGTGCCAGTACTGACCGAATTTGTTCCCATAAGGAATATTGTGAAGTAGATTAGTCCATTTCAGACCCCCAAACATACACGTACAAACGCACTTACATAAATATACTTACATAATTGGTCGCATTCGGAGGTGATCGTTATGCGGGGGTCCACTGTACAGTGGTTAAGTGTAACATGCCAAAAGTCCCTTGTATGCAGAGCATTATGGGCAGGCTTAAAATTAACTTAAGATTAACTAAGCAATGATATATTCAGTGGTAAAAATTATAATAAACAAATAACAATTTAGCACAAATGAGTATTTCAAAGACAGGTCATATGGTCATTTGCTGAGTTGCTGAGCATTTCAAATGTAAAACAAAAATGTAGATCTACATTCAGAGTGCTAGCGGTGCAAATGTAGATCTACATTTGGACAGTTTAAGGGTTAAATTCATGAGTTTTAGCACTGTTTTCCCAGGGAATCTTGCTTGAGATCACTATATATCTGCTTTGCTTTTTCACAAATTATTGTTTTAGAAACACTGTCATTGGCCAATTATTTTTTGTTAATTAACATTAACAAAATTTCTTGAATTATATGTGACCTCTTCACAGCAAGAATTTTCACTCCTTTCACCACATTAGCCCATTTTATTGCCTCTTTATTTTTAAATATGGACAATATAGTTCATTTCACCATACCATATTGAGTGGCCAGGTCCAACACACATGTTCCACTTTCCCACTTCACTTATTTTCAATAAAAATACAGCCTCTCCTCAATGACAAAGTTCTTTTCCTAAGACCACATCAGTAAATGTTTTCATCTCTAAGTGAGAAGCATAGTGTAATGGTCTTGGGTTTGTGTCAACTAACTTTGATATTGTTTTAATGTCACCTCTGCAGCATTTATAACATTTTTTGTATACAGTGGACCCTTGACTTACGAGTGTCCCAACTTAGGAGTTATTTGAGATATGAGCTGTCCCTGGGTCGATTTTTTGCTCTGAGTTACGAGCCAACATTTGAGTTACGAGCCAGCTCCCCAGTCCCTCTTCCCCCTCAACCCAAAACCTGGACACCTCTCTTGTTTATCTATGATTTCATGCTTTAATTCCATGGAAATCATTGTCTTTTTCTTCTCAGCAATAATAATAACACATATAATAATACAGTAGGGCCCTGCTTTACAGCGTTTCACTTTACGGCATTCCGCTAATACGGTCATTTCAAATTATGACCAAAACTCGCTATACGGCTCCCCCCACCTGACTTTCTAATACGGTCACTGCGCCCCACCCAGTTTGTTTACATTCTCTGTGAGATCCGCAAGCACTAAGTCTCTCCATTATGTCTGGAAAACCCCAAAAATTTTTAAGTGTTTTTAAAAAGTTATTTCATATTTTATAATACTCTGAAAATTTTAACTTATTATACCCATACTTAAAAAAAACTTACATATTTTGGGCATCAGGTACACTTAAAAATCAGTAAGATGTCTTATGTCTCCAACGTCATATTAGTAATTAGTAAGTGGAAGTGGGTTTTAATAAAGGGGATATTAAAAGGTCTTGGGGATGTCTCCCAAGAAAAACCCGCAGAAATGGTTTTTAAATTACATAATTTAGATTTAAAAGGGACAAAGGAAAGTATTGGGTTTGGAAATAGGGAAGAATGAACAGTCTACCTATTTGGGGTTATGGGCTAGGACTTTGGGTATTCAAATTTAGGTTGGAAATACTGAGGGTGGGGTTTGGGATTTGATGGGACTTGCACATCAACTTATTTCGGGGGTTCTTGAAATTGGGGTTTGGCCCCAAATGTTTTTTATGGGTAATTTGAAAGGGCCCCTCCCTAGTAGGGGCAACGGCCTGTGCTGTTCCTCCTTTCTTATTTTTCTTATTTTCTTATGTAATAATAATATCGAGTCTTTAAATGTCGTATATTACGTTAAATAACATTTTCATTAACCCCATCCATGATTTTTTTTTAAAAAATTATAAAATAAACATGATACATAACATATAAAGATGATAAATACACCCCAAATAAAAAATAAACATAAATATGAGATGTGGAACAAAAACTTGTACAAGTGTGCCAAAATAAAATTTTCTCTAATCTAACATAAAAAAATTTTTACTGGGAAATTTTAGAAAATTATTCCTTTCGTAGTATGTAGTTTATTCAGGATACACAAATACATTACATAATTTCTACATAAACATTTTTAGAGAACCGATAACCCAAAAAAGTCAAACAGAGTGCTTTTTCCCATTGCCTTCACCAACTCATTTCTTTCAAAATGTTTTTTCTAAATGGAGGTTCTTTTTTTTTTTACCATAAAATTAAAAAACCTGTACACAATGAAAACTTGTACACAAATCAAGTGTACACTTTGTTTGTTTAAAAACTTATTTCGCCTGTTTGTTTACAAAACTCTGCGCCTGTCCTCTCTCTCACTCATTTTTCTCCTTTATTCGTTTTATCCATTTACTTACCCTGACCCTACTTTAAATGCAAATATTTTAAGTAAAAAGGTAAACTGTTACAGGGGCCCCCCCGCATAACGACACCTCCAAATGCGACCAAATATTAAGTGTATTTATTAGTGCGTTTGACGGTTTTTGGGGTCTGAAAGGGATAATCTACTTCACAATTTCCTTAGGGGAACAAATTCGGTCATATGGCACCTGAACATATTCGGGAGTGAAAAAATATCTTTAAGGGGGGTCCACGTAAACTTTTTATCGTCGGGGATGCTTAAATCTAAAATGGGGGGGGGTTGGGCCTGGTAGGAACCCCGGCATCCCATACATACCACATTTGTTTTTCAATAAATGCATCATCTCCCCCAGATTAAGACTAAAAATTTTTTTAAGGGAAAGAAATGAGTAAACTGTATATCATTTTATCGCTCTGGGTTTTAAATGTAATGAATATTTGGGGTGGGGGGGTGGCTGGTATGTTAGCCCGCTGCTCCCATACATCACCTTGATTTTTCAATAAATACTACTTGTCTCACCCAAATTTAAAGACTAAAAAATTTTTTAAGGTAAGTAAGAGTGCACTATGTTGTATTGACTTTTTTTTGTTTTTTAGCCTATTCTAATCTAATTTAATAATGTTAGGGGAAATTTTTCTAGTATTTGTATGCTTTAAAGGGGAAAAAAAGGGGGGTTCCATTTTTAGGGCGATTTCCCTTTCGGCGTAGCCTGGAACCTAACCTGCCGTATAATGGGGCCCTACTGATAATTTTATTACAGTCAATCACTCATAAGTCATAAGTCACTAAATAATCAGTCAAGTCATTCAAACGTCAATCATTCAGAAACAGCAATTTTTCAAAATCATCAATACTCAGTAAGCATCAAATCTTTCAAAATCAGTCAAGTCCTCAGTAAGTCATTCGTCAGTCAAGTCACTCAGAAAGTCATCATCTTAAATTTAAGTCAGTCTTCAGCCCTCCACCAACTCGGTTAAACCTTTTTTTTCTGTGTACAAAGTAACACTTCACTGACACTACAGTTATCCTTTTAATATCTCTGTTAATTTCTAAAACTTAAGGCTTTTACCTCTTACCATTTTCCAACACTATAGGGCTACGGGGTTTGTATGATTGCTTGGCAGTAAAGAACAGTCCCCCTCAACATTCGCGAGGTTGGGGGATAAAGAGCCTCGAAATTTTAAAAAAACGCGAAATGTTTGGTGCCCCAATATATTGTAGGGAAAATAATAGAATACTGTTTCCCTTAATTGTCGAACCTGAACAACAAAAAAAAAAAAAATACATAAAAAACTCGCAAATTGTACTAAATATTACTTTTTATGCTTTAATAACAGTAGTTATTAATCCCACAGACTCCCCCAATGCCTCCACCCTTCCTCCACCACTGCACCCCTACTACCCTCCCTCCGAACCCGAAATGGCAACCACCTCCCCCCAAATCAGTGTGGGGATTTTTTGTTTGTTCATTATTTGTATTAAACTACAGTATAATAAGTAAACCCATTCATGAGCATTTTGGATGTCATTCGGCAGGATTGGGCGTGACTATGTTTTTCCTTGAACACGCAAAGAATCAAACATTTCTGCTACTGCTAATAATAAAAAATAATAAAAATAATAAAAATAATAATAAAATAAAAAATTTAAAATGATATAATTTAAAAGGAAAATTTACCAAAAAAACGGGGATGGTTTTACACATCTCAGGGGCTCTGGGGGAAATTTGAAGAGAATTTCAGAGATTTGGGGGATGAATTTGGTAGGGGTGCAAAGAAGAAAATTAAAGGTGAATACAGGAAAAGTAAGGTTATAGGGAAAAAAAAAGATTTGTATGAAAGATTGGATTCAATTTGGGGGGGAGATAGGATGAGGTGAATTATCAGATATTTGGGGGTGGGCGTGCTGGATGGGCATGAAAGATGAGGGGAATCATAGAATTGAAGGGGGAAAAGGTGATAAATTTCACTTAGGGGGTCGTGGAGAAAAGAACTTTGTCCTTGGAGGCAAGAGGGATGTATGAGATATAGTTTTTAAAAACCAACGTCTTTTAAGGGGGGTGAACATGGTGATGAATTTGCGCGAGGAGAAGGCTGGGCATGGGCTGTCGAGGGGAATGTGTGGGGGGAATATAATGCGAAATTTGTAGTTTGGAAGTTAGGGGAGGTGCGGTTTACCAAAATGTTGTCCGAGGGCTGAGGAAAGGGTTGTTGAGGTGGTTTGGACATTAAAAAATGGACAAAAAAGAGTGACTTCAAGAGTGTATCAGTTGAAAGGGGAAAGGGAAGGCGGGGTAGGGGTCGGCCTAGGAAAGGTTTGGGGGGAGGGGGTAAAGGAGGTTTTTTTGTGGAGGGGGTTGGACTTCCAGCGGCATCGTGAGCGTGTTTTATGGGTGAAAAGGGACAAATGGTTTTTAAAAACTTTACTGCTGTTGGAGTGTGGCAAAGTAACATTTATGAAGGGGTTCAGGGGGAAACCGGGAGGCCGGGCTTGGTCCTGGGGAAAGGGGAAATACATGCCTGCACCTGAAGGGGGGTGTTAATGTTGCAGTTTAAAAAAATGTAGTGTAAAGCACCCTTCTGGGAAGACTGATGGAGGAAGTTGGGGAAAGTTTTTTTTTTTCAGCCACCCTGCTTAACGGGGAATCGGGCCCTGTGTAAAAAAAAAAAAAAAATTGTTATTATTCTATGTTTTATTAGCATAAAAGAAAAGTTTATTCTTTTGTGTTCAAAGTAAAAAAACCCGATGTCACCCTCCAATACTTCCGAAAGCCATTCCAAATGCATCAGAATGGGTTTACATTTTTTATACTGTAGTTTTAAAAGCAAATAATGAACAAAAAAAAACCCACTGAGTGGTGGGAAGAACCAAGAAATCACAAATACAACTAAAAAAAAATACAAAAAAAAAAACTGCAAAGTTCGTTTTAATCGAAAATCATGGTCTCGGTTTTTTTTCTTTCATTTACAAAGTTGCTGCAGGTTTGTTTTTTTTATGCACACATACCACTTGTGTATTCTCTTCTAGGCCCAAATTTACCCTCACAGTTTTTTCAGAGGAACTGAGCTCATGGGGTAATCTACGGTTTGGACCCTAACGAAACCGTAGATCTAGGGGTGGACCCCAAAGGGTTAAATGATTTGGCGGGGGGGAAATTTGGGGGCTGGGGAAATTTTGGGGTTGGGAAATTTGGAATGTTTTAACCCGCAAAGTTGAAAATCGAATGTTAAGGAGCCTTATGTAATTAAAATATAAACAATTGACAAACACAGCTGCCTTTTTACAGAGAAGACTGGACAGGGATGAATTAGGAAAAGCTGGGAAGGGGGGGTGGTGTCCCGGAGTGGTAGGGGGGGGGGGGTGTGTGGGGAGGGTAGGGGATGGGGGTGGTGTAGGGTGGTGGGGGTGGGGGGGTGGTGTGGGGGGGGGGTGGGGTGGTGGGGTGGGTGGGGGGTGGTAGGGGGTGGGGGTGGGGGGGGAGTAAGGGGGTGGTGGGGTTTGGTGCGGGGGGTGGTAGGGGGGGTCCCCCCCTGTCCCAACAAGGGCGGCCCTTGGCAAAAAAAAGTTTTTGTTTTTCCCTTCCCCCAAACTGAACCGTGTTAAATAATTATACAAATGTTTTCATAAAAATTGGGACAATTCTTCAAGGTGGTTTCTGTATTATTAATTAGCAATAGAGTTCACAGAAGGTGGGAACTCGTGTCCCACCCCTTTTCACTAAGCAATGGATACTCTTCTTACATGTTCCTAAAAGGGTCAAATCATAAATTAATGGAAAAATGAAGGGTTTTTTTTTGTAGAGCTGCTTCAAAAATACCATTTGAACGAGCTTAAAAGGATGAAGACACCTTTAAAAATAACAGCCCCGACCCGCCCGGGACTCAAAGTAAAAAAGCTATTATAAAAAATCTACAGAAAAAATATACTAATCAGGGAGACGTGGCACAGGGCGGGTGAAAGCAAAAATTCAAAACTTGATTCAACAATGACTGATAATAATATATCTTTTTTATGATTTAATTATATTACAGGGAACCTTACTTGCGCGTGTCCCGTGCGAGTTTTTTTTCCAAAAAAGAGCTCATGGGGCGTTTTTTTTTCTTCCTACGCAAACAAAATTTCCACAAAAGAGCAACCTCAAGGCAGGGCCCTTGACACCGGGGGGGCTTTGATCTCGGAAATTTTATTTATTTTTTGTTGGGCTATTTTATTTAAAATTGGGAAGTATATGAAAGATGCTTCTACTACACCAAAAAAAGAAAGAAATCTAACATAAATTAAAGGAGTTTACTTTCAAAATTAGCCACCCCCTTAGGGAATTTTGAATGTTTTTTATGGGGGACTCTTTTTTTGGTCTCATTTGATAGAATGGGGAAAATATATTACAGAAAAGAATATTTTGATTGCTTTCACGACAAAAAAGCCCAAATTTACCACCTAGCACAAATGGGCAAATTGCTTGGCTGTTTCAGAGTAAACAATGACATCACTATCCATTCCAATTGCAGTCTGAATGGGGTTTACATTATTTACAAACAGTGGCCCCCCCCAAAGATATTAATCCATCCTGAAGCCATTTTTATGCGAAATTTTCTTATGCAAGAATTTTTCCCCCTAAAAAATAATGGAAAAACAAATTAATTGTGCAAGACACCCAAAAGTATGAAAAAAAAATTTTTACCACATGAAATATACATTTTCCTACACACAAAGAGAAGGATACATGCACAATCGTAGAGTAGTACATGCACAATATATATTGTGCATGTACTACTCTACTAAATGAAGAATAAATGACACTTACCTTTATTGAAGATGCAGCAATGACTGATGAGACACTGTGTCCTGGGAGTGCCCTTTTCCTCCTGAGTACTGTAGGTCCTGTTTGGCATTTTCTTCCAGAACAGGCCTCATCACACTGTGTATGCCACTATGATTCTTAAATCTCTCAAACCAACCTTTGCTGGCTTTAAATTCACCAATATGAGCACTAGTTCCAGGCATTTTTCCCTGTTCACCTGGGTATTAGTCGACTGGTGTGGGTTGCATCCTGGGAGACAAGATTAAGGACCCCAGTGGAAATAAGTTAGACTGTCTTCGATGACACTGACTTTTTTGGGTTATCCTGGGTGTTAATTGTTTCTTGGTATTCTCAATAAGCCACACCAACAACGGTGCTACAGCAGCAGCAGCTGACAGTGCTACAGCAGCAGCAGCAGCAGCAGCTGACAGTGCTACAGCAGCAGCTGACAGTGCTACAGCAGCAGCAGATGGTGCTACAGCAGCAGCAGATGGTGCTACAGCAGCAGCAGATGGTACTACAGCAGCTGACAGTGCTACAGCAGCAGCTGACGGTGCTACAGCAGCAGCAGCTGACAGTGCTACAGCAGCAGCAGCAGCTGACAGTGCAGCAGCAGCTGACAGTGCTACAGCAGCAGCAGACGGTGCTACAGCAGCAGCAGATGGTACTACAGCAGCAGCAGCAGCTGACGGTGGTACAGCAGCAGCAGCAGCTGACGGTGGTACAGCAGCAGCAGCAGCTGATGGTGCTACAGCAGCAGCAGCAGCTGACAGTGCTACAGCAGCAGCAGCATCAGCAGTTGACCATGGTACCACAGTATTTCGATAATATTTCTCACCCTTTTTACCACAGACTTGGCACTAGAAGCTTTCTTGGGGCCCATGGTCACTTATTTTGCAGATAAAATCACCAAAAACGCTGTAATAATACGAAATGTTCCGATTGTATGCTTGGATGTTACCGCGGAGGCTGGCTTGTAAACAATGCCACCGGCGGAACATGTGAGGCTAGCTCAGGCCGCACATTAGACGCGTCTCTGACGAATAGCGTTGAGCAGGTTTTTTAGCGGTATGGGAGGCAAAATCTTAGCGATAAAATGTATCGGTATGCGGATTTAACGTTATGTGATGCCAACGGTATGTGCGGGTCCACTGTATTGCAATAAGGAATAACAGTAAATCTTGTATTTTTTTGTGTGAATAAAAATTACAAATTATTTATACACCTACCTTCCGACTTACGACCAAGCTTAGTTCCGACCAGCCGGTCATAAGTCGAAATGGACGTAAGTCGAACCTTTGAAAATTGCCGACATATTGGGTAGGGCATAATGTCAAACCTTTCCTATATAAACTACCTACATAATACTGTAATGTAATGTACAATCATTATTTCATTCTTGTTACCATAATTTACTTCTATTGTTGTATTTTAATTATTTATGTACTGTATATAATGTATACATGGTAGTGATACGTAATGTAAATTTTACATCGCATACAGTATCATATGTTACTATTATCTTTATATATTGTCGACACAGTGGAATGGGAGAATACCACTGGTAGGGTCATCCTGCCAGAATGTTGTATAACCTATACCCTAAGTAAAGAGAAACAACTCTGGAACATGTATAATACGTATCCGGCTGGCTGGCTGGGTGGCCGGGTCTGTGGTTGGCCGGGTGGGTGGCTGGCTGGATGGGTGGCTGGGTGGCTGGATGATGGGTGGGTGGCTGGATGATGGGTGGGTGGCTGGATGGGTGGGTAGATGGCTGACTGGCTGACCGAATGTGGCTGTCTCTTTGTATCTCTCTGTATCTCTCTGTATCTCTCTGTATCTCTCTGTATCTCTCTGTATCTCTCTGTATCTCTCTTCTCTCTCTCTGTATCTCTCTCTCTCTCTCTGTATCTCTCTCTCTCTCTCTGTATCTCTCTCTCTCTGTATCTCTCTCTCTCTCTCTGTATCTCTCTCTCTCTCTCTGTATCTCTCTCTCTCTCTCTGTATCTCTCTCTCTCTCTCTGTATCTCTCTCTCTCTCTCTCTGTATCTCTCTCTCTGTATCTCTCTCTCTTTTCTCCTCTATCTCTCTCTCTCTCTCTCTCTCTCTCTCTCTCTCTCTCTCTCTCTCTCTCTCTCTCTCTCTCTCTCTCTCTCTCTCTCTCTCTCTCTCTCTCTCTCTCTCTCTCTCACTGGTACACGTAAGTCAAGTTATCATACATATTATAAATTACCTAGGATAACCCAAAAAATCCAGACAAAGTGCTATACAGTGGATCTGTGCTCCAGTGCCCTAAATTAATAATAATATTAATAATAATTATTATTACAATAATACATATGTACTAATATTAATATTATTAAGCTATAATATAATAATCGTGTCCACTCATTACTTACCTTAAAATATCTGTAGTTTTAATGTAGAGTGAGAGGTGAGTAAAGAAGACTAAATGAATAAATGAGAGAGAGAATGAGAATGTAGAATGTTCACGAGTTATGTAAACAAACGTTGTTGTTGTTGTTGTTGTTGTTACCAGCCCCAACATGAATGATTCCTGTTCACTGTCAAGCAGACCAGAAAAACATCTCATATTTGTTAATTTATATGTTATGTAGCATGTTTATTATATAATTTTGAAAAAATCATAGATGGATTAACCAAAATGTCTATATTAATGTTTTATACACATTTAATGTGCCTCAGTGATTATTATTGTTATTATTATTAATATGGCATCTTCAAGACCAAGTACACTCTTAATGAGTGGCTCTGAGACAGACAAGCAGACAAAGACAGACGCACAGGTAGACAGAAAGACAGACACACAGGTAGACACAGACACAGGTAGACAAAGACAGACACAGGTAGACATAAAGATAGACACATGTAGACAGAAAGACACACAGGTAGACAGAAAGTCAGACACAGGTAGACAGAAAGAGACACAGAAAGACAGACACACAGAAAGACAGACACACAAAGGCAGACACACAGGTAGACATGAAGACACACAGGTAGACATAAAGACAAACAGGTAGACAGAAAGACACACTAGTAGACAGACAGACACACAGAGATACAGACAGATATACAGGTAGACAGATACAGACAGGTTTATGTGCAACAGTGAAAACAAATAAGAGTGTTTGAGAGTAAGAGCCTTTCTTGCCACAATCTCCAGTGCAAGATTCAGACTTCATCTTAGGGGACATGGTGCAATTTACTGTCCAGTTAGTACAGATAATACAGTATGATGCTGCTGATAGGGCAGGGTTACTCAAACTGATGCTGCCTGCATGACACATTGCCCCACGAGTATTGTCAAATATTGTACAGTGGTGTGCATCAGCCGGCCCAGCCCAGCTGCCAGATGCACGGTCGTAAGTCGAGTGGACGTTTGTCTAGCAGGTCGTAAGTCGGATGGTAGGTGTATAATAATAATAATAATAATAATATGTATAATAATAACATGTATAATAATACATATAAAAATACAATACAATAATAATAATAATATAGTATGTTTAATAATAATACATGTAAAATAGTAATGTACTACATATAATAATTATAATAATAGATGACTTCAAAAGGCCGTCTTTACCGTGTTTACCACAATAAAGAGGGAACGGTTGTGGCCGCCTCCACCTGTTACATAATGACATATTTTATTCATTCTAGAGCATATATCATGTTTCTATGTTATTTTTATTGTTTGTTATGTCGTATTAGATGAACTGTGATATATAAATAAGCCATATAGATGATATTAGCAAAATTATTCATGAAGTATTTTCATCGGTCTCCAGACAAACTCTCGTCCACCGCCGACACCGCCCATACCACTAATGAATGACATATTTTATTCATTCTGAAGTATATATCATGTTTCTATGTTATTCATATTGTTTGTTATGTCATATTAGATATACAGTGGACCCTCACATACTGTTGGCATCACATAACGTTAAATCTGCATACCGATACATTTTATCGCTAAAATTTTGCCTCGCATACCGCTAAAAAACTCGCTCAACGCTATTCGTCCGAGACACGTCTAATGTGCGGCCTGAGCCAGCCTCATGTTCCGCCGGTGGCATTGTTTACCAGCCAGCCTCCGTGGTAACATCCAAGCATACAATCGGAACATTTTGTATTATTACAGCGTTTTTGGTGATTTCATCTGCAAAATAAGTGACCATGGGCCCCAAGAAAGCTTCTAGTGCCAACCCTACAGGAATAAGGGTGAGAATTACTATAGAGATGAAGAAAGAAATCATTGCTAAGTATGAAAGTGGAGTACGTGTCTCCGAGCTGGCCAGGTTGTATAGTATACCTCAGTCAACCATCGCTACTATTGTGTCCAAGAAAACGGCAATCAAGGAAGCTGTTCTTGCCAAAGGTGCAACTGTGTTTTCGAAACAGAGATCGCAAGTGATAGTTGATGTTGAGAGACTCTTATTGGTGTGGATAAACGAAAAATAGATAGCAGGAGATAGCATCTCTCAAGCGATAATAAGTGAAAAGGCTAGGAAGTTGCATGAGGATTTAATTAGAAAAATGCCTACAACTAGTGATGATGTGAGTGAATTTAAGGCCAGCAAAGGTTGGTTTGAGAGATTTAAGAAGCGCAGTGGCATACATAGTGTGATAAGGCATGGTGAGGCTGCCAGTTCGGACCACAAAGCAGCTGAAAAATATGTGAAGGAATTCAAGGAGTACATATACAGTGAAGGACTGAAACCTGAACAAGTGTTTAATTGTGACAAAACAGGCCTGTTTTGGAAGAAAATGCCAAACAGGACCTACATTACTCAGGAGGAAAAGGCACTCCCAGGACATAAGCCTATGAAAGACAGGCTTACTCTTCTCATGTGTGCCAATGCTAGTGGTGATTGCAAAGTGAAGCCTTTATTAGTGTATCACTCTGAAACTCCCAGAGCGTTCAGGCAAAAGAATATCCTCAAGGCTAATTTGTGTGTGCTGTGGAGGGCAAACAGTAAGGCATGGGTCACTAGGGACTTTTTCTATGACTGGTTACACCAATCATTTGCCCCCAATGTGAAAAATTACCTAACTGAAAAGAAATTAGACCTTAAGTGCCTCCTGGTGTTAGACAATGCCCCTGGTCATCCTACAGACTTGGCAGAGCGACTTTGTGGGGACATGAGCTTCATTAAGGTCAAGTTTTTGCCTCCTAATTCCACTCCTCTCCTGCAGCCCATGGACCAGCAGGTTATTGCAAACTTCAAAAAAACTGTACACAAAAGCTCTGTTTGAAAGGTGCTTTGTAGTGACCTCAGAAACTCAATTGACTCTAAGAGAGTTTTGGAGAGAGCACTTTAATATCCTCAATTGTGTAAACCTTATAGGTAAGGCTTGGGAGGGAGTGACTAAGAGGACCTTGAACTCTGCTTGGAAGAAACTGTGGCCAGAATGTGTAGACCAAAGGGATTTTGAAGGATTTGAGGCTAACCCTGAGAGGCGTATGCCAGTTGAGGAATCAATTGTGGGATTGGGGAAGTCCTTGGGGGTGGAGGTTAGTGGGGAGGATGTGGAAGAGTTGGTAGAGGAGGACAATGAAGAACTAACCACTGATGAGCTGATAAATCAACTTCAACAGCAAGAGGCCACACCTGAGGAAACTGCTTCGGAGGAGGGGAGAGAGAAATTGAAGTTGTTGCCTACTTCAAAGATTAAGGAAATCTGTGCAATGTGGCTTAAAGTGCAAACCTTTATGGATGAAAGTCACCCTCAGACAGCTGTTGCAAGCCATCTTGGCAACCTGTACACTGACAGTGTTATGAACCACTTTAGGAAAGTCATAAAGGAACGAGAGGTACAGGCCTCTATGGACAGATATGTTGTGTGACAGAAGTCCAGTGACTCTCAAGCTGGTCCTAGTGGCATTAAAAGTAGAAGGGAAGTAACCCCTGAAAAGGATTTGACACCTCAAGTCCTAATGGAAGGGGATTCCCCTTCTGAACACTAAGACCATCCACACTCTCCCCTCCTCCCATCCCATCAATCATCACCAGATCTTCAGTAAAGGTTAGTGTCATGTAACTGTGCATGTTTTCTTCAGTTTGTGTATATTAAAATTAATATTTCATGTGGTAAAATTTTTTTTTTCATACTTTTGGGTGTCAGGAACGGATTAATTTGATTTCCATTATTTCTTATGGGGAAAATTCATTCGCATAACGATAATTTCGCATAACATTGAGCTCTCAGGAACGGATTAATACCGTTATGCGTGGGTCCACTGTACTGTGATAAATAAATAAGCCATATAGATGATATTAGCGAAATTATTCATGAAGTATTTTGCCCGGTCTCCAGACAAACTCTCGTCCACCGCCAACACCGCCCATACCACTACATGAATGACATATTTTATTCATTCTAGAGTATATATAATGTTTCTATGTTATTTATATTGTTTGTTATGTCATATTAGATGAACTGTGATAGATAAATAAAGCGTATAGATGATAATAGCTAAATTATTCATGAAGTAGTATTTTGCCCAGTCTCCAGACAAACTCTCGTCCACCGCTGACACTGCCCATACCACCACATGAATGACAATTTATTCATTTTGGAGTATATATCAGGTTTGTATGTTATTTATATTGTTTATGATGTCATATTAGATGAAGTGAGATAGATAAATAAGCTGTAGAGTTGATATTAGCGAAATTATTGAAGTACAGAATTCCACTGGAACGGATTAATTGCATTTCAATTAATTTAAATGAGGAAAATTGACTCTGCAAATGAGCAAATCCAGTTGCGAGCAAGGTCTTGGAACGGATTAAACTCGCAAGTAGAAGTTCCACTGCATTTACGTTTATTTTTACATATATAAATTGTTCAGAAAACCAACTAGTACTTGACAAATCAGACACATGTGCAACACTTGGGAATCTTTGTATAAACATTTTACCACACAGTGGCTTCATCAGTCCAATATGAAGAATGGTGAAAAAAGAAGGGGATTGTGATAATCAGTCCCACAGCCTGGATTCGGTGCAATCAGTCCATCAGTTTCAACAAGATAGAAGGACTGATTACCCCAATTTATTCCTCATCTTCCATTGTTCGTTGTATTTAACTGATGAAGCCACTGGCTGGCAAAACATTTCCAGAATAAAGATTCCTAAATGTCACTCAAGTGTCTAATAAACTTGTTGCTTTTCTAAACCATTTATTCAAACATTACTGAAGGAATATTTTGTTAATGGTGACTTTTAAGTGTGCTAATGTGACTTTATCAAAGTAATTTTGAGTATCTGATAATTCACTATGGAGATAACTGAACAGTAAATATAAATCCAGATTTCAGACACATGATTAATCGATATACAGGT
The DNA here is from genome assembly GCF_026875155.1 of Cherax quadricarinatus. Classification (NCBI taxonomy): domain Eukaryota; kingdom Metazoa; phylum Arthropoda; class Malacostraca; order Decapoda; family Parastacidae; genus Cherax; species Cherax quadricarinatus. The sequence continues at coordinate 8,670,720 of NC_069427.1, forward strand.
CCGCTATCACAAATCCGGCAATCAATTATTCGGTTCCTTCAGTTATTCGGCACTAATTTTGGCTAGCGTAATTTCAAATTTCCAGGGTCGCCACACCAACCTGATGGTACTGTTTGGTGACACTACTTGCTGCATAAGCCATTCCAATTTCTTTTTCTCCATTTATTGTATTAACCTGCTTACTTTTAGCCCTAGCCATGGTACCAATGAATAAAAGAAATGCTTCTCATTATCCATTAACCCTTTGAGGGTTTCGGACGTACTAGTACGGCTTACGACCCAGGGTTTTTGATGTACTAGTACGCCTAAATTCTAGCACCCTAAAATCTTGTGAGAGAAAGCTGGTAGGCCTACATATGAAAGAATGGGTCTATGTGGTCAGTGTGCGCAGTATAAAAAAAATCCTGCAGCACAGTGCGTAATGAGAAAAAAAAAACTTTGACCGTGATTTTGGAATAAAACAGCGACTTTGCACTGTGTTTTTGTATGGTATTTATTGTTGTATTCTAGTTTTCTTGGTCTCATTTTATAGAATGGAAGACATATTACAGAAATTGGGATGATTTTGACTGGTTTTATAATGAAAAGTACCTTGAAATTGAGTGAAAAGTAGCAGAAATGTTCGATTTTTATCAAAGTTCAAAAGTAAACAAATCATGCCAAGCGTCCAATACACGTCAACTGGTGAGTCTAATATTCTTTCACAAGTGTGCTGATATTATTTATACCATTTCTACACTAATGCAGTGGTCTGCATAACAGTAAATCTTCTATTTTTTGTATAAATAAAAATTCAAAGTGGAAAGCCAAAGAAATATAAGAGGGGCCTGGGGATGTGACTAATGAACAGAGAACTTGTTATTTTAGTGCCAGGAATGTCTTTCTTGTTTATTCTGGACTCTATTCGGAAATTGGCATCTTTTGAAATTTGTGTGAAATTGGCAAAATTGCTAAATTCTGACCACTTTATTGGATAGTTGAAATTGGTAAATGGATGGTTTCTTGTACTCATTCGATAAAAAAAATGGAGTTCTAGTGAAATAGTTAAGATTTTTGTCGGCTAGTACATTGGAATTGGCCGAAAATAGGGCTGAAAGTGGGCAAAATCGCCGTTGCGTAAACATCGTGGAGACCGCTAACTTTGCAAGAGCATAGTTCCGTAAGTTTTCCATCAAATTTCATACTTTTGGTGTCATTATGATCGGGAAAAAATTATCTTTTTTGAAATTTGGCCGACCCTGAGAACACGTTTCGGAGAGGGCCTGTCAATCCTCAAAGGGTTAAAGATAAGGTGTCTTTGAAGCCACTGTCGGTTGTCATGAACTCAGTCTTATGAAGCAGGAGAATATGCTTTATTATTATGCTAATATCAACACTACAGCTTATTTGCCTATCACAATTGATCTAATATGACATAATAAACAATATAAATAACATAAAACATGTTAAATACTCCAGAATAAATAATATTTGGCATAACACCGAGCAGTTCGATGGAGGTATGAAGAGGATATGGTATACAAATACCATTCTCCTATCCCTGTCTTGGTGGCTTATATTAGAGAAAACAGAGTGTAACACAGGGCTAACTGTGATATACACTTGTACTGCACCATAAACATGAAACAAAAGTTATTTTCTCTATATAGATTATCACACACAGCAGCATATGTGTAGAGAACCTAGGAGAACCCAAAAAAGTCAACGTGGCTTATTTTTAGTACCTTGCTTGGGTTAGCCATACATGTATATGATTTTTGGTAAATATTTGATTCCCAGCCAGGGTAGAAACATTAGGCGTGTTTCTTTACACCTGTTGTCTATGTTTACCCATCAGTAAATGGGTACCTGGGTGTTAGTCGACTAGTGTGGGTGTTATCCTGGGACACTGACCTAATTTTCTTGAAATACTCAGCATAACAAGCGACTTTCTATACAGTAGTATGTCACTGATGTCAGCTAGGCCTGTATACCTTGTACATGTACGTGTAGTAAATGAAGATGTTATTATTATTATTATTATTATTTATTATTATTATATTATTTTCTCAGTTGTTTGTTGGGTTATCTTATTCAAACTTGGGCAATGTATGATGGAAAGATACTTCTTAACGTAGACCGAAAATGAAAGGAATCAGTCCATAAATAGCGGAGGTCACTTCTCAGCCATTAGCGGCTGCTTAGCGGTATATTTTTGTATGTTTTTATGGTTATATTCTCATTTTTCGGTCTCATTTGATAGAATGAAAGATATATTACAGAAATAGATATGATTTTGATTGCTTTCATGATGAAAAGTACCTTGAAATTGCACTCACAGTAGTGAAAATGTTCTATTCTTTAGCGAATCTCAAGAGTAAACAAATGACGTCACCGTCCAATACCTGTCCACCTGCCAGTCAAGAATGAGTTGACATTATTTATACAATTATTACAATAATGCAGTAGTCTGCATAGCAGTAAATCTATTTTTTTTTTTGAATAAAAATTCCAAATGGTAAGCAAGAGTAATATAAGAGGGGCCTGTAGCCATGACTAATGAACAGAGAAAATGTTATTTTAGTGCCAGGAATGTCTGCATTGTTTATTCTGGACCCTATTTTGAAATTGGCATCTGTTGAAATTTGTGTGAAATTGTCCAAACTCCCAATTTCTGACCACTTTATTGGGTAATTGAAATAAGTGAATGGGCAGTTTCTTGTACTCAGTTGACAGACTAGAAGTAAATAAGTGTATGAAGGTATACACAATTACAGTTACATAGATTATCATGCATAACAGTGTATGTATAGAGAGCCTAGGATAACCCAGAAAAGTCAGACAAAGTGACTTATTTCCATTACCTGGCTTGGGCTTGCCATATATGATTTTTGGTAAATTTTTTTTCTTGGTTGTTTGTTGGACTATCTCATTGAAACTTGGGCAATGTATGATGGAAAGATGCTTCTTAACGTACAACAAAAATAAAAAAGATGGACGATAAATAAGGGAGTTCACTTCTCAGCCATTAGCCGCCTCTTTGCAGTATATTTTCGTATGGTTTTTATGGTTGTATTCTCATTTTTTTGACTCATTTGATAGAATGGAAGATATATTACAGAAATAGACATGATTTTGATTGCTTTCATGACAAAAGTACCTTGAAATTGAGCTCAAAGTAGCGGAAATGCTCGATTTTTGCCGATGTTCAATGAACTTTGTGTAAGTCAAGTTGGTTAATTTTATTAAGTGTATTCCAACCTAACCACTCTGTAATCCGGCAAACTCAGTAATCTGGCACACTACAGGGGAAAGGGGAAGGGAGGATGAGAAAACTAGAACAGGAACAAACGAAAATGAGCAAAGGGAAGAAATTAGCTTAGAAGAAAGTGAACAAGGTGGCAGGTGGTGATCAGGTGGCAGAACTTAGGAACGACACAGAATCAATAAATATAGGTAGTCAGAACATTTGCAGTTACTATGCTAAAGGTATGTGCCTATATGGCAGAGATTGTTGGAATACACACCCCAGAAAATGTGCAAACATGTTAAGGAAGGGAAAGTGTCGTTTCTACAAAGAGCGCAGCAGGTACTTCCATCCAGTAATGTGTAAAGCTTCAACGCAGTCCAGAGAATGTTATGGCCTGAGCTGCCATGACCATCATGTAAAAGGAATGCGGTGCTACAGAGTTAGCAGAGAAAGGGAAATTGAACAGCATTCTTTTTTAGACAAGAAGAGAAAAGATCAAAACAAAGGAAGAGACAAACAGGGGGAATGGTACAGAGAGGACAGGTGGGCAGTAAAATGGGTCGTACCAAACCAGGCATCAGCCCGTCAAGGCCTAATAAGCAAACAAAGGCAAAGCCAGTACTGGAGAAACCAGGGGAGTGTACACCAGGCAACATACCATTAGTACACCACCAGTGGTACTAATGAAACACAAAGCGAGACAAAACATCCCACTTGGTAATTCCTGCTTCATATTTGCAAATATGCAGGGTTTGAAATCAAATAAAAATGACAAAGTTAGTTATGTCAGTGGGCTCCTGACAGAAGCGAATGCCATATTCGGAGCATTTACAGAAACACATACAAGGGATGTTTTGGACGGAGAGATGAAGATAGAAAACTACAACATGTATAGATGTGATAGAATCAATAAGTCACAGGGAGGAGTAGGAATCTATGTAAAGGATGCTTTCTGTTGCACAGAAGTGCTGAATTCTATGAATGATATAGTAGAAGTCCCAGGCATTAAAGTTGAAAATAGGAATTTGGTAATTATCCTAGTATACAAACCACCATCAGCAACTGCTGAGGAATTCACAGATCAGTTAAGTAAGATAGATAGCTATCTGGATAGGCTAGAAATTCCTACACCAAATATTTTACTCCTTGGAGATTTAAATCTCCCTCATGTAAAATGGAAGATGGCACAACGTAATGTTATACCAGAAATATCCCCGGGAAGCACCCTGGCTCAACAGGTACATACCAGGGAAATAATGAGGTTTTGTGAAAAGTACTCTTTAAACCAACAGGTAATTGATCCCACTAGAAATGAAAATACACTGGATTTGACATTCACAAACAACGAGGAACTGATCAGAGACATAACAGTTTCCAAAACTATTTATTCTAATCATAACATCATAGAGGTTCAAACTAGTATTAACTCAGGGGTAGGAAACTGCATCGCTAAAGTTAGAGACGGGATGTTCAGTAAGTTTAATTTTAACAACCATAGAATTAACTGGGAAATAACTAAACCAAGAGCTATCAGACATACCCTGGGAATCAGACATGAGCACCCTAAATCCCCACCAGTGCCTAGAGAAGCTGAATACAGAAGCATACAAAGTATGTATGAAACATGTACCATTGAGGAAACCCAGAGGAAGATCAGATATAGAGAGAGAGCGTAGGAGATGGTACAGAAGAAGAAAACAGGTTACTGAACTGCTTAAAAACACAAATATGCTATAACAGAGGAAAGATAGACTTAGCAGAGAGATCACTGAATTAGAGCAAAAACTTAGGATGTCATACCTCACAGAAGAAGTACAAAGGGAACAAAAGGCCATACAGGATATTGCAAGACACCCAAAATATTTTTATTCCTATGCAAAATCCAAGCTAAGAACTATGTACCTGTAGAATTGGACCACTACTGAGAGGAGACTCGTATACTGACGATGAACAGGAAGTGAGTGAAATCCTAAAAGAACAGTATGAGTCGGTGTTCAGCAACCCACTAAATGACAGCAAGGTAGAAAATGCAGAAATATTTTTCACTCCAGAAGAAGGCTGCACAGACCAACTAACTGACATTAGTACAAATCCCATAGATTTCGAAAAAGAAATGGAAAACATGCTCACTCACTCATCACCTGGACTGGATTCATGGAATGCTCTATTTATAAAGAAGTGCAAAGTACCACTAGCACAAGCCCTCAGTATTCTTTGGAGAAAGAGCTTAGATCTAGGTGAAATACCGGGGGCCTTAAGGAGTGCAGACATAGCTCCTTTGCACAAGGGAGGTTGTAGAGCAAACTAGCTTATAATTACAGACCAGTAGCCCTAACCTCTCACATCTAAAAATCTTCGAAGAGTGATGTACGCAGGTTACAATTTCATGGAGCACACAATAACATAACCAACCAGCATGGTTTTAGGGCAGGATGATCATGTCTGTTCACAAGACTGTCTGAAAACCATTATGACAAGAATTACGGAGCACTGGGAAGTCACAAAACGCAGATGTAATTACACAGATTTTGCAAGGCGTTTGACAAATGCGATCATGAGTGATAGCACAAAAATGAGGCCAGGGGCAATTAAGGGACAAGATAGGCAGATGGATTTTCGGTTTCTAACACACACAACACAAAAAGTAGTAGTGAAATAGGCAAGATTCAGCTTCAGCGAGGTAAAGCTCAGTGCCAAGCATGTCCTGGCAAAACTCTGATGTTCTCATCCTCACAGCAGACATGACAAAACACCTGGCCACTTTATATCATCATTTGCAGATGACACTAAAATAAGCAATGAAAGTCTAGGTAGAGGACACTGAAAAAGTACAGGAAGACATAACAGGGTTTCAGTGGCAGTGAAACAAACATGACGTCAATGAGATAGTTCCAGCCCTTAGGTATGGAAAGAATGAAGAATCAAAGAGCACTATATACAGAAACTCAAGAGGTCAACCAATAGAATCGTAAGGAACATGTAAAAGTCCTAGGATAATTATGTCAGCGGACTTCTTTTATAAGACCATACAAGACAAAGTATCTTAGACAGCAGGAAGATGACTGGGTGGGTTAGTGAGAAACTTTCAAACAAGGGAACAGCGATGGTGACACTCTCAAAATCGACAGTGCTCCCTCACATTAGAATATTGTCAGTGTGATGGCACCGTCTTCAGGGCAGGAGAAATATTGAGCTGAACAAATTACAGAGATCGTTTACGGCTCACATTGAGCAGAGTTAAGCACCTAAACTACGGGAACGCCTGCAATCTTGAACATGTTCTCAATTGGAGCGGAGGAGAGAGAGACATGATAATATATACTGGAAGTACTCGAGGGTTTGGTCCCAAACTGCACACTGCCATAACACATACTGGAGTGAGAGATATGGGAGGAAGTGAAATAACCCAGTGAGAGCAGGGGTGTGGTAGGGACAAGGAACATGTTCAACATCGGGGTCCTCAGACTTTTCACATCTTACCAGAAGATATCAGAAACACTGGACTAACAAGTGTTGAAGCCTTCAAAAAAACTAAGACAGTATCTCACCAGGACCTGCCAATCAACAGCTGTGATGGATATGTGGGGCAATGGGCCATCCAGCATGCAACAGCCTGGCTTGACCAGGTGAGCAACAGACGAGCCTAGCCCATGGCCGGGCTCAGAGAGTAGATACACTCTCAAAATTCTTTAAAGGTAAAGGTATAAAGGTACAGGTCCCAATGATGTCGGATTTGTGATGGAGGACCTGTATTTCTCAAGTCGAATGATTTGTCATAGATTTCCACTTCAGTTTTTTACAAGGAAATGTACAGCAAAGTTGTAATTCCAGAGTTGAATCACACTGCCCTGTAATTATAGAAAATAAAAAAAGACTTTGAACAGGTATGAGTCATTGACAACATTAAATATTTTGTTAAGAGAATCAGTATTATTTACAACACCATAACTGAGAACGACGAAATATAGACGCAACGGTTTTCCTACCTTATTACCAAAGATATTTTTAAGTTATTATTGGTTAATTTACAGAATTACGAACACTTACCTACATTAGTGAAACAGGTGGTGAGGCGAGTAGCAGAAACCACTGCTACCACCACCATTATTACTGCCACCACCACCACCACCACTACTACAACTACTACCAACACTACAACTACTACCACAATTACTACTGCCATCACCACCACTACCACAACTACCACCACCACAACTACTACTACCACCTCTCCTCAAGGGGAGTTCTTTGGCACAATGAAGAGGCTCTTGATCTGAGGTATTAGACCTTTTAGTCTGCTTCCTCAGTTTATTTGGCATATTGTTTATAGAAAGTATATAATATAATAGAAATACAGGAGGGTCTCACTTTCTGGTATTTTCCAATACATTGGTTTTCAAATATGGCCATTCTTCATTTATTCAGACTTCTTACAATAAATATATTCACCGCTCACTATAAGCTAAGGACAAAGATATTTTAAAAGAAGTATTCTGTGTATTGTAGGTCAATTGCTCACTTAATATATGACACTACATAGACTCTCACTACTAAACACTACATAGACTCTCATTAATAAACACTACATAGACTCTCACTACTAAACACTACATAGACTCTCACTACAAAACACTACATAGACTCTCACTACAAAACACTACACAGACTCTCACTACTAAACACTACATAGACTCTCATTTCTAAACACTACATAGTCTCTCACTACTAAACACTACATAGACTCTCACTACCAAGCACTACATAGCATGTCACTACTAAACACTACATAGACTCTCACTACTAAACACTACACAGACTCTTACTACTAAACACTACGTAAAATTGAAATATAACTATATTAGAGAAAATAATCTATACTGAAGTACTTTAGTAAAGGCAATTGAAGATTTGGTTAAACTTCCTGAAGGTGAAGAGTAAAATTGTAATATAACTATATTGAAGAAGGTAATAAGCTATACTGAAGTACTTTAGTAGAGGCAGTTGAAGATTGGTAAAACTTTGTGAGGTTGTAGAAGCTAACTTTGAGGGACATAACTGCATCTTCACTTCTTCAAAATGGATGGAAAAAAGGTTACCTTCATCTCCTTTGAGGAGCTGACAGACCTTGTGATGATGAGCCCAGAGTGTACATTCCTTGGCAGCAGAGTCAGCGGATCAGTCTATCTCTTCACTGTGCATGGTGAAAAAATGTGCGTCAAAAAATCCCATGAAAAAAAATACATGAGAGTATTTAGCCATGAATTGAATTTGCTTCAGGCAGTTGATAGTGCTGGAGGTGCCCCTCTGGTGAGATACATGGCCTATGATTACCCAGCCATGGTCATGGAGTATCGTGGACACACAGATTTCAACAAATTTTTCTGGAACTGTAACCCCTCCTCAAAGTGCATCCTGGCTTTGACTGAGTTAGCTGAGAGCCTCCAGCAAGTTCATGATAAAGGATTCTTACACATGGACATTAAAACTGACAATGTCTTAGTTCAGCATGTGGAAGGTGACTCTAACTTCCTTGTTAACATAATCGATTTTGGCCTGGCCTGGAAGACAGGTGAGGATCATCGAGGGTTTGAATCTCAAAGTGAACACTATGCTATAGAGACACATGTAAAAGGTAAGGTATCTACAACCATGGATGTGTATTCCTTTGGAGATCTTATTAGTTTTGTTTCTGAGTACTTAAAAAATAAGAATCAGTCTAAGAAGCTGAATGTCCTGGCACGAGAAATGATGGATCCTGAAGCAAAGAAGCGACCAAAGTTGACTGTTGTTCAGGAACGTTTGCATGAAATTATGAAGATCACAACGAAACGTAAACGACTTAAAATCAGGCTTGTAAGAGCCCTGGCAGCGGTCCCTGTTATGGTGCAAAAAATATTCACTCATCGCCAATGTTGAGGCAATATCCCCCACTGATGTGAGACACAGTCAGGAATGCTTTTATCACCACAACTGACTATTGTACGTATATGTAAAAAAAAAAAAAAAAAAAACAGAAAAAAAACAATAGAGGTGATAGTATGTGCAGTGTGTAAAGGTGATAGTTTGTCTAGTGTAGTGGCATTGATTTGTCTAGCACATAGTGGTGTTGGCTTGTCTAGCGTGTAGTGATGTTGGCTTGTCTAGTGTATATAGCAAAGAGCTGAGATATACACTCGTAATGCACCACAAAACTGAAACAAAAAAGATATTTTCTCTACATAGATTATCATATACAGTGGACCCCCGCATACCGTCGGCATCACATAACGTTTAATCCGCATACCGCTCGCTTTTATCGCAAAAATTTTGCCTCGCATACCGCTCAAAAACCCGCTCACTGCTGTTCGTCCGAGACGCGTCCAATGTGCGCCCTTAGCCAGCCTCACATGTGCCGCCGGTGGCATTGTTTACCAGCCAGCCTCCGCGGTAACATTCAAGCATACAATCAGAACATTTCGTATTATTACAGTGTTTTTGGTGATTTTATCTGCAAAATAAGTGACCATGGGCCCCAAGAAAGCTTCTAGTGCCAACCCTACAGCAATAAGGGTGAGAATTACTATAGAGATGAAGAAAAAGATCATTGATAAGTATGAAAGTGGAGTGCGTGTCTCCGAGCTGGCCAGATTGTATAATAAACCCCAATCAACCATCGCTACTATTGGTGGTACAGCTGCTGCTGCTGCTGTACCACCGTCAGCTGCTGCTGCTGCTGCACTGTCAGCTGCTGCTGCTGCTGTAGCACCGTCAGCTGCTCCTGCTGTTGTACCACTGTCAGCTGCTGCTGCTGCTGCTGTAGTACCGTCTGCTGCTGCTGTAGTACCGTCTGCTGCTGCTGTAGCATCGTCTGCTGCTGCTGTAGCACTGTCAGCTGCTGCTGCTGCTGTAGCACTGTCAGCTGCTGCTGCTGTAGCACGGTTGTTGGTGTGGCTTATTGAGAATACCAAGAAACAATTAACCCCAGAGGATTTGCCACCCAGGATAACCCAAAAAAGTCAGTGTCATCGAAGACTGTCTAACTTATTTCCATTGGGGTCCTTAATCTTGTCTCCCAGGATGCAACCCACACCAGTCGACTAACACCCAGGTGAACAGGGAAAAATGCCTAGAACTAGTGCTCATATTGGTGAATTTAAAGCCAGCGAAGGTTGGTTTGAGAGATTTAAGAATCGTAGTGGCATACACAGTGTGATAAGGCCTGTTCTGGAAGAAAATGCCAAACAGGACCTACAGTACTCAGGAGGAAAAGGCACTCCCAGGACACAGTGTCTCATCAGTCATTGCTGCATCTTCAATAAAGGTAAGTGTCATTTATTCTTCATTTAGTAGAGTAGTACATGCACAATATATATTGTGCATGTACTACTCTACTATTGTGCATGTATCCTTCTCTTTGTGTGTAGGAAAATGTATATTTCATGTGGTAAAAATTTTTTTTTCATACTTTTGGGTGTCTTGCATGGATTAATTTGATTTCCATTATTTCTTATGGGGAAAATTCATTCGCATACCGATCATTTCGCATAACAATGAGCCCTCTTGCACGGATTAAAGTCGCTATGCGGGGGTCCACTGTATAGCAGTAAATGTGTAGAGAACCTAGGATAACCCAAAAAAGTCAAAGTGACTTATTTCCAGTACCTGGCTTGGGGTTGCCATATACGATTTTTGGCAAATATTTTTTTCTCAGTTGTTTGTTGGGCTATTTTATTGAAACTTGGGGAAATTGAAACTTTGGCAATGTATGATGGAAAGATGCTTCTTAACGTACACCAAAAATAAAAGAAATTTAAGCATAAATAATGGAGTTCACTTCTCAGCAATTAGCCACCCCTTAGCAGTAACTTCAAATGGTTTTTATGGTTGTATTCTCGTTTTTTTGGTCTCATTTAATAGAATGGAAGATATATTACAGAAATAGATATGATTTTGATTGCTTTCACAACATAAAGTACCTTGAAATAGAGCTCAACCTAGGAGAAACGTTCCATTGCTTGGGTATGCAGTCATGAATGGGTTGACATTATTTATACAATTATTGCAATAAGAAATAACAGTAAATCTTATATTTATTGTGTGAATAAAAATTACAAATTATTTATATAATTAATAATAATAATATTATGTATAATAATAATAATACATATAATAATAATAGTATAATAATATAATAAAATAATAGTAGTAATATATGTATAATAATAATACATATATAATAATAATAATAATGTACTACATATAATAATTATAATAATAGACGGCTTCAAAAGGCCGTCACTAGATTTCAGTGTTTACCACAGCAAAGAGGGAGCGGTTGTGGCCGCCTCCACCTGTTACATAATGACATATTTTATTCATTCTAGAGTATATATCATGTTTCTTTGTTATTTATATTGTTTGATATGTCATATTAGATGAACTGTGATATGAATAAGCCGTATAGATGATATTAGTGATATTATTCATGAAGTATTTTGTCCGGGCTCCAGTCAAACTCTCGTCCACTGCCGACACCCCCCATACCACTACATGAATGACATATTTTGTTCATTTTAGAGTATATATCAGGTTTCTATGTTATTTATATTGTTTATTATGTCATATTAAATGAAGTGAGATAGATAAGCCGTAAAGTTGATATTAATGAAATTATTGAAGTACAGAATTCCACTGGAATGAACTAATTGCATTTCAATTAATTTAAATGAGGAAAATTGACTCTGCAAACGAGCAAATCCAGTTGCGAGCAAGGTCATGGAACGGATTAAACTCGCAAGTAGAGGTTCCACTGTACCTTGAAATTGAGCTCAAATTAGCGGAAATGTAAATAGGTACCTGCTTGTTACCTGACTGTTGTAAATCTGCATCCTGGGTAAGATTAAAGAACATCAACAGAAATAAATCATTATGTTGGCAGTGTCTTTGTTGGGTTATCCTGTGTTACTAACACTCTGGGTTATCCTGGGTTGCTAACACTCTGGGTTATCCTGTGTTATTAACACTCTGGGTTATCCTGGGTTACTAACACTCTGGGTTATCCTGGGTTACTAATGCTCTGGGTTATCCTGTGTTATTAACTCTCTGGGTTATCCTGGGTTACTAACACTCTGGGTTATCCTGGGTTACTAACACTCTGGGTTATCCTGTGTTATTAACACTGGGTTATCCTGGGTTACTAACACTCTGGGTTATCCTGTGTTATTAACACACTGGGTTATCCTGGGTTACTAACACTCTGGGTTATCCTAGGTTACTAACACTCTGGGTTATTTTGGGTTACTAACATGCTGGGTTATCCCTAGTTACTAACACTGCATTATCCTGGGTTACTAACACTCTGGGTTATCCTGGGTTACTAACACTGGGTTATCCTGGGTTACTAACACTCTGGGCTATCCTTAGTTACTAATACTGCATTATCCTGGGCTACTAGCACTCTGGGTTATCCTGGGTTACTAACACTCAAGGTTATCCCAGGTTACTAACACTCTGGGTTATCCTGGATTACTAACACTAGGTTATCCTGGGTTACTAACACTGGGTTATCCTGGGTTACTAACACTCTGGGTTATCCTGGGTTACTAACACTCTTGGTTATCCTGGGTTACTAAAATTCTGGGTTATCGTGGGTTACTAAAACTCTGGGGTATTCTGGGTTACTAACACTCTGGGTTATCCTGGGTTACTAATACTCTGGGTTATAATGGGTTACTAACACTCTGGGTTATCCTGGGTTACTAACACTCTGGGTTATCCTAGGTTACTAACATTGGGGTTATAAGGGTACTAACATCGGGGGTTATAAGGGGACTAACATCATTGTTATCCCGGGGTTAAACATTGGGGTTTATTAAGGTTTAACATTGTTAGTGACCAGACTAACAATCATTGTTAGTGACCAGACTAACAATCATTGTTAGTGACCAGACTAGCAATCATTGCTATTGACCAGATTAACATTGTTAGTGACCAGACTAACAATCATCGTTAGTGACCAGACTAACATTGTTAGTGACCAGACTAACAATCATTGTTAGTGACCAGACTAACAATAATGTTAACAATAAAACTTGAACATAAATTATCATATAATAATGTTCTAGGTTAATTACTAGTTTCATTTTCTTGTGTAATTATTAAGTTTTGAAATGGAGGTTAATAATGTTGAGAAAATATTACTTTCCTTCCTTGCCTGTTCTTTATCATATTATCTCAATATATATTAATATACCAGTCTTCCTACTTACCTCATAAATCAATCTTCTACTGATAGTTACTCCACCACTGTATTAACTCATCACAATTGACAAAAATCTACAATAATTCACCCCTGATGCCGCCACTCTTGTTGTTGTTGTGGTTTATAGGGTCGCTGACAGTATAAGCCGTATCGAACCCGACCTTTCAGTGTCCGTCGTACTGAACCCGACCTTCCAGTGTCGGTCGTACCGAACCCAACCTTCCAGTGTCCGCCATACCGAACCTGACCTTCCATTGTCCGTCGTACCAGACCCGGCCTTCCAATGTCCGTCATACCGAACCCGACCTTGCAGTGTTAGGGTTTTTAGGGCCACTGACAGCTATGTCGTATCGAACCCGACCTTCCAGTTTTAGGGTTTATAGGGCCACTGACAGCTATGCCATATTGAACCTAACCTTGCAGTGTCCATCGTATCAAACCCGGCCTTCCAGTGTCCGTCGTATCGAACCCGACCTTCCAGTTTTAGGGTTTAGAGGGCTACTGTCAGCTACGTCGTATTGAACCCGACCTTCCAGTGTCCAGGAAACAAACCTTGACCAAAGTGGAACACAAGTTCACTAATGGATAGTAAGTTAATAAGTTTATTTACGTACAGTTGCACACAAATACAGTTACATAAATTATCATACATAGCAGCATATGTGTAAATTATCTAGGATAACCCATTGGGGACCCTGTAATAACTTATTATTTATACCTTTGAAAGTTAAAACAAGTAATATACTACTAGAAATAAGGTAAACTGAGTTGTTATTGACATTAATATTAAAGAAACAATCAGATCACAATAATAGGTACATGTATGTTATATGTGGAGAGGATTTCAGGGGTCAGAACTTTCAGCAATTTCAAATTACAATTTTTTCAATGCTTGACTTCTGGATTGAGAACATCAGAATTGATGAGGATTATAAATCTCTTAGAGATCTCATGGTTGCTGACCAGCTCCTGTCTGATCTTCCTCACCAGATTCAAACTTTTGTAAGAGAATGAAATTTTATTAAAGCTGATAAAGTTGCTGAGGCCACTAACATATACACTAATGCCCATAATTCCTATAAAGACCTAAAGGGATTGAACCCTAAGGTCAAGGGTTCACCTAAACCTAAGAAAAATAGCCTCATGTTGAAAAAAAGACAGTAATCCTTTATTCCCATCTGTCATTTATGTGGCATTAAAGGACATAAATGTCCAGATTGTCCCTCTAAAAAATATGAAAGATGGGTAGATGATTTATGAAATGTAACGACCAGATAACCTACTGCTCAGGAGTGGTGAATGGGATTAATGTTTCTATTATATTACGTGACACGAGATGTACATGTATAGTAATTTCTAACAAATACGTATTCCTTAACTTGACCGGGTGTAGACATGTGAATTGCTCATTATTCTATAATTTGTTCATGATTGCAGCCATGTATAAACGTAAGTAAATTTACTTACTTGCATGATTCATTACCTTTGTAACTTGTGAGTTTATTACCTTTGTACCTAGTTCAGCTATCAAAATTTTGGGGCCCAATCCCTGGACCCATTGTGTACCTCTGTAATCTGTAAATACCTTTGTACCTGGTCATGATTGTGACCAGATCTACCTGGAGTTCATTACCTTTGTAACTTTCTCAGCTATCAAAACTTAGGGGCCCAGTCCCTGAACCCATTATGTACCTCTGTAATGTTGAGATACAGTCCCTGTACCCATTATGTACCTCTGAAATGTTGAGGTACAGTCCCTGGACCTATTATGTACCTCTGTAATGTTGAGGTACAGTCCCTGAACCCATTATGTACCTCTGTAATGTTGAGGCACAGTCCCTGGACCCATTATGTACCTCTGTAATGTTGATGTACAGTCCCTGGACCCATTATGTACCTCTAATGTTGAGGTACAGTCCTTGGACCCATTATGTTCCTCTGTAATGTTGAGGTACAGTCCCTGGACCCATTATGTACCTCTGTAATCTTATGACTACCACCCACAAGATGGGTATGGGGTGCGTAATAAACATTTAAACTAACTAACCTTAACCTTAAAACTACTCATGCCTCTACTACCCTTCTATACTACCTGGGCCATATTCACATATTCCCTTCAATACATCTTATACAAGATCTAAATGGTTCACAAGTTGGACTGATGCAATATTGGCCCCGTTCAGTTGTTGCTCTGTACTGACAGATAATGTAAAAGGTACATTGACCTTATGTAAGTAAGTTTATTCAGGTATACACAAATACAGTTACATAGATTATCATACATAGCAGCATATGTGTAGAGAACCTGGGATAACCCAAAAAAGTCAGACAAACAGTGGACAAAAGTTTTTCAGTTCCTCTTCCTCCAAAGTCTGGAAAGCCCCTAGACAGTTCTCTTCCAGAAACTGCTATTTCTACAGTCCAAGATAACTCCTTCCTTGGATTTCATGCTAAGAAGATTACTGACCCAGAAATAGCTAAACTCCTTACAATTCAGAACCAAACAATCACCAAACTAACTCAGGAAATGCAAGAACTAAATGCTTCCAATGCACAGCACCTCAGCAAGATCACTGCTCTAGAACATAAACTAGACACTGGAACAACAAAGCAACATCCACACCCAGCCCCTAGACACCATCAACACTCTAAAAGACCAAGTCACCCTACTTACTACCAACACTATAGAGGAAAGACCAAGAGTGGACCAACAACTTGCCAATGTCATAACCAATTTCCAAGACCATAATGACCAACAACAGCTATCTGACGCTGTTGTAGTTAACAGCAAACATCTCCCACCCACAGTCACCCAAGAGACCTGCATGGAGACCACCCTGCAGCTTATCAAGGACCACCTTCGCCTTAACATACATAGTGATTACCTAAAGGATTGCAAACTGATGGGCTACCAAGCAGGTAAAAAAACAGTGCTGTTAAAATTCCAAACTAGCCTACAAAGAAACAACCTACTAAAAACATCCATTTCTATGAAAACTGATGTTTACGTCAATGAGTGCCTTACCAAAACAAGACAAAACCTCCTTTATTGGCTAAGAAAATTACGCTATGCCCAAAAAATCCACCAGTGCTTTGTGAGGGACGGAAAAATCGCAGTTAGGAAACAGCCCACTGGGAAGAGATACTTCTTCTCTACAGAACATGACCTTAAATCATTCCTAAGTGAGGCTGGATTAATAGAGTCAGAGTAAGGTGCAGATAATACCCACTGTCCACCATTAGTGTTATGCTGCCATAAATTTTGTTCTCCCCCAAAATTTCCAATACCCCAACTACTTTTGAATGTCACTGTTGTATTCAATGACCATTCTACCTCATAGTCATAATTGTGTTTAATATCTACAGAATTGCTCTCCTTTTTTACATCTTACCACTTCATTGTTTTATCTTATTTTAATTGAAACTAACCATAGCTTGTCCTCAGTAATTCTACTTCACTTTAAGAAATACTCTATCACCCAATTTTATTTTAAAATCTCTTTTATTTCCCAATTTTACTTTAAACTATATTGACCAACCTTATTGTAAACTTTTTATTATTGTCCATTTTTATTTTATATTTTAGTGCCCAACTTTATTGTAAACTTTTTATCTTATTATTGCACTATTCTAGTCTTGAGTTAATCCCCAATCTTATACTTGCCCAATTTTACCAATACTTTATTGCCCAATCTATTTTAAACTTTTTATTATTGCCCTTTTTTATTTGTAAAGTTTATTACCCAGTTTTATTATATACTTTTTATAATTGTCCTATTCTATTGTAGACTTTATCACCCAACTTTATTTACTTTTCTTAACCTTTTGTTACCAAATTTTTAAGCTTGTATATTCAACTCCAACTTTTATATTATCCTGTGTACCATCTTACTATCATATTATAGCCAAGTCATTGCCATTTTTATTTATTTTTTTTTCTTTTGCTACCTTAACTTGTGTATTTTGTCTTGTCAATTTAAATTTAGTAATACTCTAGTTCTTGTTAATAACTTATATTAGACCTTAGTGCAATTACAAGTGAGAGTCTTGTGCCATTTTAAACTAGTATTTTTTATATTATTAGACTAACTTAGTTGTACTTTAGCTCATTCTAGCTCAATACATAGACAACACCAAATTCATTATATTAGACCTCAGTGCAATTACTAGTGAGAGTCTGGTGCTATTTTTAATTTGTATTTTTATATCTTTAGTTTATACCTAGTTGTACTTTACCTCATTCTAGCACAACACATAGACAACATCAACTTCATTATGTTTATTAGTGACTATGATAAATTAGACACATGTGCAACTCTTGGGTATCTTTATTGAGGAAACGTTTCGCCACACAGTGGCTTCATCAGTCCATACGTAGGAGAAACTTGAAGAACAGGAGGAGAATGAGGTAATCAGTCCTTCAACCTTGAGTCGATGTGTTCAGTCCATCAATCTTGAATAGAAACGTTTCCTCAATAAAGATACCCAAGAGTTGCACATGTGTCTAATTTATCAACATGTCGGTTCTCTGAACCATACATCTACAAATTAGTGACTATACTCTATATGACCAAAGTGCTTTAGCTATATACTTGTCCAAACTTCCCACTACTACAGATATCAGTACTAGAACTCAACACACAATTCAGGATATAAATAACCACATTTTAAACCTAGAAGATGAATGATGACGTCGACCCTGATATAAACCTCCATAATCTAACACCCAATCAAAACTTACTGGAAAGTAACTGCCTTTATTACACAGCATCACAAGCCAGCACTATCCAGAAACAGTGCTAAAAGTCTATCAGTTCTTAACTACAACATCAGGTCCTTAAGCAAACACTATGATGACCTCCTGGAACTCCTTGAGTCGCTAAACACACCCTTCTGCATTATTCTTACCGAGACCTGGTTTAAGCAGGACACAATAGATATCTACCCTCTACCAGGATACACAACAGTCCACAACTGTAAACCATACCAAGTTGGGGGTGGTATTGCAACCTATTACTCTAACCAACTATCTTGTATTAGCACCACTTGCTTTAGTGATGAATATGGGGAATACATTTTTGCTAATTTTACTGTAAAAAACCTTGAGATGCCTATATCAATCGGTGCCATTTACCGGATACCCCACACAAACATCCCAAATTTCAGTGAGAAATTAAAGGCACTAATAACAAACAGACAAATGAACAAGCACCACCTTCTCTTAGCTGGAGACTTCAATATCAACCTTGGCCTACTAGATGATCAGCCTGTAACTGATTTAATCAACAATATGAACAACACACTTCTCATACCAACAATAACTAAACTAACCAGGCTCACTGAGACAAGTGTAACCATAATAGACCACATATGGACCAATATATTAGCCCCGCTTAAATCAGTGATAATCACAGACAGCACTACAGACCACTACCCTACCTTCCTCTTAACCCCTTCAGGGTCCAAGGCCAAAATCTGAAGTGGTGCTCCAGTGTCCAAGAAATTTTGAAAAAAAAAAAAAATGATTTTTTCTTACAGAATTAAAGAGTATATTTTTGTGAAGGTAATAAGACAAAAATAAAAAATTTCTGATCAGTACTTACCAAGAGACAGCGGCGGGAAGTTGACCCAAAATGACCGGGTGGGGGCAACTTCGGTGACTTCCGCAAAATCCCATTTTTTTATTTTACGTTTTTTATACTTTTTTCTTTTCTTTTCTAATTTTTTTCTTTTTCTAATAACATTTGTGGCCTGTGAGACCAGTATAATGTATATTGTATAAGTGTACACTCATTGTATTCAACACAATAACTGCACCAATTTGTTTATCATTATATTGCTTACAAAACTTGTTTACAAGTTTATTGTAAACAAAATGATGAAAATATTAGTGCAGTTATTGTGTTGAATTACAATGGCACCATATGGTACAGTGGTGCCATAGGGTGCAATTGTACCATATGGTACAATGGCACTATATGATACAATGGTACTATATGGTACAATATGGTACAATGGCACATGATACAATGGTACCATATGATACAATGGTACTATATGGTACAATGGCACCATTTGGTACAATGGTACCATATGATACAATGGTACCATGTGGTGCAGTGGTACCTTATGGTACCATATGGTGTAATGGTACCATATGGTACCATATGATGCAATGGTACCATATGGTACATTGTACCATACAGTACAATGATACCATATGGTTCATTGTACCATATGGTACTGATGTATTCAACACAATAAACACACTAATATTTTCATTATTATTTTGTTTACAATAGTTGTTTACAGCAAAAATATGCAAAAATGTTGTATATTAGTAATGTTCTATTATATATTTACAAGTGTACAGGAACTTTACGTGTTCCTTGAGGTGGATGACAAAGCACTTTGTCTTGGAAACTGCGGAGTTACTAGCTAGCTTGTGTCGCCACTCACTCAGTCTTGGCTGGTGTCTCATGCCACCAACACCTGTTGACCATATGGTACACAGTATCATATGTTACAGGGTACCATATAGTACATTGTACTATATGGTATAGGGTACCATGCAGTACAGGATAACATATGGTACAGGGTACCATATGGCACAGGGTACCATATGGTACAGGGTACCATACAGTACAGGACACCATATGGTACAGATACAGGGATAACTATGGAAATAAGTCACCCTGACTTTTTTGGGTTATCCTAGCATTTTATATGTATGCTGCTATTTATGATAATCTATGTAATTGTATTTCTGTACACCTGAATAAACTTAGTCAAGTGCATGTGGTATCATAAGTAAGTTTATTTAGTTATACACAAATAAAGTTACATAGAATATCATACTTAGCAGCATATGTTTGGAGAACCTTGGATAACCCAAAAAAGTCAGACAGACTTATTTCCATTAGGGTCCCTGTACCATATGGTATAATGTACCATATGGTACAATGTACTATATGGTACATTGTACCATATGATACCACTCTACCATATGGTACCATTGTACCATATGGCACAATGGTACCATATGGTTCAAAACCATAGAATTCGTCTTCATCTCCACTTCCATCAGTCTTAGAACTGTAAGTTGTAAAGAGGAGAGTCAGAATTCGCCTGGAGAGTGAGTGGGGAGTGAGAGCTTCCTTGCCGCCAGGCACAATGAACCAAGCTACTTTGCCGGCGTTCCCACAATGCCTTGCGGGCGTCCAGATTTTTTCTATGGTGTGCACACTGACCACCCAGACCCATTCTCTCAGATGTAGGCCTACCAGCCTTCTCGCGCTAAATTTGATGCCGCTAGAATTTTGGCGTTGATCTACGGTTAGGACCCTGAACATAAAGCCTTAGATCTACGGGACGGACTCTGAAAGGGTTAACAAATATTAGTAAAGCACCACTGGAATACAACAAAGTTTCATTTAGACTCCATGACGACACCTCAACGAGGAAGTTCACAGCAGACCTAGAGACTGTTGACTGGCCTACAGAATTCTCCAAGGCTAATGGTATTGATGATTGGACAGACATTTTTCTTAACAAATTACTTAGACCATACAACAAACATTGCCCTATAAAAACGAAACAGATCACGAATAAAAGGCTCGGTTGCCCATGGCTAACCAGCAGCATTCTGAAATCCATTGATAAGAAATGCCAATATGGAAAGCAATATAGACAGGGCTTGATACACAAAGATATTCTTAAACACTATTCATCAGTTCTCACCAAAGTAATAAAGAAAGCCAAACAAATGTACTACTCCAGCAGATTCACTGACACAAGAGGAGATATAAAAAAAGACCTGGAAAACACTCTCTCAGATTCTGGGGACCCACAGACTGACAAAAAACAAGAATATTTTCCTAACTAAACCTAATGAAACACCACTGCATCCCACTGGAACAGCTAACAAGATAAATGACTTCTTCTCAACCATAGGATCTAATCTTGCCAGTAAAATCCCACGTACCAACACCCATGCCAGGGACTATCTAGATGGGAATTTCCCACAGTTCCTTCTATATTGTACCAACTGAGCCCACCAAAGTCACCGAGATTATAAAGTCACTTAAAAATAACTCAGGGAATCTGTCTCATGTCTTACCATTATTGTACAAGCGAGCGGCCCATGTCCTTTCGCATGCTATTTCATTACTTTTTAACAAGTCACTAGAAACTAGCACCTTCCCGAAACTACTCAAGACAGCAAGGGTTACACCAATACATAAAGGTGGTGACCTTACAGATGTAAACAACTATAGGCCAATATCAAACTTACCATTGCTATCCAAAATTTTCGAGAAACTCGTGCACAGGAGACTGTATTCATTTATAACGGTACAAAACATACTCAACCCCTGCCAGTTTGGATTCAGGAAAAATAATAGCACTAATGATGCAATTGTAAAAATGCTAGATCTGCTTTACGCAGCAGTGGAAAATAAAGAATAACTGCTAGGAATTTTTATTGACCTAAGAAAAGCCTTTGACACAGTAGACCACGGCATCCTACTCCACAAACTTGACCATTATGGTATAAGAGGCCATGCGCTTGCATATTTCAAATCCTACCTTACTAATAGGTATCAGTATGTCACCATTAAAGACACAGCATCATCATCACGGCCACTTGATACTGGAGTTCTGCGGGGAAGTGTCCTTGGACCCCTGCTCTTCGTCATTTTCATCAATGATCTTCCAAACGTATCTCAACACCTGAAACCCAGTCTCTTTGCTGACGACACGACATGTCATCTCTCACCCTAATCTTGCCACCCTCAACACATTGTTAATGAGGAGCTGCTCAAAATATCGACTTGGATGACAGCCAATAAACTTACACTTAACACTGACAAAACCTACTATATTATGTTTGGTAGCAGAGTAGCTGTATAGTCCTTGTGGCTTAGCGCTTCTTTTTGATTATAATAATAATAATGCGCAACTTAACATTAAGATCGACAACACTCTAATTGCCAGACATAATGAGGGCAAATTCCTAGGCCTATACCTCTACAACAACCTGAATTTCAGCACCCATTTCCAACACATAACAAAAAAAGTATCCAAAACAGTGGGGATCCTCTCCAGATATGATACTATGTGCTGCAAAATGCCCTTCTCACACTATATCTTTCACTCATTTATCCATACCTCACCTATGCTATTTGTGCTTGGGGATCAACTGCAGCAACACACCTAAAGCCAATAATAACCCAACAAAAAGCTGCAGTAAGAATAATCACTAAATCCCATCCCTGGAAACACACCCCCCCCACTCTTCATAGATCTAAACTTACTCCCTCTTCAGAACATCCACACTTACTACTGCGCAATCTACATATACAGGACCTTAAATTCCAATATTAACCTTGACCTAAAATGCTTTCTTGATAATTGTGACAGGACCCACAGGCATAACACCAGACACAAACATCTCTACGACATTCCCTGTGTTCGACTAAACCTTTACAAAAATTCAATGTATGTCAAAGGCCCTAAAATCTGGAACACCCTACCTGAAAACTCTAGAACTGCAGACACATTAATCACCTTCAAAACTACCGTTAGAAAACATCTTATCTCCCTGATTCACCCCATCAACTAACTACATAAAAACCACCTGGTGGTTCACACTTACACTCACTCACTCACCCATTTGACTATAAGCACAGAAATACGAATCTTAATCTTAAAATAATGATTCTTAACTAGTCATAAGTTTGCCTGTGATACTCCAATAAAGAAACTATGTATTGTGCCAAAACAAAAGCATTCACATTGTTAAACTCACAAACTAGTATTTAGTCAACTTACTCCATAACTTGTAATAATTTAGGGTTAAGAATTAATCTAAGTTTGCCCGAAATGCCTAGCCATGCTAGGTATTCTAGTGGCCCTCTCTGTAATTAGTATTTTATTACATGTAAACCACACAATAACCAAAATCTGTAAACCCCGCATTGTAATCCTTATAGAGAATAAACTTTGATTTGATTTGATTTGAAGGTGGTAACAGATGCTGCTGCCCTCAAAAGTGATGTAGTAGGATCACCTGTCTACTTATCAAATGAGAGTGTATCTCAGCCACCTCTATAAATGTCTTGATTAGGGCTCAGGTCAAAGTCAGGACAACTTCTTAGGTATATCCTTTGATTTTCCCAGATTTTCAACCACTGGAAATATCCAAGGATGACTTTGTAAATTTCCAACATAATTGCCAGTCACTGCACAATTTTCATAGTTTAGCAATAAAAAGAAAGTAATCCTGGGTAAAAACATTTCTTACAAATTTAAATATATAAAGCCTATGCTATTTAAATCTGTGTTTAAAACCGAGTCAGATAAGATAGACTCTTCCATATTAGTTGTTCCGAGTCAATGCAGGGAGACTCTTCTCAAAATGGCTCATGACCTGCCAGTAGCCAGGCATTTTTCACACCATAAAACTTGGAATAAAATTAAGGAATAATTTCTGGCCTGAAATATCTTGTGATGTTACTAGGTACTGTAGATGGTGTAGTGTGCCAACTGTCGTCACCCAAGGTACCCGGCATGTACCTATGGAAAAAATACCTATTTTTACAGAGCCATTTGTAAAGGTGGTTATAGACATTGTTGGTCCTTTATCTCCATTATCATCTGGGGGACAGATACATTTTAACATTATTAGATTACGCTTCCATTTCCCGGAAGCTTTACCCTTAAAATCCATAACAGCTATAGCGGTAGCTGAAGGCCTTATGTCTATCTTGTCCAGGGTTGGCATCCCCAGAGAGACTTTGACAAACCTTAGAACATAGTTCACTTCGGACCTGATCCAACAACTTTACCAACTTCTGGGGGTAAAAACTTCACTTCATGACACCATATCACCCCAGCTGTAAATGGGAGGATTGAGGGCCAGAATTCTATTCTCAAGTTTATTTTCAAGAAGATGTGCTCCCTTAAACTTAAGGAGTGGCACCATTATTTACTGTGTGCCTTGTTTGTCTTAAGGAAGTTCCCAGTGACTCTGTCACAAGTATGGTAGACAGTCCAGAGGTCCTGTGACCATCTGGCCTGTCTACCATACTTGTGACAGCAAAGCAAGCAAAACCATCACTATCAACACTATCTTCCATTACATCATCAACACTGTCTTTCATTACATCATCAATATTATCATTACACCACTATCAACACTCATTACATCACTATCGATACTACCTTTCATTACGTCACCATCAACACTATCATTACATCACTATCAACACTGATTCATTACATCACTATCAACACTATATTTTTTATATCATCTTCAACACTCACTACATCACGAGCATTATCACTCACATCAATATCACTACCATCACTATCATTATCACTCACATCACTATCAACAGTTTCATTGTATCACTAACATTGGTTTCAATACTCACTACATCACTGTCACAGTCATCACTCTGACTACCATCACTTTCAACACTCATTACATCACTATTACTACAGTCACTATCACACTTTCATTACTTTTAACAACTCATTACATCACTATCATTCCTATCACTGTCAACTCTCATTACATCACTATCACTATTAAAATCATCATTATCACTACCATCACTATCAACACTTTCATTACATCACTACCATCACTATCACCAGTCATTACATAACTATCACTATCAACATGCATTACATCAGTATCACTATCATCACAATACATCACTATCACCACCATCACTATAACTATTACCTCACTATTGCCACTATCACTACCATCACTATTAACACTTTTGTTACATCACTGTCACCACTATTACTATCATCACTATCATTACCATCACTATCAACACTTTCCTTACATCACTATTACTATTGCCACTATTACTATCATTACTGTCACTACCATCACTATCAACATTTTCCTTACATCACCACAATCACAATCACCACTCATTACATCACTGTTGCCACTCTATGACTATTATCATCATCACAATCACTACCAACAATGTCACTACCATCACTATCAACATTTTCATTGCACTCTCACTACTATTCTTAGGTCACTATATTTCATTAAATTTCATTATTAATTGTAAGGAGGGTCGAGTTTTCACTCAGTTACACCTGAGTGACTTAAACGTTATAGTTACCTGGTATAGACTATTATTCTCACGTAGGATATATTCTATACAGGAGCTGACTCTCAGATCAACTCTTGAAGAAATAACTAGTGAGATGACTACTGTGGGAGGAGGGGAGATGGATATCCAGTACATAGGTACTTACCATCCATTATTTCAGCAGATTCATTACCTGTACAAATATGACCTGGAGACCATCTTCGACAAAACACCTCGGCCATTTGGGCAACTCTGTACAATGATCAGAATTCAAGATTTAATTATGAGACCTACGTTAAAACCAGGTTATGGTATGTTATTGACCAATAGCAACCCTAAGGGTGTCGGCCATGCTGTGGCTTTTTATTATTGTTTAGATGGATTTCTATTATATTACGACTCAGCAAATTTCAATGTACCTCAAATATTTTGGAAGTTCCTGCGACGCGTTAATTTCCCCAGAGAGTTTGTCAAGATTGTTGACCTGGCCAAACAAGGTGATGTACAGTCCTGTGCCTACCACGCTGTCACATTTCTGGATATTGTCACCAGCAGTAACTTGACTGATCATCAAGATATAATTTCATACTATGATTTAACAATGGGGAAATTTCCAGACCTGACCGCAGTATAACGAGTGCAGGAAACTGTCAAAGAGTTTAAAAGTGACATAAATTTGTACACTAACAAAAGTGACACTCTGCTGTCATCTGAGACTAAACTTTCTTCACGTCATGATATAATTGTCAGAAAACAACAACGAAAAGCAAAGCGATTAAAGACACAAATAATTTATAGCAGGGAATTCAAGAAAAAACTTAGAAAATATTCAAAACTTGAAGAAACAGCAAACTGAACTAGAAGAACCAGGTCCAACCAACACTGAGAGACATGAAGGAGGATGGAACAAGATGAACCAGGTCCAACCAACACTGAGAGACATGAAGGAGGATGGAACAATATGGACCAGGTTCAACCAACACAGAGGCATGAAGGAGGATGGAACAAGATGAACCAGGTCCAGCCAACACTGAGAGACATGAAGGAGGATCCTACTGGAAAGATAGCAGTCCAGGAACTGACTGAGAGTATGGAGGCTGTAGTAGTACTCCTGAACCTCACAAAGTTATGGAGGCTGAAGTTAGTAGGACTCCAGACCTCACAAGGGTATGGAGGCTGAAGTTAGTCTTAAGACCTCAATCTGAAGACATCAAGACTTCAGTCTGAAGACATCTTAACAATTGAAGGCTTCCTGGAAATCGGTATCTTCCTCAGAACCTCTTTTGGGTTTCCTTGCAACATTATTCACTTTTAATGCACAGAAGTTTAATGCATGTAATTAAGGACAGGTTGCCCGAAATGCCAAGGCATGCTAGTGGCCGTCTTTGTAATTAATATTTTATAATATGTAAACCACAAATTGTAATTAATATTCTATGATATGTAAACCACACATTGTAATCTTTACAAAGATAAACATTTCAATTTCAATATTTATAAACACAATGATGATCAGAAATGTGGCATCTCTGAAACTAAACAACTAAACATCAACAAATTTATATACTATATATTATATATATTTATATATATATATATATATATATATATATATATATATATATATATATATATATATATATATATATATATATATATACACACACACACACACACACACACACACACACACACACACACACACACACACACACACCACACACACACACACACACACACACACACACACACACACACAGGTCTCCCTCAACATTCGCGAGGGTTAGGGGATCAAGAGTCTCGCGAATGTTGAAAAACCATGAATGGTTGGTGCCCCAATATATTTATTTATTTATTTATTAACAATTTGAGCACACATACAGAGGTACAAAAAAAATACAGATAAGAGCAGCATGCCAAAGCCACTTATATGCACAGCATTACGGGCTGGCTTAAAATTAACTTAAGATTAACTAAGTAATGATGAAATCAGTGATAAAACATTAATGTAAACAGATTACTATAAAGCACAAGTGAGTATTACAAAGACAGGTCATATGGTTGCATGCATTGTTGTACATTCAGTCGTATGGAGTATTCTGTTAGGTAGTGTATTTAAAAAATAATAAAGTTAGATTGGGTTTTAGGTTTAACATTTATGTGATATAATTGTGAGAAACATTTAAGATATACAATTTATAAGGTTCAGTTATTCAGTATTTATTTGGTTTTGGGTGAGTAAGTGATCTTTGAGAAGAGACTTGAATTTTATAAACAGGTAGTGTTTCTTTATATTTACAGGTAATGAATTCCAGATTTTAGGGCCTTTTATGTGCATTGAGTTTTTGCATAGTGTGAGATGGACACGAGGAACTTCAAAGAGTGATCTGTGCCTTGTGTTATGGTCATGTGTTCTGTTTGAGGTTGGCAAGGAGATGTTTGAGGGGAGGGTTAATATCAGAGTTAAGTGTTCTATGTATGTAATAGGTGCAGTAATAAGTATGGATGTTTTGTATGGTGAGTAGGTTTAGTGTATTGAATATTGGTGGAGTGTGCTGCCTGTAGTGAGAATTTGTTATCATTCTAACTGCAGCCTTTTGTTGGGTAATTAGTGGTCTGAGATGGTTAATTGTTGCTGAGCCCCATGCACAAATTCCATAGGTGAGATAGGGGTAAATAAGAGAGTGATATAGGGCCAGGACGGCTGACTGTGGAGCATAGTACCGTATCTTCGATATGTATGCCTACAGTCTTGGAAATTTTCTTAGAAATTTGTTGTATATGTGTATGAAATTTGAGTCTATTATCAAGGTGGATTCCTAAGAATTTTCCCCTCTGTTAGCTTTGTGATAGGTGATCCGTTTATCATTATGTTAAGAGGGACATCTGTAGCTCTGTTACCAAACTGAATGAAGTAGGTTTTGTCAATGTTTAGTGTAAGTTTGTTAGTCCTCATCCAGGTAGATATTTTCTGTAATTCGGTATTTACAGTATTGGCTAACGTGACTGGGCTCGGGTGGGAGAAGACGTATGTAGTGTCATCTGCAAATAGTGTGGGTTTGAGTAATTGCGAAGCATTTGGTAGGTCATTTATGTATAGGAGAAAGAGAAGAGGGCCAAGGACACTTCCCTGTGGGACACCAACTGTAAATTGGTTGTGCAGAAGAGTTTGCCCCATTTGCGTACACATATTGGCTTCTGTTGCTGAGGTATGACTTGAGGTAGTAGAGGGAGTGCCCTCTTATACCATAGTGTGATAATTTTACGTGGAGCAAGTCTTGGTCAACTGTATCAAAAGCTTTAGTAAGTCAATGAAGATCCCCAGTGGGACTTCTTTTTCTCTATTGCAGTGTATATATGTTCTAGCATGTGTATAATAGCATCATTAGTATTTTATTAGGCCTGAATCCAAATTGGCAGGGGTTGAGTATGTTTTGGGAGATAAGGTAGGAGTAGATTCGTTTATGAATTAATTTTTCAAAGATTTTTGAGAGAGGTGTAAGTTGGATATTGGCCTATAGTTATTCAACTCTGTTTGGTCTCCTCCTTTGTGGATCGGGGTGACCCTTGCTGTTTTGAGTACTGTAGGAAGGTGGAGGATTCAATGGATTTGTTAAAGAGTGTTGCAATGATTGGTGATAGCACTTGTGACACTTTTTTGTATATAAGGGTGGTAAGGTATTTAAATCTCCTACCTTGTTTTTTAGTTTGTTGATAATAAGGGAGACTTGTATGGGTTAGTCGGAGCTAGGAACAGTGTGTTTGGGATGTTGCCGGTGAGGTAGTCATTTGGTGGGGTATCTGAGCTTGGGATTTTATTGGCAAGGTTTTGTCCTATAGTGTAGAAGAAATCATTGAGTCTGTTTGCTGTTTCTGTTGTGGGGAGTTGGGGTTCATCTGATTTTGTAATTTATTTCGCTATTTCGTGATATCTTTTTGTTCCCAGAATTTCTGATAGGGTTTTCCAGGTCTTTTTTATATCACCTCGTAAGTTGGATAATCTGTTCTCATAATACAATTTTTTTGCCCTTCTTATCAGGCTGGTTAGGATTGACGAGTAACGTTTTGTTTGGTCTCTGGTTATGTGACCCATTCTGTACTGTTTTTCATATTGATGTTTTGTATTTATGGATTTGAGAATGCTGGGTGTTAGCCAGGGACTGTTCAGTCTCTTAGCTGTCATCTGTTTAGTTTTTTTAGGGCAGTGCTTGTTATAGAGGTATTGGGTCTTTTTTAGAAAATTATTAATACATTCGTCAATATCTGTATAGATTTCTAGCTCAGTGTGCCAGTCAATGTTTGCTACTGCTGTTGTGAAGTTATTAATGGCTGCCTCATTGTGAAGTCTGAAGGTGACTTTAGTAGTGTCTTGGGGTAGTTTACCAAGAGTTGTTATGAGGAAAGTAGGGTAGTGGTCTGTGGTATTATCTGTAATTATGCCTGATTTTAAAGGGGATATGGTGTTGGTCCAGATGTGGTCAAGTAGGGAAACACTAGTCTCTGTAACTCTTGTAGATTTTGTTACTGTTGGTAGCAACATACAGTTACTCATTGTGTTTGTGAATTCAGTAACGTGTGGGTCCTGGTCTTGCAGGAGATTTATATTGAAGTCACCTGAGAGTAGTAAGTGATCTTTGTTCATGCGTGCATCAGTTATCATACTTCCTAGGTTTTTGACTAAATTGGCTAATGTTTGACTGTGGAACTCTGTAGATGTTTATCAATGTGAGAGGTTTTTGTAGGTATTTGGATTTGAATTTGGCTATTATATATTCCCCATGTTCTTTCCTTGTGCAAGTATTAGTGATACATTCTAGTTGGTCTGAGTAGTATATGGCTGTGGCACCCCCTTGTTGGTCTGGCCTACAGTTTTGTATGGCTGTGTAACCAGGAATGGCATAGACATCTGTACTATCAGGCTTTAGCCAGGTTTCAGTTAGTGTAATGATGGACATATTGGCATGTAAGGAATTTAGTAATGCTATGAGGTCATCGTAATGCTTGCTTAAAGATCTGATATTGTAGTTAAAGATAGTTATGTTGTTGTTGGCACTGCGAAGTGCCTTTAATTGTTCTGCAGTGTAGTAATTACAGTAACTGTTTGATTCATTTAAGTCATTAAATAAGAGGTTGGTATCAGGATCAATGCTTGTAATCATAAGATTTGTAGTGAATCTTTAGTTAGAATTAAGTATAAAACAAAGTAAATAGTCTTAAGCTAAAAAAATAGCACCTGAATTATTTAACAAATGTAAAATAATGAGCTAAGGTAGTTTTTTTTTTTTTTTTTTTTTTTTTTTTTAAGCTAAAATAAAGGAGACAATATAAAAGGGACTAATACAAATAAAGTGATGATCAAATAATGGAGCTTGGGAATATGATAGTAGGTAGTACTATAAGGTAACTCTTTAAAGTTAGAATTATAGTATAAAATTATAATATAAAAGGGACTAATATAAGTTGTGGTGAACAATAAAGTGGTAATCAAATAAATGAGCTTTGGAATATAATGGCAAAATTGTGAACTTATTCTACTTTAGCACCTGAGAATAGCACCTTGATTATTTTAACAGTTGTGAATAATAAACTAGGGTAGTTATATAAAGCTAAAATAAAGGAGAAAATATATAAGGGACTAAAATTAAGTAATGGTAAACAAGTTAAATGGACAGATGGTCACTATGAAATAATATTGGTTTAGGAGTAAGATCTGATTTGTAATATTAAATAAATTGAGCAGTTTATTGCACAATAAAAAGTAAAAAAAAATGAGGTAGTTTGGTACTAGCTAGCAAAAGATAGTTTTGGTACTTGAAAAAAAGTAATTGGAATATACACTAATTGCATACACAATGAAAAGTGGACTAAAAAAACAAGTAGTGATAAACAAAATTAAATGGACAGGTAAAGAATAATGAATATTATTAATTTGGAGTAAGATTTGACTGTAATTTAAAATTATGAGTAATTAATAGCAGTACGAAAGAAGTATAGAGTATTGGAGGCAGTTGGCATTAGCTAGTGATGAAAAATAATAAAAATAATAATGCACAGTATAATAGTAACGTACACTATATGCACCACACGTATATATGTATTAAGGGCACTTATCTAATCTGTTACAGAAATGTCAGCTTTTCTAAGGAAGGTAGAGAAATCATGTTCGTTTGAGATGGTATATTGTTGTCCTGTTGATGTTTTCCTTACTAGTATTTTCCCTCTCGCATGAAACACTGATGTATTTTGTTTTCTGTTTAAGTTTTCTCAGCTGAACAGAAGGTTTTGACGCTTTTTTGTTAGACACTCATTTATGTACACTCCATTTTTCGTTGTAATTGCTGATTTAATTAGGTCCTTTCTTTTATTGTATGAATGAAGTCGGATCATTATACTGTGTTTACTTCCTGGTTTTCCTAGCAAACGTGTTTCTTTGATTTCATTGTTTTGCACGATGACTTGTACGTGGTCCTGTATTATCCTGACAGCAGTTTCTTTGCACTGAGCTTGGGTTATGTCACTTGGAATGTGTGGACTGTTTATTATTACTGCATCAGACAACTTATCTTGTTCAGTTTTGTCGTCTTGGAAATCAAGGTATTCATTTAGTCGAGTGTGCATGTTCTGATTCCAGTCTTTGATTGCTTCTTCAACCTTCATATTTATTGTAGTTATTTGCTCAGTGTGACTGGCTATAGCTGCTTTTAGAGTATTTTCTGTGTCAACACTTCCCAAGGTAATCTTCTCTTCAAGGTTTTGGATCTTGTTCTCGAGGTTGGTTTCTTGGATTCTCGTCACTCGAGTGTTGCTTTGATATCTTTGATTTCATTTTGTAGAGCAATGATGTAGTCCTTGATATTGTCAGGAATAATCATACCTGAGTTATCATGGGTGAATCCTTTGAAGGGAGTGGAGTTGGAGGGGGAGTCAGCCATGTTTGTTGTTGTTCCCTGGGTGGCGGCGGTGACGGGGGTTGATGATACACCGGCATCCTGCTGGGTAGACAAGTTGAGTTCTAGGGTCCTTGCTGTTATTCTATTATTACTGGTGTTGTTTCTTCTGCGATATCCTTTCATAGTATCACTGAAGTAGATACTGTGTAGCAATGGAGGAGAAGGCTTGTTTTCTCGGAGCTTGGGTTAAGTGGTTGTCTGGCAGCGGAGGCAGTGTTTGGGTTAGCAGGGCTGTCTTCCTTAGATCTTCTAATTTTGTCAAGATTTGGGTTACATTCTTAGTATTCTTGGGTCATGTTGTGGTCTACGTGGGTTCATATAGTTGAACTTTCACTTAGGCCATCACAAGTTTTGATGAGCGATGTTTTTTTGAGAAAGAAGAACTGGTAGGATACCGTTGCTGCCGCTGCCGCCCGCTCTGAATGATTGTAGGGAAATATATTACAATACTGCTTCCTTAACTTGTTGAACCATGAATAATCATAAAATACATGAAAACATCGTAAATTGTACTAAATATATACATGTTATGCTTTAACCCTTTGAGGGTCGACAGGCCCTCTCCGAAACTCGTTCTCAGGGTCGGCCAAATTTAAAAAAAAAAATTTTTTTCTCTTATGAAAAGATAGAGAATCTTTTCCCGATCATAAAGACACCAAAAGTTTGAAATTTGATGGAAAACTTATGAAATTATGCTCTCGCAAAGTTAGCGGTCTCGGCGATTTTTTTATGAAATTATGCTCTCGCAAAGTTAGCGGTCTCGGCGATTTTTACGCATCGGCGATTTTGCCCACTTTGAGCCCCATTTTCGGCCAATTCCACAGTACTAGTCGACAAAAAACATGAATATTTCGCTAGAACTCCATTTTTTTCTATCGAATGGGTGCAAAAACACCACCCAAATTTATGAAATTCAACTATCCAGTACAGTGGTCAGAATTTAGCAATTTTGCCAATTTCACACAAATTTCAAAAGATGCCAATTTCCGAATAGGGTCCAGAATAACAAGAAAGACATTCT
The DNA here is from genome assembly GCF_026875155.1 of Cherax quadricarinatus. Classification (NCBI taxonomy): domain Eukaryota; kingdom Metazoa; phylum Arthropoda; class Malacostraca; order Decapoda; family Parastacidae; genus Cherax; species Cherax quadricarinatus. The sequence goes on from NC_069427.1 coordinate 8,704,285, forward strand.
GGGACTAAAAAGACATTTCCTCTGGTCATTAGTCACGTCTCAAGGCCCCTTTATATCTTTTGCTATCCCCTTTGATTTTTTTCTCACAAAAAATATAAGATTTACTGTTATGCAGACTACTGCATTAGTGTAAAAAATGGTATATTGGGGGGCACTTTTTTAAAAGAATTTTAGACTCACCCATTGAACGTGAAAATTGACTCTTGGCCGTTTTTTTCCCCTTGTGAAATTTGGTAAAAACGAACATTTCTGCTATTTTTGAGCCAATTTAAAGGGTCCTTTTCCCTTAAAAACCAGTCAAAATCATCTCAATTTCTGTAATATTCTTCCATTCTATAAAATAACCAAGAAAACTAGAATCAAAAATAAATACCATACAAAAAAAGTGAAAGTCGCTGTTTTTTCCCAAAAAAAAAATTGTCAAAGTTTTTTTTTCTCTTAGCCTGTGTGCTGCGCATTTTTTTTAAAACGGCACACTGACCACATAGACCCATTCTTTCATATAAGGGCCTACCACTTTCCCCCCACTAATTTGGGGGGCCTAAAATTTTATGTGTACAAATACTAAAAAAACCCTGGGTCTAAGCCGTACTATCGTCCGAAACCCTAAAAGGGGTTTAAAAACGTATTTTATTTAATAACATGTATTTTTTAAAAAACCCACAGACCCCACCACGCAACACCCGGTTGATCAGGCTCGATCCCCAGGCCTGGCACAGACCGGGGGCCGGGGGGGGCTTTAAACCCCCGGGAACTCCTCCAGGTAAAACTCCGGGAAACTGCCCCACCAATGCCTCCACCACTGCATCCCTACAACCCCCTCCCTCCGACCCCCGCAACTGGCGCCACCCTCCACCATCATGTGGTGAGTGTTTTGTTGTTCATTTTTGCTATTAAACTACAGTATAAATAAGAAACCCATTCATGACTGCATTTTGGAAGGGCTATTAGAAAGGTATTAGAGGGGTGACTCAGTTTTTTAACTCTTGAACACAGCAAAGAACGAACTTTTCTGCTATTGCAATAATAACAATAGTAATAATAATAATAATATTAATAAAAAATAAAATAAAAAATCGATAAATTTAAAAAGGAAATTGTAAAAAAATAGGGGAAGTGGTTGAAAAATCGTCAGTGTGATTTTGGGGTTTATGCTGGAGTGAACATAGACCCCTGCTTTTCCCAAAAATTTTCACAAAAATTTCACATTTGAGGCAGTGGTTTTTAATAACATATATTAAATAATAATAATACATGTTGTTATAATAACATGTTTATTATTAACATTACTATTTAATAACTATGTATAAAAAATAATAGTAATTTTAAATTAAAAACATGTATTATTTTTAACATGTATTTTTAAATACCTTTGCCTAAATCCCCATCACACTAAAATCTAAAAAACACCAAACACAATAATTATGTGAAATTTTGGAAGAGCGGGGACTAATGTTCACTCCACAAAAAACAAAGTCACACGACGATGTGTCAACCACCCCTCGTATTTTTGTACAATTTCCTTTTTCAATTATATCAATTTTTTTTATTATTATTTTTACACGCAGAAAGTTTTAATTCTTTGCAGTGTTCAAGAGTAAACACAGATGTCACTGCTAATCCCTTCCCCAAAATACCATTCCAATATCAGTCATGAAGGGGTTTACATTATTTATTCTGTATTTTTAATAGCAAAAAATGAACAAACAAAACACTCACCACACGAGGGTGGAGGGCGGGCTGCCAGTTGCAGGGGTGGGGGAGGGTGTGGGGGACTCGCGGGGCGGGAAATTTAAATATTTTTTGGGCGGCGGGGAAATTTTGGGTGGGAATTTGGTTTTGGGGAAATTTCGCAATGTGTGAAGCCCGGAAAAGTTGAAAACGGAATTTTGGGGGAGGCCGTATATGTTGTATTATGTATGTATGATGTAGTTGAAATATATATATATAAATATATATATATATAAAAATATATAATATTATATAAAAAATATATATATATAAATATAAATTTATAAATAATATATATAGATGGCTTAAGAAACGTAATAAAACATTGCAAAAAAACCCATACCCCCCCCCCCGGGGATTAAAACCCGGGGTCATGGGTCTCAAAACCCACCCGTCGCCTACCACTAACCGCTACCCACAAAAAGTTCACCAACAGGAATTATACACCATAGGAAATTAGCACAGCCCTCGTGACCGCGGTTCAACCCCGGCCCGGGGGTATGGTATATATAGAGGGGGTTGTAAGAGAAGTAAAAGGGGTCTTGACAAAGGGGTGGAGTTAAAAAATAAAGAACACCACAAAGTGGGAGTTGTCACAGCTGCTCTTGCTGATACACGTCCTTGGGGGATTCTGAAAGAAGTTTCAGAGATTGGTGATGAATTTGGTAGGGTGTGCAAAAGAAGAAAATTAAAGGTAATACGGAAAGATAAAGGGTTTTAGGAAAAAAAAAGATTAGGTGAAAGATTGAATATCAGATTGGAGGAGAGTGTATGAGGAGGAGGTGAAAGTATTCAGGGATTTGGGAGTGGACGTGTCACGGAGGGGTTATGAAAAAATGAGGGAATCATAGAATTGATGAGGGGAAAAAAAGGATGGTGCACTTGAGTCTCTGAGACAAAAAATTTGTCCTTTGGGGGCAAAAAGGGAATGTAGAGATATAGTTTTACCAAAAGCTCTTATAGGGGGTGAAGCAGGGGGAAGAAAAGTTGCAGCGGGAGAAGGGAGAGGCAGGGGGTGTCATGTCTGAGGGCAAGTGTGGGTGAAATAATGCAGAAATTCGAGTTTTTAATTAGGGGGAGGTGCGGGATTACCAAAAAATGTTGTCCAAGGGCTGAGGAAAGGGTTGTTTAGGTGGTTCGGACATGTAGAAGAATGGAGCGAAACAGAATGACTTCAAGATTACAGTCGTAGTGGAAGGAAGGGGGGTAGGGGGCGGCCTAGGAAAGGTTTGGGGGAGGGGGTAAAGGAGGTTTTTTGTGCGAGGGGGTTGGGCTCCACAGGGGTGCGGAGCGGTTCGATAGGAGTGAATGGAACAAAGGGTTTTTTAAAACTTTACGGCTTTGGAGTGTGAGCAAAGTAACATTTATGAAAGGGGGCAGGGGAAACCGGCCGGCCGACTTGAGTCCGGGGATGGGAAATAAGTGCCGCACCCCTGAAGGAGGGTGTTAAGTTGCATTTTAAAAACTGTGTTAAAGCACCCTTCTGGGAAACAGTGATGGAGTAAATGATGGTGAAAGTTTTTCTTTTTCCGGGCCACCCTGCCTTGGTGGAATCGCCAGTGTGATAAAAAAAAAAATAAATAAATAATAATTTTAATATATATATATATTATAAATATAATAACATGGAACCTCCCCCTTGTGAGTTTAAAACCTTTCCTGACCCTTTCACGCAAATGATTGCTCGTTTTCAATCAATTTTCCTCATTTTAAAAAAATTGAAATGCAATTAAAACCCCTTTCAGGTCCTTCCCGTAATCACGGCTTTACGTTCAGGGTCCAAACCGAGATCTACGCCAAAATTTTAGTGCCGTCAAATTTTGCACAAGAAGCTGGTAGGCCTACATCTAAGAGAATGGGTCCCGGGGGGTCAGTGTGCACACCAAGAAAAAAAACTGGACGCCCGCATGGTAAAGTGGAACACGGCAAAGTATTTTTTTTCATAGTGCCTGGCGGCAAGGAAGCCTTCCCCCCACTCACTCTCCAGGCGAATTCTGACTCCCTCTTCACAACTTACATTCTAAGACGATGGAAGTGGAGCGAAACAATTCTTGGTTTTTAACCATATGGTACCATTGGCCATAGGTACAATGGTGCCTTCATGCAAGGTATCAAAGGTCAAAATATAGGTCAATGGTATCATATGGTACAATGGAAACCCTATGGTACAATTTCCAATAGTACATTGTACCATAGGACATTAACCCTATGGACAGGGCACAAGGACCCAATGGGAAAAAATCTGTCGGCTTTTTTTTTACCTAAATTCCCAAAAAATGCTGCAAAATAATTCTATGTAACTTTATTTTTGTATAATAAATAAACTTACTTATGAGCCACATGCACTTTAGTAATTTATTCGGGTACAAAATACATTACATAGATTATCATACCAGCACACAAAAAAATCCCAGGATAAACCCCAAAAAGCCAGAGTGGCTTATTTCCATAGTTTTTCCCGATCTGACCATATGGTTCCTATACTGTATGGACCCTGTACCATATGTACCCTGGGCCTTTTGGTACCCTGTACCATAGGACCCTTACCATATGGTACCCTGCACCAATGTTATCCTTTCTGCATTTACCCATACCCTATAGTACAATGTACCAATGGTACCCTGTAACATGATACCTGTACCATATGGTCAATAGGGGTTGGTGCATGAGACACCAGCCAAAACTGATGAGGGCGACGCAAAAATAGCACGACTCCGCAGTTTTCCCAGACAAAGGCTTATCACCTCCTCAAGGAACACGTCAAGTTCCGTACACTTTTAAATAAAATAGAACATTACTAATAACAACATTTTTGCATATTTTTTGTTTTAAAAAACTAATTTTTAACAAAATAATAATAAAATTTAGTGTGTTTATTTTGTTGAATACAACTACCATATGGTACAATGAACCATATGGGATGATTTTACATAAGGTCAAATTACCATAGGTACCCTTGCATCATATGGTACCATTGGTACCATTACACCAAAGGCCCAAATTGCACCATATTTTTACCATTGTACATATGGCCCTTTTTGAAACCAAAGGGTGCCATTGTACCAAATGGTCCCAAATTGAATCATATAGTACCTTTGTATCATGTGCCTTTGTGCCATATTGCCCCATATGGTCCCCATTGTATCAATGGGCCATTGAAACCATAGGTAAAAATTGCCCCAAAATGGCACCTTTTTAAACCATTTTTGTACATAGGACCTTTGGGAAATTAAACACAAAAACCCGGGCAAAAAAATTTTTTTCATCGTTTGTTTACAAAAAATTTTGAAAACAAGTTTTTAAAAAATACAATGTACAATAGTAACTTCAGGATGTCCCTTTTTTATGAGGGGCCAAAATTTAAAACAGAATCACTTTCTAGTTGAAGCTACACTGAGAGTAAAAGGTAGATGGGAACAAAGAATAAAAGCATCGGGGAAGAGAGAGGTAAGGGGTTTTTAAACTAAAAGAGGGGGCCATTTTTAGGGTAAGAAAAAAAACAAAAAATTGGAGGATAAAAATGGGCAAAATTAGAGCATGGGGCAATGGGGTGGGGGGGAAGGTATGGGGAGGTTTAAAAAGTATTGTTAGAGTGTTCAGCAGAAGTTTGTGGTTACGGGAAAGGGGGTTGCGGGGGGAAGGGGAACCCCGTTTGGTGAATGATGATGAAAAGGAGAGTATAAGGGAAAAAAATTTTAGCAATAAATTTTTTTACAAAGTAGAAGTAAATGCAAGGGGGAAAGTATATGGAAAAAAAGAGAGAAGTTAAGAGATGGTGAACCCAAAAAAAAAAAGAGAGAAAATGAAGAGTGGGTGAGATTTTTATCAACAAATTTTGTTAAAAAATAAAAAAAAGTTTTTGGAGTGGGGATTAACAAGTTAAAAAAACCCCTAGAGAACAAATGGATTTGTCATTAAAAATGGGGAGAGGAGAGTTTTTTAAAAATGGAGAGTTAGGGGAATTGGGGAAGTTTGGAAGGGAAAATTTTTGAGGAATTTTTAAATGTTGAAAAAGATAGGGAAGCTGTGATTTCGTGTATAGGGCAAGAGAATAACCTTGTGGGAGTGGGGAAAGGCCATTTTGGGGAGTGGGGGAATTTCCCTGAGGCAGTAGGTAAAATGAAAGGGGGTAAGGAAAGCCGGGATTGAGGGATAAAGATAGAAATGTAAAAAAGCAGGGGGGGATATAGTTTTGGAGTGGTTGGGAAATTTTTTAATAATGAATGGAAGACGGTAAGGTACCTGGGAAATTGGGCAAAGAGCATCCCTAGTTTTTTTGGGTAAAAGGAAAAGGGGGAAAAAAAAAGAAGTGAAAAAATTATAGGGGGATAAGTCGTTGAGTGTACCGGGTTTAAAGGGGTATGGAAAGAGTTAAAATTTGGAAAGAATAAGAGTAAGAGGGAAAAATAGGATACATAGAACGGGGAGGCTTTAGGAAAGGTAGGGGGTGTGTGGACCGGGTTTGTTTTGAAACATATAAAATGAAAATATTTAGATAAGGGTTTAAAAAAGGCTTTGTGGGATTTATGGATTTGGAAAAGGCGTATGACAGGGGGGATAGGGGGGCAAAATTTGGCAGAGTTGCAAGTGTATGGGGAAGGAGGTAGGTTTCGAAAGCAGTGAAGAGTTTTTACGGGGGATAAAAGGGGGCTCAAGGGTTAGAGTATGTAGGAAAGAGGGAAATTTTTTCCCCGTAAAAATAGGCCCTTTGACAAAAGGAAATTGTATGTCACCGGGGGTTGTTTAAAATAAATTAAAGATGGGGTTGTAAGAGAAGTAAATGCAGGGGCTTGGCAAAGGCGGGAGATTTTAAAAAATAAAGAATCACACAAAAAAGTGGGAGTTTGTCCACCCCCTGCTCTTTGCTGAAAGACCCTGTGCCCCTTGGGGGATTCTGAAGAGGAAAGGTTTCAAGAAATTTGGGGGATGAATTTGGTGGGTGTGGGAAAAAAAGAAAAAAAAAAGGTGAAAAACAGGAAAAAAGTAAGGGAAAGGGATCCAAAAAAATTAGGTGAAGAAAGTTGAATATTTAGATTGGAGGGGAGAGTATGGAGGAGGTTTAACCTATTTAGATATTTGGGGGTGGACGTTCCCGCGGGTTGGGCCCCATAAAGAAAGAGGTGGGAAACAAAAAATTTGAAAAGGAGGGAAAAAGAGTGAGTGGGGCACTTAGGAGTCTGTGGAAAAAGAACTTTTTCCTTGGACAAAGAGGGGAATGTATGAGAGTATTTTTACCAACGTCTTATAAGGGTGTGAAGCGTGGGGTGAAAGTTGCAGCAAGGAGAAGGCGGAGGCAGTGGAGATTTTGTCCCGAGGCAATGTGGGGTGAATTAAAAACAAAAAATTTGTAGTTTGGAAGAAAGGAGGAGGTGGGGCCCAAAACGTTTTCCCCGGGGGCCGAGAAAGGTTTGATTTCGGAAAGTAAGGAAACGAAAAAAAAACTTCAAAAACATTTAAGGAAAACGGGGGGGGGGTCCCAAAAATTGGGGGGGGGAAAAAGGGAGGTTTTGGTCGGGGGCTTTGGACTTACCAATGGTGGGTGTTTAAAAGGAAAGGACCAAATGGTTTTAATCTAGTCTTTGGATTACAAAAGGTACCATTAATAAGGGATAAAGGAAACCGGCAGGCCGGACTTATCTGGAGATAGTCAGGCCTGACCTAAGGATTGTTAAGTTGCAGTAAAAATTGGAAAAAGCACCCTTTGGAAAACCATGGAATGAATATGGTAAAGTTTTCTTTTTCCCCCCCCCTTTTTTTAATCCCGGGTAAAATTAAAAAAACAATGAAAAATTAGTGCAGTTATTGCGGGGAAATACATTGAGTGTACACTTATCAATATACATTATACTGGCCACGGGCCAAAATGTTATTAGAAAAAAAAAAAAATTTAAAAAAAAACAAAAAAGTATAAAAAACAAAAATAAAAAAATGGGATTTTTGGGAAGTCACTGATGTTCCCGTCACCCATCTTTTTTGGGTCAATTTCCCCGCCCTGATCTCGGAAAGTATATCAAAAAAAAAAAAATTTGTCTTTTTTACTTCACAAAAAATTTACCTTTAATGCTTAAAAAAAAATTTTTTTTTTTTTTTTCAAAACCCCCTTGGGACACGGGGTGTGGTACCACTTCAATTTTGGCCTAACCCTGAAGGGGTTAATCCTTCCAGTGGAATTCTGATTCAATAATTTTGCTAATATCAACCTACGGCTTATTTACATCTCACTTCATCTAATATGACATAATAAAAAAAAATTAAATAACATAGAAAATGATATTTTACTCTAAAATAATAAAATATTCATTTATGTAGTGGGATGGGGGGGTGTCGGCGGTGGGCGAGAGTTTGTCTGGACACCGGGCAAAATACTTCATGAATAATTTTGCTAATATCATCTATATGGCTTATTTATATATCACCATTTTTCCTGGGTTGAGCTCAATTTCAAAGCACTTTCGTCATGAAAGCAATCAAAATCATGTCTATTTCTGTAATATATCTTCCATTCTATCAAATGAGACCAAAAAAACGAGAAAACCATAAAAACCATTTGAAATTACCGCTAAGGGGTGGCTAATTGCTGAGAAGTGAAACTAAACAGATGACAGCAAAGAGACTGAACAGTCCCTGGCTAACACCCAGCATTCTCAAATCCATAAATACAAAACACCAATATGAAAAACAGTACAGAATGGGTCACATAACCAGAGACCAAACAAAACGTTACTCGTCAATCCTAACCAGCCTGATAAGAAGGGCAAAAAAATTGTATTATGAGAACAGATTATCCAACTTACGAGGTGATATAAAAAAGACCTGGAAAACCCTATCAGAAATTCTGGGAACAAAAAAGATATCACGAAATAGCGAAATAAAATTAGCAAAATCAGATGAACCCCAATTCCCACCAACAGAAACAGCAAACAGACTCAATGATTTCTTCCCACTAAAGGACAAAACCTTGCCAAAAAAATTTCCAAGCTCAGATACCCACCAAATGACTACCTCACCGGCAACTCCCCGAACACACTGTTCCTAGCTCCGACAAACCCCATACGAAGTCTCCCTTATTATCAACGCACTAAAAAACAAGGCAGGAGATTTAAATACCTACCACCCTTTATATACAAAAAGTGTCACAAGTCTATCACCAATCATTGCAACACTCTTTAACAAATCCATTGAATCCTCCACCTTCCCTCAGTACTCAAAATAGCAAGGGTCACCCCGACCACAAAGGAGGAGCCAACAAGTTGAATAACTTAGGCCAATTCCAACTTACACCTCTCTCAAAAATCTTTAAAAAATTAATTCATAAACGAATCTACTCCTACCTTTATCTCCCAAAACATACTCAACCCCTGCCAATTTGGATTCAGGCCTAATAAAAATACTAATATGCTATTATACACATGCTAGAACATATATACACTGCAATAGAGAAAAAAAGAAGTCCCACTGGGGATCTTCATTGACTTACGTAAAGCTTTTGTTTACAGTTGACCATGACTTGCTCCACGAAAATTGTCACACTTGGTATAAGAGGGCACCCCTCAACTCCCTCAAGTCATACCTCGCAACAGAAGCCAATATGTGTACGCAAATGGGGCAATTCTTCTGCGCAACCAATTACTTTGGGTGTCCCACGGGGAAGTGTCCTTGGCCCTCTTCTCTTTCTCCTATACATAAATGCCCTTTCCCAAATGCTTCGCAATTTACTCAAACCCACACTATTTGCAGATGACACTACATACGTCTTCTCTCACCCGAGCCCAGTCACGCTACCCAAATACTGTAAATACCAAATTACAGAAAATATCTACCTGGATGAGGGACTAACAAACTTACACTAAACATTGACAAAACCTACTTCATTCAGTTTGGTAACAGAGCTACAGATGCCCCCTCTTAACATAATGAAAAACGGATCACCTATCACAAAACTAACAGAGGGAAAATTCTTAGGAATCACCTTGATAAAGACTCAAATTTCATACACATATACAAAAAAATTTCTAAGAAAATTTTCCCAAAGACTGTAGGCATACTATCGAAGATACGGTACTATGTTCCACAGTCAGCCCCCCTTGGCCCTTTCACTCTCTTAAATTAAACCCCCTATCTCACCTATGGAATTTGTGCATGGGGCTCAACAACAATTAACCATCTCAAAACCACTAATTACTCAAAAAGGCTGCAGTTAGAATGATAACAAATTCTCACTACAGGCAGCACACTCCACCAATATTCAATACACTAACCTACTCACCATACAAACATCCATACTTATTACTGCACCTATTACATACATAGAACACTTAACTCTGATATTAACCCTCCCTCAAACATCTCCTTCCCAATCTCAACAGAACACATGACCATAACACAAGGCACAGATCACTCTTTGATGTTCCTCGTGTCCATCTCACACTATGCAAAAACTCAATGCACATAAAAGGCCCTAAAATCTGGAATTCATTACCTGTAAATATAAAAGAAACACTACCTGTTTATAAATTCAAGTCTCTTCTCAAGATCACTTACTCACCCAAACCAAATAAATACTGAATAACTGAACCTTATAAATTGTATATCTTAAATGTTTCTCACAATTATATCACATAAATGTTAAACCTAAAACCCAATCTAACTTTATTATTTTTTAAATACACTACCTAACAGAATACTCCATACGACTGAATGTACAACAATGCAAGCAACCATATGACCTGTCTTTGTAATACTCACTTGTGCTTTATAGTAATCTGTTTACATTAATGTTTTATCACTGATTTCATCATTGCTTAGTTAATCTTAAGTTAATTTTAATCCAGCCCGTAATGCTATGCATAGTATAAGTGGCTTTGGCATACTGCTCTTATCTGTATTTTTTTGTACCTCTGTATGTGTGCTCAAATTGGAAATATAAATAAATAAATATTTCACAGTTAGCCCTGTGCTACACTCTGTTTTCTCTAATATAAGCCCCAAGACAGGGATAGGAGAATGGCACTTGTATCTCGTATCCTCTTCATACCTCCATCGAACTGCTCGGTATTATGCCAAATATTATTCATTCTGGAGTGTTTAACATGTTTTATGTTATTTATATTGTTTATTATGTCATATTAGATCAATTGTGATAGGCAATAAGCTGTAGTGTGAATATTAGCATAATAACAAAGCATATTCTCCTGCATCACGAGACTGAGCTCGTAGCAACCGACAGTGGCTTCAAAGCCACCTTATCTTTAATGGACAATGTACTGTGTAGGTGCTTTACACAACGAAAAGCATTTCTTTTATTCATTGGAACCATGGCTAGGGCTAAAAGTAAGCAGGTTATAGCAATAAATGGAGAAAAAGAAATTAGAATGACTTATGCATCAAGTAAGGCCACCAAACAGTACCAGCAGGTTGGTGTGGCGACCCGGGAAATCTGAAATTATGCTAGCCGAAATTAGTGCCAAATAACTGATTGCCAGATTTGTGATGGCGGACCTGTACCATTTTTACAATAATGCAGTAGTCTGCATAACAGTAAATTTTGTATTTTTTTGTATGAATAAAAAATCAAAATAGAAAGCAATAGTAATATAAGAGGGGGCTAGAGATGTGACTAATGAACAGAGGATATGTTATTTTAGCGCTGAGAATGTCTACATTGTTTATTCTGAACCCTATTTTGAAATTGGCATATTTTTTAATTTGCATGAAATTGGCCAAATTGCCAATTACTGACCACTTTATTGGGTAGTTCAAATCGGTAAATGGGTGGTTTCTTGTACTCAACTGATAGAAAAAGTGGAGTTCTAAAGAAATAGCTATGAGTTTGGTCAACTGGAACAACGAAAGTGGCCAAAAACAGGGCTCAAAGTTGGCGAAATTGCCGTTGCGTATATGTCTCCGAGACCGCTAACTTCGCTGGAACGTAATTCTGTGAGTTTTCAACCAAATTTCATACTTTTGGTGTCATTACCATTGGGAAAAGATTCTCTATCATTTCATAAGAATTTTTTTTTTTTTTTTCCAAAACTTTTGCAACATAGAATGACAGTTTCAGAAAGGGGCTTGCGACAGTCAAGGGTTAAACAACAAGCTGCTAAAAATATATACTTGAATAATGACCAACAACCTCACTCTCAACATAGACAAAACATACTTCATGCTGTTTGACAACAGAGCCTTAAATATCCAGCTTAATATATCGATAAATGGTCTCTCTATATCAAGACACACTGAGGGTAAATTTCTAGGTCTTCTCCTTAATTGTAATCTTAAATTTCATTCCCACATACAACATATATCCAAGAAAATTTCCAAAACAGTAGGCATCCTTTCCAAGGTACGATACTATGTACCACAATCAACACTCCTTACCCTATACCACTCTTTAATATCCTTACCTCACCTATGGTATTTGTGCTTGGGGGTCAACCACAACCAACCACCTTAACCTTTAAGAACCCAACAAAAAGCTGCTGTGTGGATGATTACCAGCTCCTGTGCTAGACAGCACACCTCACCACTTTTCAAAAGACTGAATCTGCTTAATATACAAGACATACACTCATATTGTGCCTACTACATATACAGAACATTAAATTCAACTATAAACCCTCCACTTAAACTACTCCTTGACAGTTACAACAGAATGCAGAGTCACAATACAAGGCATAAGGCACTCTTCAACATCCCTTGTGTCAGTCTCACACTATGCAAAAAGCTATGAACATAAAGGGCTCGAAGATCTGGAACTCGCTACCGGAACCGGTAAAGGATCCCCTGACTACAGTGGAACCCCGCATAGCGATATTAATCCGTGCAAGAGAGCTCATTGTTATGCGAAATTATCGTTATGCGAATGAATTTTCCCCATAAAGAAATAATGGAAATCAAATTAATCCGTGCAAGACACCCCAAAGTATGAAAAAAAAAAAATTTACCACATGAAATATTAATTTTAATACACACAAACTGAAAAAGGCATGCACAATTACATGACACTTACTTTTATTGAAGATCTGGTGATGATTGATGGGATGGGAGGAGGAGTGAGTGTTAGTGTTTAGAAGGGGAATCCCCTTCCATTAAGACTTGAGGTGTCAAGTCCTTTTCTGGGGTTTCTTCCCTTCTTCTTTTAATGCCACTAGGACCAGCTTCAGAGTCACTGGAGTTCTGTCACACAACATATCTGTCCATAGTGGCCTGTACCTCTCGTTCCTTTATGACTTCCCTAAAGTGTTTCACAACATTGTCAGTGTAATAGTCACCAGCACGGCTTGCAATAGCTGTGTGAGGGTGATTTTCATCCATGAAGGTTTGCACTTCAAGCCACTTTGCACAGATTTCCTTAATCTTTGTAGTAGGCAATTTCTTCAATTTCTCTCTCCCCTCCCTTCGAACCAGTTTCCTCAGGTCTGGCCTCTTGCTGTTGAAGTTGATCTATCAGCTCATCAGTGGTTAGTTCTTCATTGTCCTCCTCCACCAACTCTTCCACATCATCCTCCACTAACCTCCAACCCCAAGGACTTTCCCAATGCCATAATGGATTCCTCAACTGGCATAGGATTCTCAGGGTTAGCTGAAACCCTTCAAAATCCCTTTGGTCTACACATTCTGGCCACAGTTTCTTCCAAGCAGAGTTCAAGGTCCTCTTAGTCACTCCCTCCCAAGCCTTACCTATAAGGTTTACACAATTGAGGATATTAAAGTGATCTCTCCAAACTCTCTTAGAGTCAGTTGAGTTTCTGAGGTCACTACAAAGCACCTTTCAAACAGAGCTTTTGTGTACAGTTTTTTGAAGTTTGCAATAACCTGCTGGTCCATGGGCTGCAGGAGAGGAGTTGGTATTAGGAGGCAAAAACTTCACCTTAATGAATTTCATGTCCCCATAAAGTCGCTCTGCCACGTCTGTAGGATGACCAGGGGCATTGTCTAACACACCAGGAGGCACTAAGTTCTAATTTCTTTTCAGTTAGGTAATCTTTCACATTGGGGGCAAATGCATGGTGTAACCAGTCATAGAAAAAGTCCCTAGTGACCCATGCTTTACTGTTTGCCCTCCACAGCACACACAAATTTTCCTTGAGGACATTCTTTTGCCTGAACGGTCTGGGAGTTTCAGAGTGATACACTAATAAATGGCTTCACTTTGCAATCACCAGTAGCATTGGAACACATCAACAGAGTAAGCCTGTCTTTCATAGGCTTATGTCCTGGGAGTGCCTTTTCTTCCTGAGTAATGTAGGTCCTGCTTGGCATTTTCTTCCAAAACAGGCCTGTTTCATCACAATTAAACACTTGTTCAGGTTTCAGTCCTTCAGTTTCTATGTACTCCTTGAATTCCTGCACATATTTTTCAGCTGCTTTGTGGTCCGAACTGGCAGCCTCACCATGCCTTATCACACTATGTATGCCACTATGCCTCTTAAATCTCTCAAACCAACCTTTGCTGGCGTTAAATTCACTCACTCATCACTAGTTGCAGGCATTTTTTTAATTAAATCCTCATGCAACTTCCTAGCCTTTTCACTTATGATCACTTGAGAGATGCTATCTCCTGCTATCTGTTTCTCATTTATCCACACCAATAAGAGTCTCTCAACATCTTCCATCACTTGCGATCTCTGTTTCGAAAACACAGTTAAACCTTTGGCAAGAACAGCTTCCTTGATTGCCTTTTTGTTGCCCACAATAGTAGCGATGGTTGATTGGGGTTTACTATACAACCTGGCCAGCTCGGAGACACGCACTCCACTTTCATACTTATCAATGATCTCTTTCTTCATCTCTATAGTAATTCTCACCCTTATTGCTGTAGGGTTGGCACTAGAAGCTTTCTTGGGGCCCATGGTCACTTATTTTGCAGATAAAATCACCAAAAACACTGTAATAATACGAAATGTTCTGATTGTATGCTTGGATGTTACCGCGGAGGCTGGCTGGTAAACAATGCCACCGGCGGAACATGTGAGGCTGGCTAAGGGCGCACATTAGACGCGTCTCGGACGAACAGCGTTGAGCGGGTTTTTTAGCGGTATGCGAGGCAAAATCTTGGCGATAAAATGTAGCAGTATGCAGATTTAACGTTATGTGATGCCAACGGTATGCAGGGGTCCACTGTATTTATAAATTTAGGGCTTTGCTAAAAAATCATCTTATCTCTCAGTATTAACCAAATCAACTAAAACATCTGCTAATTAGTTACATTATGTGACCTCTAGGCTTTTAACTTCTACCAATCCATGAAATATTACTGCCTGAACCATTATATTTAATATTGGTTTTATTATGTGCAACCTCAAGATTATTATACATACTTATAAACCTCCACCTTGACTACCTCGCATTAGTATTAAGATTAAATAAGATTGTAATACAGTTAACCATTATTTTTTGGCTAGTTTTTAAATAGTGGTGGGCAGAGTGTGCTGAGGTTAACCACTTTGAAATGATTGTTGATACAATACTGTTGATAAATGTAATGAAAACACATGTTGTAGTGTTGTTGAGAGGATGACAGTTTTAGGTGTTGCGTGTAATGTTAGTGGAGGGAGGGAATGTGAGTGTTGGTGTCACACTAATTCAATAACATTCACTCATGAACAGCGTCGTGCTTTCTGTGTAAACAAAAGACTCCTCCACGAGGCACTTACCAAACTGGAGTGCACTTAAAAAAATTCATGGGACCAGGATAACATGTTGCATTGTTAAGGTCTGCTATTTATATGAACAATTATTTTCATTATGCTGAGCATCAACAAGCTCCCAGGACTACTATAATGGAATCAAAGACTCGTATAAACTTTCATATTAAGTGGAATATGCATACATAGAAAAAGACTTCTGACTTCATAATAAAGTACCCATGAAACCATTGAGTTGTGTGTCTACAAGATGTGCAGAGTCCCTGAAAAAATCCCAACCCCTAAATTTACATATTTGTTGCATATAACTAAAATTCTAATCTTGTGTTTATATAGTAAAAACACTTCCCATCACTTCTTGCACATAAGTAAACAGAGAGGGGCTTAACAATACCACGGTGTTTGTTAGGATTTTCTATGGGAACTCTGCTATCAAATATTTAACTTGTTGTCATGTGATTAGTAATTTACTTGGAGCTCCCAACTTGTTGTATTCTGAACCTATCTTATTATTGGGGCGATTACCAATGCGAGACACAAAAGGCATTGGAAATCACGTTTGGATCATCGTATATGGCAACTAAACTGTTGTCACTCTTAAACAGAATGATATGTGCAAAATTGTTGGTGGACTTGAACACCACATATCTATGGGAGGTTTCCATGATCTGTGTTTGGCTTTCAAATTACTTCTGCCAGCTGTGAGTCTTCCATTGATAAAGATATAGTGTCTGATCATTTCCTAGGCTAATTCACTAGATGTATAGTGGTAATATATCCTTCTTGGTGGGATATTCAAACGGAAAGTTTTAATGTTCCAAGGATCAGCATCGTGACTTTGTTGGCACATGTGACTGACTGGTCTAATTCCTATGAGAGTTCCTCTGTAGAGACCTTTAACAATGGCTTGTGAACAGTATTCAGAACTACTTAGAGCGCCACTGAAACCTCCTGGCCTACTTCTAAACAACAAAATTCCATATAATCAACCTCCGTCAAAACCATATTATTTACATGATTCTAAACTTGTACACTGAAACATACTGTCGCCAGAACAGACTAGGCCTAGCCTATAGAAAACTTCATACCCCTGGAATGCTGAGACTCTTCCAAATGCCCTGCTGCTGCCAGAGAGCGTATGACCAGAGCTGCGGCAAAAGACTGGGAAAAATTTGTTCAACAGTCTTTAATGATCACAACCCCACTTGACGGGCATGAGGGACATAATAGAATTAAGGGATTAACAGAATGGGCAGATCGCGCACCCTCCTCCCTTACATAGGGTAATGAGTTAGTCAGTGCTTGGGCTGAATAAATCTAGCAATGACAATCATCCTGTACCACACAGGAAAAATTAATGAAAATATGAATGCAAAGGGAGGACATTTGTTTGCTTTATGTCCGCAAAAGAAGAGACTGAACATTCATTCACTAATTATGAACTTGATTGCAGCACTAACTAAGGGCAACTCACATCGCCTGGTGAGGAAGGTATTACTTACAACATACTCAGATTTGCTGTGTCGAGTACAGGTAATCCATTAATTGAATTATATGCATGAGCTATGTAACTGGCGGAGCTCCCTCAATCTTGGACAACAGCTCATCATTCTATTCCTAAGCCCAATAACAAAAGGCATTTCGCCCAATAATCTTTACTAGCTGCTGTGTAAACATTTGAGAGAATGAGTCTTAAATTTTCATGTACAGAATCAAACAATTTTGTCTCCCGGTTACATGGCTTCATGCATTGGAAGGAGCGTGCTGCTATCGTATAGCCCCTTTCTCACCTGCACATGACAGTTATACATACCTTATTGGAACCTTATATCCGCTTTGATGTAGCCAACGGACATGTAATCATTAGTGAACTTGCCAGAATGGTGTGGAGGATGGCTTCTGCTGGATAAAGGCTATGTCCCCTGTAAAAATCGTTCTGTGTTG
This sequence comes from Cherax quadricarinatus, assembly GCF_026875155.1. NCBI lineage: Eukaryota > Metazoa > Arthropoda > Malacostraca > Decapoda > Parastacidae > Cherax > Cherax quadricarinatus. Next base: position 8,721,606 of record NC_069427.1, read on the forward strand.
TTCCAGGGGGGGACATAGATGTGTAAACATAGACTTTGAATTAGGAACCACAGGGAGGTGTGTCAGTCCACATGTTCAATATTTAATTAATTCATTATAATGCTAGGCCTAGTCGCCCCATCATTATATGCTGTTTATACAGTGGACCCCCGCATAAGTAGCATCGCCACATACCATACATCCACATACCGGTCGCTTTGATACAAAATTTTGCTCGCATTACGCCCAAAAAACGCTCACGCCCTTCGTCCGAGACGCGTCCAATGTGCGGCCATGAGACACGTCACATGTTCCGCAGGTGTTGCATTGTTACCAGCCAGCCTCGCGTAACATCCAAGCATAATCGGAACATTCTTTTATTTTTTTCTTTTTGTATTATTACAGTGTTTTTGGTGATTTTTTCTGGGGAAAATAAGGTTCATGGGCCCCACAGAGAAAGCTTCTAGTGCCAAACCTACAGCAATAAGGGTGAGAATTACTATAGCGATGCGACCAAGATCATTGATATGATGAAAGTGGCAGTGGTGTCTCGAGCTGGCCAGGTTGTTTAATAAACCCCTATACAACCATCGCTACTATGGTGCTTCAGCTGACTGCTGCTGCTGCTGTTAGTACGTCTGCTGCTGCTTGTAGCATCGTCTGCTGCTGCGTGTAGCACGTTCTGCTGCTGCTGTAGGCATCATCTGCTGCTGGCATGATGCATCGTCTGCTGTTGCTGTAGCATGTCTGTTGCTGTTGTAGATCAATTGCTGCTGCTGTTGCATCGTCTGCTGCTTGCTGTTAGCATCATCTGCTGCTGCTTGTTAGCAATCGTTGCTGCTGCTGTAGCATCGTCTGTGCTGCTGTGCATCATCATGTGCTGCTGTAGCATGTCTGTGCTGCTGTAGCATCGTCAGCTGCTGCTGTAGCCATGGTTTTGCTGCTGTCGCTGGTCTGATGGCTGTAGATCGTTGCTGATGCTGTAAAGCATGTCTGTTGCTGCTTGTGTAGCATGTCTGGCTGCGGCTGTAGCATCGTCTGTTGCTGCTGTGCATCGTTCGGCTGCTGCTATAGCATGTCTGTTGCTGCTGTAGATTCGTTCTGCTGTGCTGTAGCAATCGTTCTGTTGCTGCTGTTGCATTAGTATGTGCTGTGTTAGCATCGTCTGTCTGCTGCTGTAGCATCGTCTGTTGCTGCTGTACCACCGTCAGCTGCTTCTATGCTGCTGTAGAACCGTTGTTGGTGTGGCTTATTGAGAATACCAAGAACATTAACCCAGAGGATTTTGCAACCAGGATAACCCAAAAAGTCAGGGTCATCGAAGACTGTCAAACTATTTCCATTGGGTCCTTAATCTTGTCTCAGGATGCAACCCACACCAGGTCGATCTAACACCCAGATGTGAACAGGGAAAACGCCATGGAACTAGTGCTCATATTGGTGAATTAAAGCCAGCAAAGGTTGGTTTGAGAGATTTAAGAATCGCTGTTGCTGACTCAGTAGCTGTTGCTAGATCTGTCAGCTGTTGCTGGATCAGTAGCTGTGCTGTACCAGTTCAGCTGTTGCTGGATCTGTCAGCTTGTGGCTGGACATGTACAGCTGTTACTGGATCAGTCCAGCTGTTGCTGACAGTCAGCTGTTCTGGATCAGACGCTGTTGCTGGACAGTCAGCTGTTGCTGGATCATGTAAAGCTGTTGCTGGACCAGTCAGTGCTGCTGCCACCACGCGTCAGCTGCTGTTGCCATCAGCTGTCTTGAACATGTCTCGTTTGAACAAATGTCACGAACCTGTCGTCAAGCATGAGCGCCTGCCTTGCGTCAGTGTTACAAGCAAGGGTGGCCGGCTGCATTCTACAATTCGATACATTTGTATTATTCCATTAATTATAGTGCTAGTAACTGCTAAATAAGACACATGGGCCCAAAGAAAGCTTCTAGTGCCAACCCTGTGGTAAAAAAGGGTGAATTAAATTACTTCATCGTACCACAGTCCCAGCTGCAGCTGCACTAGCTGCTGTGCACCCAGCTGCTGCTGCACACAGCTGCAGCGTACCAGCTGCTGCTGCACATGGTAAGTCTGCACCACAGCTGTTGTTCGCTACACTATCAGCTGTATTACTCGAAGATGTGGAGAGAGTGTTGTTGGTGTGGCTCTTAACGATTGAAACATTACCGAGAGAAACATTTAACCCCGGGGTTAGCCACCCAGGATAACCACGAAAGTCAGTGCATCATCGAAGGACTCTAACTTATTTCCATTGGGGTCCTTATCTTGGTCTCCAGATGCAACCACACCAGTCGACTAACACCCAGGGAACAGGGAAAAGTGCTGGAACTAGTGATCATATTGGGAATTTAAAAGCCAGCAAAGGTTGGTGTTGAGAGCATTTTAAGAATAGTAGTGGCATACACAGTGTGAATAAGGCCTGTTCTGGAAGAAAATGCCAATCGGATAACAGTATCTCAGGAGGAAAAAGTCACTCAGGACACAGTGGTCCTAATCAGTCATTGCTGCATCTTCAATAAAGTAAGTAGGCAATTTATTTTCATTTTGTAGAGTAGTAATACAATTTATATTGTGCATGTAATACTCTATATTGTTGCATGTTATCCTTCTCTTTTGTGTGTTAGCAGAAAATGTATATTCATGTGGTTTAAAATTTTCTTTTTCATACTTTTGGGTTGTCTTGCTACGGCATTAATTTGATTTCCATTATTTTTATGGGGAAAGTCATCGCCATACCGAACATTGGGCATTAACAACACCCCTCTTGCACGGATTAAGGTCGCTATGCGGGGGTCCATGTATATGTATATGTTATGTAGGTGTGTGGTTGCCGGGTGGAGGGAAGAAAAATTTCGTAATACTATTATAATCATCTGGGGCACATTTAAATGCTCTTTATTTGTACATTAATGAAGACATTTTCATTAATCCATCTATGTCATTTTTTCAAAATTACATAGGAAAATCACATTACATATTTATAAACATTTTATGTTATATACTATGGCGGTGTGGATAGATGGGCAGAGGGAAAAAACATTAAATCACTCCCCTACTACATAATGCTTTTGTTTTCAAATTCGTGGCCATGAATTATCATTATTCTTCCTTTGTTTCTGATGGCATCTAAAGTAGTGTTATAAACGATTAATCAGTGAACATGGTATGGCGATGGTAGTAATATGCTCTGAGACACATTAAATATTCACATAGGCTATGTAGGTAAAGTGTAGGTATGTAGCCAGACGAACTACATACCTACATTTTTTTTATAATGATTTAATTAACTTATGTGTACCTGTACCTAAGTAAACTTATGTGCTGGCTTGCAGGCAACTAGTAGGGTTGTGGATAGCCAGGAACTTGTAGGTTTAGGGGTAGCAAGCACTTGTTAGTATTGGTAGTAGCCAATCGACTTGTAGACTTGTGGTAGCCTGGACTTGTAGGATGTGATAGCAGACAACTGTATTACTGCGGGGTAAACTAGAAAATTTTTCATTTGTTATGCTTCACTCTGAGAATCATTTCTTCTAAAATGGTGTTACATGAGAATGGGATACTTTCGTCTTTATTTTATTCTACAGTATCAATGTCGAGACCACTTGTACTCAATTGTTAAGTGACAAAACAGGAAGTGTTCAGTTCTGGTTTGTTTACATTAGTGTGGGTGGGGTGGGGTGGACCTGGCTGGCTACCCATACCTCCCAATTGACCTACTACAAATAAAACTCACTCTCACCCTACAATAAGACTACAAAATATTTTAAGGTTATTAACGAATGTACTGTTATACAGGTCCCCCTCAACATTTACGTTTTCAACTTTCACGGGCTTCACACATAGCGAATTCCAACCGCAAATTCCCAACTGCAATTCCAGGTGCCAAATTCAATTTAAGTTTTCCGCCACCCGTTGATCCTTACCTACCTCCCTCAACCCACGCAATGGCAGCCAGCCCCCCACATAGTGTGATGAGTGTTGTTGTTGACACAGAAAATTCTCTGAAAGAGCTATAGCCAGTCAAACTGGAACAAATAACAACATATAAATTGAAGGTTGAAGAAGCAATCAAGGACTGGAAAAGGGAACTGCACATGTGGACTATATGAATACATTGAATTTCCCAAGACGACCAAAATCTGAAACAAGATAAGTTGTCTGATGCAAGAATCATAATAAACAGTCCACACATTCCCTTGTGACATACCAAGCACAGTGCAAAGAAACTGCTATAGGATAAACAGAACCAGTACAAGTCAATCGTTGCACAAACAATGAAATCAAAGAAAAACATTTTCTAGGAAAACCAGGAAGTAAACACGTTATAATGGATCCGACTTCATTCTTAGATTAAAGACAGGACCTAATTAAATCAGCTATTACTATGAAATTGGCGAGAAAATAAATGAGTGGTCTAACAAGAAAAACGTCCAAAACTGTTCAGGCTGGAGAAAACTTAAACAGGGAAAAACAAAAAATACATCAGTGTTTCAGCGAGATGGCGAAAAACTTAGTAAGGGAAAAACTATCAACAGAAGATAACAATATACTATATTCAAACGAACATGATTTTCTCTGCATTCTTAGAAAAGTGATTTCTGTTAACAGATTACATAAGTGCCTTAATACTTATATACGTGTGGGTGCAATATTGTGTACGTTACTGTAATATTGATGCATTATTTTTTTTTTTATTATTTCATCACTAGCAATGCCAACTACCTACAATACTTATTCTTTCTTTCTTCTACTTGCTATTAATTGCTCATATTTTTATGTTACAAGGTAAATCTCTACTCAAATTAATTTTATTCCCAATTGTTCTTAACCTGTCATTTTAATTTTGTTTACCATACTTGTTGTTTTAGTCACTTTTATTGTAGTGTGCAATTAGTGTATATTCCAATTACTTTTTTGCAAGTTCCAAAACTATCTTTTGCTAGTTAAGTACCAACAAACATCATATTTTTTTTTTTTTTATTTTTATTGTGCAATAAACTGCCTGTCACTTATTTATATTACAAATAGATCTTATCCTAAAACAATATTATTTATAGTTGACTATATGTCATTTTACTTTGTTTACAATTACTTAATTTTAGTCACATATATTTTCTCCTTTTTTTTTGCTAGATATAATAACTATTTTGTATAATTCACTATTGCGTAAAATAATAAGGTGTTTTCTCAGGCGGCTAATGTGTAATAAATTCACTATATAGCCATTATATTCCAAAGTTCATTTTTTGATTCCACTTTATCTTCACACAACTTATATTAGTTCCTTTATATTGTTTTCCCTAATTACTAACTTTAAAGATATACCTTTAAAGTATTACTACTATCATATTCCCAAGCTCATTATTTGATCATACTTTATTTGTTCACACAAAATTATTTTTTAGTCCCTGTTATCTTGTCTCTTTTATTTTTAAGCTTTAAAAAAAATACATTAGCTCTTTATTTTACTTGGTTATAATTCATAGTGCTATTTTTTAGCTTTAGACTATTACTTTGTTTTATACTTTATTATAACTATAGATTCAGATACAAATCTTTGATTACAAGCATGAGCCTGGATACCAACTTCTTATTTAATGACTTAAATGAATCAAACAGTAACTGTAATTATACAAGCTAGAACAATCAAAGGCAACTCCCAGAGCCAACAAAAACATAACTGTCTTTACTACATATCAGATCTTTAAGCTCAATCATTATTACTGAGTTTCATAGCATACTAACTTCCTTGCATGACCAATTATATGTCCATCATTACACTAACTGAACCTGGCTAAAGCTGATACTACAGTTGTCTATGCATTCTGGTAACAGCCATAACAAAACTGTAGGCCAGTGACCAAAAGGGGGTGTACAGTTATAATATTCAGACCAACTTAGAATGTATCACTAATACTTGCACAAGGTATGAACATGGGGGAATATAATAATAGCTAAATTCAAATCAAATACCTACAAAAAACCTCTCACATTGATAAACATCTAAGAGTTTCCACAGTCAAACATTAGCCAATTTAGTCAAAAACTAGGAAGTATGATAACTGATGAATACACTGAACAAATACACTTACTACTCTCTGGTGAAGCAGTTCAGTATTAAATCTGCAAGACCAGGACCCACACGTTGCTGAATCAACAAACACAATGAAGTAACTGCATGTTGCTACCAAACAGTAACAAAACATAGTAAGAGTTACAGGAGTTAGTGTTTCCCTACTTGACACATCTAGGACCAACACCATATCCCTTTAAATCAGGCCATAATTACCAGATAATACACAGTCCAATACCTACTTTCCTCATAACAACTTTGGTATATTACCAGACACGACTGAAGTCACTTCAGTCTTCACAATGAGGCAGCCGATTTATAATTCACAACAGCAATAACAACATTGACTGGCACACGGAGCTAGAAATCTATACAGATATTGAACGAACTGTATTAATAATTTTCTAAACAGGACCAATACTCTATAACAAGCACTGCCCTAAAAATAAAAGATGGACAGCTAAGGATCTGAACAGTCCTGGTAACACCAGCATTCTCAAATCCATAAATACAAACACACCGATAGTGAATAACGTACAGAATGGGTACATAACCAAAGGGACCAAACATAACGTTACTCGTCAATACTAACCAGCTGAATGAAGGGCAAAAAAATTGTATTAAGGGATCAGATTATCCAACTTACAAGCTGATAAAAAAAGACCTGGAAAACCTATTCAGAAATTCAGGAACAAAAAAGATGTAACGGAATTAGCGGAAATAAAATTAGGCAAAATTAGATGAACCCTAACTACACAAAGAAACAGCAAACAGGACTCAATTGTTTCTTCCTCCCTTTAGGGACAAAATTGCCAGTTAAAATCCCAAGTCAGATACCCACAATGACTTACCTCACTGGCAGCTTACCGAACACACTGTCCCCTAGGTCCGATAACCATACGAAGTCTCCTTATTATCAACGCACTAAAAAAAAAGGCAGAAGATTTAATACCTCTACCAACTTTATATACAAAAAGTTGTCACAAGTGATATCACCAATCTTGAAAACACTCTTTAACAAATCATTGAATCTCCACCTTCCTACAGTCTCAAAATAGCAAGGGGTCACCCGATCCATAAAGAGAGTGCGACCAAACAGTGTTGAATAAAATATAGGCAATATCCAAACTTACACACCTCTCTCAAAAATCTTCGAAAATTTAATTCATAAATGAATTTCTCCTACCTCATTTCCCAAAACATATTAACCTGCCAATTGGATCAGGCCTACATAATAATAATACTAATGATGCTATTATACACATGCTAGAACATTTTTTTTACACTGCCAATTAGAGAAAAAAGAAGGTCCCACTGGGGATTTCATTGAATCCCCTTACGTTAAGTTTTGATACAGTTGTCATGACTTGCTCAATCTAAAATTGTCACACTTTGATAGTGAGAGCACTCCCTCAATACCTCCAAGTCATACTCAGCAAAGAAGCCAATATTTGTAGCCAATGGGGCCAAATATTCCGCACACAACCAATTACAGTTGGTGTCCCACAGGGAAGTGTCCTTGAGCCTCTTCTCTTCTCCTATACATAAATGACTACCATCATGCTTCGCAATTATCAACCCACAATTTTGCAGATGACGACTCATACGTCTTCTCTCGCGAGCCCAGTCACACTTAGCAATACTGTAAATACGAATTACAGAAAATATCTATGGATGAGGACTAACAAACTTACACGAAACATTGACAAAACCTACTTATTCGTTTGGTAACAGAGCTAACGATGCCCCTCTTAACTTAATTGTAAAGGTTCACCTATCAAAGTAATCAGAGGGAAAATTTTAGGAATCCACCTTGATAATAGACTCAATTTTCATACACAATATACAAACAAATTTCTAAGAAAATTTTCCGAGACCGAAGGCATACTATCGAAGATGCGGTACTATGTTCACAGTCAGCCCTCTTGGCCCTATATCACTCTTGATTTACCCTATCTCACCTAATGGAATTTGTGCATGGGATCTCAAAACAATTAACCATCTTCAGACACTATTACAACAAAAGGCTGCAGTCAGAATGAGTAAAATTCCCACTACAGGCAGCACACTCCACCAAATTCAAAACACTAAACCTACTCACCATACAAAAACAATCCTTACTTATTACTGAACCTATTATATACATAGAACAATTAATGATTATTACCCTCCCCTAAAACATTCCTTGCAACCTCAAACAGCCCCAAAATCAATGGACCATAACTCAAGGCACAGATCACTCTTTGAAGTTCTCGTGTCCATCTAACGTCAGCCCCCCTATGCCCATAAAAGCTCTAAAATCTGGACTTCATTACCTGTAAATTAAAAGAACATACTGTTTATTAAAGACATTAAGGAAAGAAGACTATTGTTTTTGTTGAGGGATGCCAGTTAGTATATGGTTAGGGCGTTCTGCTTTGATGGACCGGAGTAGGAGACAGAGAGTTTGCTTTCCTGGGGCTTGGGAAGGAGGATATTGTTAGCGTCTGGATGAATCATGAGAGGTAATGGGAGCAATCTATTATAGTCTCAGTGCTGGAGGCAACGATGTTGGCAGTCGTAGGAGTGAGGACTGCATTAGCAGGATATAGGTCAGCAATAGAAATATTAGAAGTAAGGGGGGAACCCTCTCATATGTGGTATTTTCGCAAGGAGGGGAGTTGGAAATGCAATGGTTTGTCCAGGGCAATTGGTTGTTAGTCTTTGTGGATGGACCCCCCAAAAACTGTAAGGAAAAAAAAATGCGGTTACATTCATTGACAACTGGGACTATTCTATGGCTAGGAAAGAAATGATGTATGTAGGGATGGGGTTCACTTATTCTAGGTGTGGGGTGGGAGCACTGGCAATGCAGTGGAGGAGCAGTTAGGGGACTTTAAAGCTAGGAATAGATGTGGTAGTGGTATGGGTTTTGGCAGGGAAAACAGGAAGTTCCAGTGTTTGTAATATTACGAGTTCTAGGGGAACTACGTAATAATAAGAACGAGATAGATATGAAAAGCCAGGGTCCTTGGGTGATAAAGGACATTAATAGGTTTAGTTAGAAAAATAGAAATGAGCAGGAAGGGTAAAGAGAAAGGAGAGTCTTTCATTGTTTAAGTGGATGCTAGTCAATTGCGTTAGCGTAGTGCTAGGAATAAGTCTATGGACGAGTTGAGCTTAGTTGCTAGTGTAGGTAACATTAGATGTATTTGCCTTAACTGAGTCGTGGTGTTAAATTCAAAAAGTCGGGACATGCCGGCGGAATGTAATATTCAGGGTTTTAATTTGTTCAAGAAGATAGAAAGTATTGGGAGGGCGGGTGGGGTGGGGTGGCATTGTATGTCCGAGATCGCTCTTGAACTGTTGCATAAAAAAGGGTATTTAAGTCTGAAGTAAACAATACAGAGTCTGTCTTGGATAGAATTTTCAGAGGGGCATGAAAAAACTGATTTTAGGAGTGATATACTGTCCCCCAACTTAGATTGGAGAAGGGGAAACTATTGGGAGAAATTGTTAGGCACAAAGGACGATTATGTAGTAATTCTAGGAGACTTTAACTTTAGTCGTGTTGATGGATTTTCTTGATTGGGAATTTAGAATCATACGACTCTGAAGAAGTATTTCAAGGATTTGTTTTTTGAAGCTGTTTTTGACAGAACCTGCAAGGGGAATAACTGCTTCGACTTAGTTATGGAAACATGATTCCCTTGTTATTATTTAGCAAAATTTCGGGACACTGGGTGCTGCGACACAAATCAATTACATTTAGCATTGAATGGGATGTTACCGATAGTAGCGTTTAATCGGTACAGTCCCAGATTTCGCCTTAGAAGTTTTCGATGGGCTCTAGAGAAACTATATCAGTTGACTGGGGTAACGAAGATAGTAACAATATGACAGTTTTCTGAAACTTACATGCTGACTCAAAGAAGGATGCGTTTATCTTATAAAGAAATTAGATAAAATAGAAATGCCAAAATGGAGATGATAATAGGTTCAATTTTTTTTTAAAATAAAATTTTTTTTTCATTAATAGTGCATAAGAAAGAATTTATAGGCGTATCAAAAGAGGTGACGGAGTATCTTAGTATCAGTATATGGTCATTAAGATGGACATTTAAAAAGGGGATAAGAAAAGCTAAAAAGGACTATGACAATTAAGTTGCTAGGGATTTAAAACTAACCCAAAAAGTTTTTTCCAGGTCTATAGAACAAAAGTTAGAGATAAGATAGGTCCCTTATAAATAACTATGGGCACCTTACTGACAAAGAGAATGAATGTGCTTGATTTAAAATAATTTATTTTCTCTCTGTTATACCAGGAAGGACATACAATATTCCAGTAAATAATTTTACAGTGCGGCTAGAAGAGATAATTATGTACATCCACAGTATAGTGACGATGGTTGTGAAGCGATAGACAGCTGAAAGCAAATTAGTCGCCGGGTCTGATGAGGTTTTTTCAAGGGTTCTTAAGGCATGCAAAATGAAACTCTAGTGAACCATTAACATAAAATTTTTAATTTATCATCTTTTCAAACAGGTAGTTAGTGTTGATATGTGGAAGTTGGCTAATGTAACGCCTATTTTTAAACAGGGGACATGTCGTTACCGTCAAATTACCGCCAAATAAAGCCTGACTCTCAATTGTAGGCCCCCCACCTCCTCTCGAGTCCAATTATTGCTGAGATTATAAGATGCCATCGCGTTAACATAGCTTGATTATGATACTCGCATGGATTCACAAGAGGCAGGTCGGGTTCTAAACTAATTTATTAATACTTTGTCAGTAAAGCTTTGAGGCTGTTGAACAATAAGAATTTGTATTATTTACTTAGATTTTAATTAGTAAGGCTTTTGAAAGAGTATCCACACCAATAGACTGTTAAAGAAAGTGGCAGCTCATGGCATTGGGGGAAAGTGCTCTCGTGGTCGAGTATGGCTCTGACAGGAAGCAGAGAGTGTCCATAAATGGTTTTTAAATCAGAGTGGGGATCTGTAACAAGTGGGTTCACTGGCATCAGTCTTGGCCGTTGTTGTTCTATCATATATCAAGATCTTGATGAGGGCTATACTAGTGCGATAAGAGCAATTTCGCCAATGACAAAAGTTAGGTAGGATAATTGATTCAAACGTAGATGTTATGGAACTTCAGGAGGATTTAAACAAACTCTAATCTTGGTCAGCAAAGAGCAGAGGCATTTCAATGTAGATAAATGCAAGGTCTGAAAGCTTGGAGTGCCATAACCTAGTCTTAAGTTAATGATGTAGACTTAGCCATACAGATTTGCGATAAAAAGGCTTGAGGGGTTATGGTGGCAGCAACCTTAAACCAAGGACGCATGCTAAGGTTACGTATAAGGCAAATTGATTACTGGGATTTATATCCAGAAGTGTAAGCAACGAACTCCAGAGGTCATACTGCAGCTTTATACATCTTTAGTAAGGCCTCACCTAGATTGATGCAGATCAATTCTGGTCGCCTATTACAGAATGGAAGTAAATTCGTTAGCTTAGAGAACATTCAGCGTAGGATGATAAATTAATAATAGCATTAGAAATTTCCTTATGAAGAAAGAAAGATTGAAGTACTCCTTAAGTTAATTCATTGTTAGACGAAGAATGAGGGGAGAACTGATCAAGTGCTATACGTGAAGATATGTATTAATAAAGGGATATTAATAATGTTTGAGGATGTCTCTCAAGAGAGAACCGCAGTAATGGATTTTAAATTAGTGAGCTTAGATTTAGAAAGGACATAAGGAAAAAGTATGGTTAGGAAATAGGCTAGTTGATGAGTGGAACAGTCTACTAGTGGTTATTGAGGTTGGGACTTTGGGTAGTTTCAAATCTAGGTTGGATAAGTTACATGAGTGGGTGGGGTTGGATATTGTATTGGGGACTTCCACACAGAGCTTATTTCTTGGGTGGCCTTGAAAATTGGGGCAAGTGTTTTAGTTAGTGGGAGATTGTAAAGGACCTGCCTAGTATGGGCCAGCAGGCCTCCTGCAGTGTTCCTCCTTTCTTTTGTTCTTATGTTATGTTTTATTCCAAGTCTCTCTCAAAGATCAACATACTCACCAAAACCCCACATAAATACTGATTAATTGAACTTATAAATTGTATATCCTATATGTTATCACAATTATATCACATAAATGTTAAACCTAAGACCCAATCTAACTTTGTTATCCTTTAAATATACTACCTAACAGAATACTTCATATACTGAATGCTCTCAGCAGTGCATGGAAACCATATGACTGTCTTTGTAATACTCATTGTTCTTTATTGTTATATGTTTACAATATGTTTTATCACTGATTACCATCATTGCTTAGTTTATTTAGTTAATTTTAGCCTGCCCGTAATGTTCGATGCATACAGTGTTTGGCACACTGCTCATACCTGTATTTTGTATTACCTCTGTATGTAATGGGTTTCAAAAAAATTATAAAAATAATAAAGAAATAAATAAAAGGCTGCACTATATACAAAACTCAAAAGGGTCACAAAGCGAATGTAAGGCGGACACGTAAAAGACCTAGGGATTACTATGTCAGCGGACCTTTCATTTAAAGTCCATAACAAGACAAAGATAACGACAGCCAGGAAGAGGACGGGGTGGGTATTGAGAGAACTTTCCCAAAACTTAGGGAAACAGTGGCTGATGGTGACACTTCAAATCGCTAGTGCTCATCACTTAGATATTGCTCAGTGCTGACGGGCCGTTCAGGGCTGGAGAAATATCGGAAGCTAGAACAAATACAGAGATCATTTACCGGCTCACATTAAGCAGTAAAGCACCTTAAACTACATGGGAACGCCTGCTAGTCTTGAACTGTACTCATTGCGAGCGGAGGAGAGAGATGGGACATGATAAATATATACCTGGAAGGTACTCGAGGCTTGGTCCCAAAATTGCCACTGCCATAAAACAATATATGGTGTGGAGATAATGGGCGGAAGTGTAAATAAACAGTCGAGGAGCTAGGGTTAGCAGGTGGGGAAAATCCGGGGTCCCAGACTTTTCAACTTCTTACCAGAAGATATCAGACAACATGCAGGAAACAAGTATCTTCACCAAGGTGCCAAGATCAATAAGGCTGTGATGGATATGTGGGGCAGCGGGCCTCCAGCAGCAACAGCGGTTGACCAGAGTGAACGCACTAGACGAGCCTGGCCCATGGCCAGGCTCAGAGTAGATATACTCTCGAAATTCTTCGAGGGTATATCAGAGGTATAGCACTGCCTCAACCGCTGCCTCAACCGCTGCCTCAACCACTGCCTCCAGCCACTGCCTCAGCACTGCCTCAACTGCTGCCTCAACTGCTGCTTTAACTGCTGCCTCACCACTGCCTCAGCCACTGCCTAGCCAATGACTCAGCCAGCTCATCCACTGCCTATACCACTGCTCAACAGCTGCCTCAACTGCTGCCCAACAGCTGCCTCAACCACTGCCTCAAATGTGCTCAACAGCTGCCTCAACAATGCTCTTCTACTGCAGTTGCATCAATCTACAAGCACCAAACACAATGAATTATTGTGAAATGTTTGGAAGGCATGGACGGCTAATGCTCACGCCAGCATAAACAAAGCCACACTGAGGACGAGTGCTCCAGTCAATCCTCCAACCACTGCTTCAACCCTTGAATTTTGTACAGTTTTCCTTCTTCAATTTCTATCGTATTAATAAATATAATACTAAATACGATAGAATTGAAGAACGGAACATTGATACAAAAAATAAAAGGGTTTGAGAGCAGTGGTGTTGGAAGTGGCAGAGGCATCAACTCGTCAGTGTGGCTTTGTATATGCTGGAGTGAGCATTAGTCTCCGTGCTCGTCCAAACATTGCACATTTAATGTCATTGTGTTTGTGCTTGTAGATTGAGTGCAACTGTACATAATTAACATGGACCCAAAGGAACTTGTAGTGCCCAGCCTTTGGTAAAGAAATCGAGAAAAAGAAAAACAATAGAATTAGAAAAGAAATTGTACCAAATATGAGCAGTGCGCAGCAGTTGTTGGAGGCAGTGGTATTTAACCACTTTCCTGGTTTTGCCGTACTAGTACGGCTTACACACCAGGGAGCGTAATATAAGTGGTGGTGAAGAGTGTGATGAGGGCAGTTGTGTCTATGATATTATTAATAGTGATGAGCGTAATATAAGTGGTGGTGCAGAGTGTGATGAGGTTAACCACTTTGAAATGATTGTTGATACAATACTGTTGATAAATGTAATGAAAACACATGTTGTAGTGTTGTTGAGAGGATGACAGTTTTAGGTGTTGCGTGTAATGTTAGTGGAGGGAGGGAATGTGAGTGTTGGTGTCACACTAATTCAATAACATTCACTCATGAACAGCGTCGTGCTTTCTGTGTAAACAAAAGACTCCTCCACGAGGCACTTACCAAACTGGAGTGCACTTAAAAAAATTCATGGGACCAGGATAACATGTTGCATTGTTAAGGTCTGCTATTTATATGAACAATTATTTTCATTATGCTGAGCATCAACAAGCTCCCAGGACTACTATAATGGAATCAAAGACTCGTATAAACTTTCATATTAAGTGGAATATGCATACATAGAAAAAGACTTCTGACTTCATAATAAAGTACCCATGAAACCATTGAGTTGTGTGTCTACAAGATGTGCAGAGTCCCTGAAAAAATCCCAACCCCTAAATTTACATATTTGTTGCATATAACTAAAATTCTAATCTTGTGTTTATATAGTAAAAACACTTCCCATCACTTCTTGCACATAAGTAAACAGAGAGGGGCTTAACAATACCACGGTGTTTGTTAGGATTTTCTATGGGAACTCTGCTATCAAATATTTAACTTGTTGTCATGTGATTAGTAATTTACTTGGAGCTCCCAACTTGTTGTATTCTGAACCTATCTTATTATTGGGGCGATTACCAATGCGAGACACAAAAGGCATTGGAAATCACGTTTGGATCATCGTATATGGCAACTAAACTGTTGTCACTCTTAAACAGAATGATATGTGCAAAATTGTTGGTGGACTTGAACACCACATATCTATGGGAGGTTTCCATGATCTGTGTTTGGCTTTCAAATTACTTCTGCCAGCTGTGAGTCTTCCATTGATAAAGATATAGTGTCTGATCATTTCCTAGGCTAATTCACTAGATGTATAGTGGTAATATATCCTTCTTGGTGGGATATTCAAACGGAAAGTTTTAATGTTCCAAGGATCAGCATCGTGACTTTGTTGGCACATGTGACTGACTGGTCTAATTCCTATGAGAGTTCCTCTGTAGAGACCTTTAACAATGGCTTGTGAACAGTATTCAGAACTACTTAGAGCGCCACTGAAACCTCCTGGCCTACTTCTAAACAACAAAATTCCATATAATCAACCTCCGTCAAAACCATATTATTTACATGATTCTAAACTTGTACACTGAAACATACTGTCGCCAGAACAGACTAGGCCTAGCCTATAGAAAACATCGTACCCCTGGAATGCTGAGGCTCTTCCAAACTGCCCTTGCTGCTGCCAGAGAGCGTATGACAGAGCTGCGGCAAACAGACTGGGAAAAATTTGTCAACGGTCTTAATGCTCACACCCCACTTAGCCGGGCATGGAGGGACATAAATAGAATTAAGGGTAACAGAACTGGGCAGATCGCGCACCCTCATCCCTTACATAGGGCGAATGAGTTAGTCAGTGCTTGGGCTGCTACATCTAGCTATGACAATCTTCCCAGTACCACACAGGCAAAATTAAATGACAAATATGATGCAAGGGAGAGACTTGTTTGCTTTATGCTCAGCAAGGCAGATGATGCAACATTCCTTTCACTAATTATGAACTTGATGCAGCACTAACTAAGGGCAACTCCACGTCGCCTGGTGAGGATGGTATTACTTACAACATACTCAGATTGCTGTGTCGAGTACCAGGTAATCCATTACTTGAATTATATAACATGAGCTATGTAACTGGGGAGCTCCCTCAATCTTGGACCAACAGCCTCATCATTCCAATTCCTAAGCCCAATCAACAAAATGCATTTCGCCCAATATCTCTTACTAGCTGCTTGTGTAAAACATTTGAGAGAATGATTCTTAATCGTCTCATGTACAGAATCAAACAATTTTTGTCTCCCCGGTTACATGGTTTCATGCATGGAAGGAGCGTGCATCATTGCATAGCCACCTTTCTCACCCTGCACACTGACAGCTCATACACTACCTTCCTTGACCTTAAATCCGCTTTCGATGTAGCCAACCGACATGTAATCATTAGTGAACTTGCCAGAATGGATGTTGGAGGATGGCTTCTCCGCTGGATTAAAGGCTACCTGTCCAACAGAAAATCGTCTGTGTTGTTCCAGGGACATAGAAGTGTAACTAAAGACTTTGAATTAGGAACCCCACAGGGAAGTGTGCTCAGTCCCACACTGTTCAATATTCTAATTAATGCATTACTTAATGCTATGCCTAGTCAGCCCCATCATTATGTGATTAGTTTTGCTGATGATATAATGATTCACACCACCGGATTCTCCAACACCCAAAACATTCTTAATCATGTACTAGCCTCGTGTCAGGACCTGGGGTTGATAATCTCTACTGATAAAACAAAGATACTCAATAGGCGTCCTCCTCGACAGAGAGGCACAGTTCGTCAGATCCAATTGCATGATGGGTCTCTTCTAGAATATGTAAGCAGATACAGGTATCTAGGCTTTGAGGTTCCACTACTTGGACCTGTTGTAACAAGACTTTGTCGCCAATACAAAGAACGACTAAGAGCACTTAGAGTTGTGGCAGGGCTTCACCCCAGGTATGGTGCTAATGTTAAAATTGTGAAAATGATGTATCTTGCTTATATTAGATCATTGGTTGATTATGCTGCGCCACTACTTGCTCTTGTGTCTGACTGGAAGCTTGGAGGGCTGGAAAAACTGCAGAACGAAGCAATGAGGATCATTTTAGGATGCCCTCGTACTGCCAAAATTTTAAATATGCAAAAAGAACTTGATATTCCAAGCATCAGAGATCGTGTTACTGAAAGAAATTATCCTAATTGGTGTTAATATGCTCAGGCAAGCATCAAAACCCTGCACAGAAGCCCCAAACTTTCCTCAGCCTGT
>NC_069427.1:8739284-8889284 GCF_026875155.1 Cherax quadricarinatus
TGGGGGGTTTTTTTTGGGGGGGTTTTTTTAAAAGGGGGGGGTTTTTTTTTTGGTTTTTAGAGGGGGGGGGGGGGTTTCTTTTTTTTTTTAAATTAATTTTTTTTTTTTTTTTTTGTTTTTGGGGGGGGGGGTTTTTTTTTTTTTTTTTATTTTTTATTTTAATTTTTTTAGAGGGGGTTGAGGGGGTTTTTTGTTTTTTTGGGGTTGATGGTGGTAGAGGGTGGTAGTGATGGTGGTAGAGGGTGGTATGATGGTGGTAGAGGGTGGTAGTGATGGTGGTAGAGGTGGTAGTGTTGGTGGAGAGGGTGGTAGTGATGGTGGTAGAGGGTGGTAGTGATGGTGGTAGAGGGTGGTATGATGGTGGTAGAGGGTGGTTAGTGATGGTGGTAGAGGGTGGTAGGGTGTAGTGATGGTGTTTGAGGGTGGTTTTAAAGATGGTGGTAGTGATGGTGGTAGAGGGTGGTTTGTGATGGTGGTTGAGGGTGGTAGTGATGGTGGTAGGGGTGGTAGTTTATTGGTGGTAGAGGGTGGTTTGTGATGGTGGTAGGGGTGTAGTGATGTGTAGAGGGTTGTACTGATGGTGGTAGAGTGTGTAGTGATGGTGGTATGGGGGGTGTAATGATGTGGTAGTGATGGTGGTAGATGGGTGGTAGTGATTTGGGGTAGGGGTGGTAGTGATGGTGTAGAGGGTGTTTGTGATGGTGGTAGAGGGTTGGGAGTGATGTGGTAGAGGGTGGTATGATGGTGGTTAGAGGGTGTATGTGGTTGGTTTGTGTTTGGGGTAGAGGTGGTAGTTTATGGTGGTAGGGGTGGTAGTTGATGGTTGGTTGAGGGTGGTATGTGGTGTTAGAGGTGTAGTGATGGTGTAGGGGTGGTTAGTTGATGGTGGTAAGGTGGTAGTGATGTGGTTGAGGGTGGTACTGATGGTGGTAGGGGTGGTAGTGATGGTGGTAGAGGGTGGTAATGATGGTGGTATGATGGTGTAGAGGGTGGTAGTTTATGGTGGTAGAGGGGTGGTACTGATGTGTAGGGGTGGTTTGTGATGATGTAGAGGGTGTTTGGGTGTGGTTTGGGGTGGTACTGATGGTGGTAGAGGGTGGTTTGTGAGGTGGTAGAGGTGGTAGTGATGGGGGTTTGAGGGTGGTAGTGTTGGTGGTAGGGGTGTACGGTTGTGATGGTGGTATTAGAGTTTGGTTTCTGGTTGTTTATGGTGGTGTGATTTGGGGGTGAGGGTGGTACTGATTTGGGGGTGAGGGTGGTAGTGATGGTAGTAGAGAGAGTGTTAGTGACGGTGTAGAGGGTGGCTTGTTGTGTGGTTAGAGAGTGGTATGGTTGATGGTGGTAGTGATTTGGGGGTAGGGTTTAACTGTGGTGGTAGAGGGTGGTACGATGTTTGTAGTGAAATGGTAGTGCGTGGTTAGAGGGTGGTTCTGGTTGTTTATGGTGGTTAGAGAGTGGTACTGTTGTGATGGTGGTAGTGATGGGGGGTAGGGGTGGTCTGGTTGTGATGGTGGTAGGGGTGGGACTGGTTGTGTGGTGCTAGGGGTGGTATGGTTGTTTGGTGCTAGGATGGTACTGGTTGTGATGGGGGGGAGTGATGGTGCTAGAGGGTGGTACTGGTTGTGATGGTGGTAGAGGGTGGTTACTGGTTGTGATGGTGGTAGATGGGTGGTACTGGTTGTGATGGTGCTAGAGGGTAGGTACTGGTTGTGATGGTTGCTAGTGGGTGGTATGGTTGTGATGGTGGTAGAGGGTGGAACTGGTTGTGATGGTGATAGAGGGTGGTACTGGTTGTGATGGTGGTGAGGGTGTATGGTTTTTGTGATGGTGCTAGAGGGTGGTACTGGTTGTGATGGTGCTAGAGAGTGGTACTGGTTGTGATGGTGGTAGTGATGGTGCTAGAGGGTGGTACTTGTTGTGATGGTGGTAGAGGGTGGTACTGGTTGTGATGGTGCTAGAGGGTGGTACTGGTTGTGATGGTGCTAGAGGGTGGTTCAGTGATTCTCAAGCTGGTCTTAGTGGCATTAAAAAACCAAGGAGGGAGGTAACCCCACCAAAGGACTTGGTACCTGAAGTCCTTCTGGAAGGGGATTCTCCTTCCAAGCTCCTTCCTGAATCTGCCCTGCTGCTGGCACATCACTCATCAACAACTCCACAATAAAGGTAAGTGGCATTTAATTATTGTTTATTTTGCATGTCCCATTCCTTTCCATATAAGGAAATGTATATTTCATGTAAAAAAAAAAAATCAAACTTTGGGGTGTCAGGCACGGATTAATTCTATTTCCATTATTTCTTAAGGGAAAAATTAACTCAACCACACACACACACACACACACACACACACACACACACACACACACACACACACACACACACACACACACACACACACACACACACAGGGACACCGAGCGCGTGAGTCACGCCTTCCGTGCTCCGCGAATATCAGTGTTTTTGAGGGCTACCCAAGTGTTCTGCAATTTGTTGCAAAGTGTGTTAGGGTAGTGAACAATATAGAAGCGATTTACAATCTGCCTGAGCCACAAAAGTGTGGGGAGAGCCACAATTTTGTAAGTGATCTAGAAAGTAAACCATGGTGGCGCAGACAGAGTGGGTAGGCTAGTGTGGATGGTAAGGGGACGTTGTCACGTGTCACCCAAGAAAGCTAATTAAGTGAAACAATCGTGTGTCCAGTGAGAGAAATACAGTGAATAGGGTACATTATTAACGAGATGAAATTGAGGTGGATCTACGCCAGGACGTCACATCGAGCTGGACAATCTACAGGCTGCTACAGTTGCATTGCAAGTACTGTACTCACCTATGAGTGGTTGCGAGGGTGTGGGGTTACAAGATCCAATTAACTGCCAAGCTGACTGTGAATGGTCTCTCATAGCACAATAAAGAATAGGCACTCAAGTATTCAATAAGGAATATCAATTGGTAATTCAATGAACAAGGCGAGTAACTTACTATAAGCTAGGTGGCAGGACAAGCTTTTAAGGGCAACATTGTAAGTAGGTGGGGCCAAGTCCCAGGAGGGTGGGGGTCAGGTCACAAGAAGTTGCGGTCAGTCAAGGACCACTGAGACTCCACATACACCGCACAAGTCACCTACCTCACACACACACACACACACACTCACTCTTGCAACCCCTGAATGGGTTGCAATATATATATATAATGTATATTATGATTATGAATATAATGTATATTACCTTTTCATATAATTTTATATTGCTTATATTTGCGATAATAGCTAAATCGTAAATATATGACTCTATATTATTATTTGACTTAGTCATGTTGTTATTTTGGGGAATGTAACTATGGCTAAAGTTAAAGTCTTGATTGTTAACTACTGAAATTATTGCCTTTTGGGTTCTTTTCCCTGCTGGCTTCTTGCGGGGCAGCAACCCCACGGGCTAACCCCCGTGATCGGGGGGGGGGGGGGTGTCCAATACCTCTCCTGAAGTATTCAGCTGGCCTAGACTCTTTTGGGTTTGGTTGGGAAGATTGTTGTCTCATTATCTTGTTAGTTCTGGGACCTGCTAAAAGAACTTTGGGTTAATGGGAATTAGTGTTTTTTGACGTTGTACTGGGGTTTTGTGTGTCGCATAATACTCAAAAACAACTCACGCCCTGAGCTGTAGTTCGCCCCTTAATTTGTACTGGTTCTGTGTATTATAACCAGTCGGGGATTTTCTTGGGCCCTGAACTTGGGATTCAGAAAGTAGGGATTTTTTGTGCCCTTTGTGGAGGTCGCAGAGGCCCCTTTTTTGTGTCGTTATATTACTCCTTGTTCCGGGAATTCTTTTGTCGCAGTTGCTTTTATATTTGCTATTGGCTTAGCTTTTCCTTTTTTTTTTTTTCAAGAGACTGTTTAAATTGCCCAGTTGGTAAAGAAGTTATTTTATGTGGGGGACTTTGCAGTCACTTTTTTTAAGTCTAGTGGGAGTAGTGAGACATAGAAACCCTATTTAAGAGCATTTACACACTTTAACACAAACTTACTTGTATATTTTTTGAAATAACTTTTAAAGGGTTAATGTACCATAAGGTACTTAAAATTTTTAAAATGTGATATGTGCTTTCAGCACAATACTATTGTATACGAGAAAAGTGATTTTTCTTATTTTGTTGATTACTGTGTTAATTTTTTAAATTTGATGATATGCCTCTAGAGGATATTTAATAAATTTTTTTAAAATTTTAATTTCTCTAGTTAGTAGCCTCCCCCGTTGTAATCCTAAGCACAAATTGAATCATACTAAATTCAATGGATAATTGGAAAAGGTACGACTAATTGTTATAAAAACCTAGAAAAGGCCGGGATGTTTAGAAGGGCAGTCCTTTAATATTCCCCGGGGACTCTAAGTTTTTTGGGAATCACGTTTTTTGTAACAAATGGGGGCCTGCCCGGGGGGTCTTTTGATAAAAAGGTTTTTGGGAAAAAATTTTGTCCATTTTTGACATACTATAACTATAAATCAAAACTTTTTGAGAAACTTTCCTAATCTAAAGACTTTGATTTAAGTCTTGTACAAAATACCGGGGATGAAATTACCTAAACTGAGCCCTCTTGACCCAAAGGGAAGGGAAAAATACTTTTTTATGAGTTCTAGTTCTAAGACAACCAATACAAAAAATTCCTTTTAGGTTTATGGGTTTCCCCTTTAATCACTCTTCGTAGTACATTTATTTTCGTGAGTATGCCAAAGTAAAAACATTTAAATTGTACTCTTGACTTTGTTGATTTTGAGTATATTAAAACTTCAGATGTGTTGGCGAGTAGCCAAATATCTGGGTGTGAGGTAAAAAACGGGAATTTTACACTGCAGAAACTGTCAGGGGCCCATTATTAAAGAAAATTTTGTTTCCTGCTCGTACAGAGTTTTTCTGTTATGTTTCCCTTTTAAAGAAACCCTAGTGTCAAAAATTTAGGAAGTAGACTATTTGATGATTAGAAAAAGAGAACTATGGCAGAAAAGTGTTTTGGGCCTAGTGAACCCCCCCGCTCACACCTTCCCGCCCTCACTGCCCAAAATAGTACAGAGTATATTTGGTAGTAGGGACGCAGCCACTACTAGAAACGTGTATGTTACACCTGTATTACTTATTTTAGCCCCAAAAATTGACTCTCTAGAGAGGGTTTGGGACAAAGTGCCCCGGGACCTAAGGACCGCCCAAACCCCAGTTTGATTCCTTACCCCTCCATTCCCCCCTTGTCCTATCTTCGGGAAACCCAGTTTGAGGGGGTTTTAGGCCCTTTCTCATTAGTTCCCGACGCAAAAATAGAGGTTTCAGGGGAAATTTGGGAACAAAGAAGATTTTCCAGAGGAAAATGTTTGTTTTGGGAAAGACAACAAAATGTTAGATCACGGGGACACTTTTAAATGTGCAAAAAAGCTGCATCCAAGGTTTTCCCCCTAAGATTTTTGAGAGTAAATTTGACCCCTATTTTGATTTTTTTTTGAGAACCAGGCACGTGCTATGAATGGCCACGTGAGCCGGGGGTTTCCCTTTGTTGCCCCACAGCTTTGACGGGAAAAGAGCTCAAACTTGTACGCTGCTTTCCCCTTTGCCAAGAAACATTAGTTAGGGACGTTCTTTCGCTGCCTGCCCCAGGGTTTAGAGTGCGGTTGGGGCTTTCACCCCTCAAACTTTTTTCAGGCGGCTACATCAGTTCGTCAAAAAACCCCATTGAGTAGTGAGGCGTGTGCGGGCTCTTTTTTCCAACTTGGCCTCCCATAGAAACCAGGCGCATAAACCCTGTTTGCTTTTGGTTGCCCCCGGGGGCTGCCACGGGACCCCACGTTTGGATTTTTTACTCCCGGCGATTACCCGGGGGGGGGGGGGGGGGGGGGGGGGGGGGTGTCCCCTATGGTATCGCAAATGAAGAGATATGGGTTTTAGCATTTAATTTGGACGACACGGATTTTCTTTTAAAATGCGTCGCAAATTTTCTACGAAGCAGGGGTGGTAAGTATAAAGGGAGACCATTTAGCCGTCAATTCAGCTGTATCATACGTCTTCATGATGTATACGATACTAGGAATGGGAAAAAATAAAGAATGTCCCTTTTTAAAAAGCGACTGTTTTTTGTTTTTAAAAAAGATGAACTACAAATTAGGTAGGGGTTCATATGGCCCCCTGCGGGTCGGGGGGCCGCGGGGGCCCTTATGCTGGAATTTTGGGGGAACAATTCGGGTAAAAAATGACCTTCCCGTCATCCCAATACCGCCTATATTATGTTTGAAAACTTTTTCGAACTCAAGTAAAATTAACATATGCGGGGGCAACGTCGTACGTGTCGGCTGTTGGGTCGAAATGACCACAAAGCGCCTTTTGGGGTTTAACGTCGGGGGGAATCCCCCAAAATCACAACAGCAAAAAATGGGAAAGAAGTCGAGGAAGTTGGGGGAAACGAAAACAGTCTTATGCTCTTTTCCGTCTCTACAACGGTCATTTTGGGAGTAAAGGGGGTAAAAAAAAAGCGCAGGGGGAATGTTTGGGGATGCAAAACAACGGGGAAGAATAAACCGTAAACTGGACATAAAAAAAAGGGTTTTTTAAAAGGCTTGCCCCTAGGGGGGAAAAGGGAGTCGGCGTTTTAAAGTAAAGGGGCACGGGATGTTTTGTTTAAGATTTCGATCGTAAACCGTGTGGAGGACCCAAAGGTAAAATTTTTGGGGATCGGTTGAAATCAGGTGAGGCGACGGATGGAAGCATTAGTTAGTGGTCGCAGGGTTTAATGAGGGAAAATGTACCCGAAGTGGAGGTGCATCACGTATACAAAAAGAAATCCCAAGGGGGGGTTTGGGAGGTAGGACTCGAAAGCAAACTGCGCCCCCATCAGACCAGCCGGAACGTGCTTACTCCTCCCCAAAAAAGGCCGGGGAAAAAAGCCCTTGGGCGGATGAAACAGGGGAAAACGGGGGAAAAAGAAAAATCCACGAAAAAAGGGGTTTATCAAGGTGGTTCCCAAAAAAGGGGGGAGGGAAAAGAGGGGGGTGTAAAATTTTAAAGTAAAAAATTCTTTTCCTAGAAAAAAGGGAAAAACCCCTTTAATTGATTCGGGTTTTTTGAAAATTAAAAAATTTAACGGTTTGGATCTGGGGGGAAAGCGAAAGGGGTTTAATAAATTTTTTGGTGCTTTCTAGTTGTGGATGTGGTATTTACCCAAAGAACAAATTACAGAAATTGGAAAATGATTTTAGAAATGGAGGGTTTTATGATGTGAAATGGAAAATCCCGACGGGGGTTTAAAAAGGAGGCTTTCCCCAAATTCTGGAAAAGGAAAAAAGCCGTTTGAAAGGTCGCCATAGTAAAAAGGGGGGAGGGGGGGAGTGATTAGGGGGGAGGGGTTTTATGGGAAGCAACAAAGTTTTGTAGGGTGTATAGGGGCCCGGGCCGAGGGAAAAGTAGGGATTTTAAAAACTCATTTTGTAAAAGAGGGAAATTTAGTTTTTTATCTACGTAGTTTCCAAAATGTGCGAAAATTTGGGGGGGGCGACTGGAATTGTGTAAAAAACGACGAAAAGATGGGAACCCTCGAGGGGGCGGGTTGTTGCTTGGGATTCCGGGGAGATTTTTGCCGAGGGGGGTTTTAAAGGGATGTGGGGGGGGGGGGGTTTGGAAATGGTGGACCCATACTTTCATTAGACGAATTATGCGGCGAGATTGGAAAAGGATTTTACGTGTCTAGTGCGGTTCATTTTGCGGGATTTTGAATGTGTTAAATGTGGTTTTTTCGGATCAAGGGGATTTGTAATGGTGAAAATTGACGGTGTGCCTAAAAGGGGGCCATTTTTTTTGGAAAATTAAATGTAAATTTATTAAAGAGGGAAAAATTTTTTTTTTGTTTTTTGGGGAAATGGGGGAAACCCCTTTTGGGGTTGAAGAAACCTGGAGATGTGGATTTGGTTAATTGGGGGGAAAAACGATAGCCAAAAAAAGCAAATTAAGGAATATTATAAAAGTAAAGGGAGTGAAAAAAGTCAGTTACAGTAGGGTTTTCCCAAAACGTTATTTAGGGGAAAGTTGCGCGACTGCTATGTAAAAAGGCGAATGCTAATTACCCTGTTATAAAAAATTGAAAAAAATTTAAGGAGAACAAACAAAAAAAATTTTTAACAAAACAAAAGGTTGAGGGGGAAAGGGCTTAAGGGGGGAAATCAAAGAGGTTTTTGTGGGGAGATGGGGCCTTTCGGCGTGTGTTTTAGGAATAAAACACAGACGTCCCCCAAAGCAATGGATTTAAAGGGGTTGAATGTTCAGGTGGGTAGGGCGGGGGTTTTATAGAGTGAATCAGGAGTTGAGGGACGACGGGGGGAATGATGGGTTATAGATCGGGGGTTTTAAATTGAAAACGAAAAGTTTTGGGAATAAGTGAAATTCATTGCATCAATCGGTAGGTTTGTGTTTTTCGAGAGGGACGGAGCATAAATCGGCCCCCTTTGTTTGTTGGGGGCCCGGTTACGGAGTGTGAGACTTGGGGGGGTTTTTAAACTGGGGCGAATTGGGTAAGGCGCCAAAATTTAAAAGGTTGCCCAGCGATTTTTATCTTCAAAATTGGAACTTTTTTAAAAAGGGGGTTTTTTTGGGTACTTTTTATTAAATATAATAAAGGGCGGGATGGGGTTTTTTAGGGGAACAAAAAAGGGTTTGGGTTTGTGGCTCCTATTTCCTAAAGGGGGACCCAAATTAAGGGTTTTAAAGTTTAAATCGTGCACCTCGTTATTATGGGGTGACTAAAAAATTTTTTTGGGAAAGGGGAACTTGGCTAACAGAAAAAAAAAAAAGTCCGGGGCAGAGTATTGAAAAGGGGACAAATGGGGTCCCGGGGCAGGGGCTATGTAAAAAGGGTCCACTATGATTAGAAGTTTTATTAAAAAGAAAGATTTAAGATTGGGAAAGGGGGGGGGTATTGGCTATAGATTGGGGGGCGGATATGATAGTGGGGAAAAGGGGAAGCTTTAAAGGAAGATCATGAGATGGCGGGGTTTTGGGGCGGAAAATTATTTAAAGGGGCCAAAATTTAAATATCAGGGGGCAACCCTTTTGGCTTTGTGCAGGTAAAAGGGAGGTTTGGGGAGATCGAATTCAAAGGGGAAGGGGGTTTGCGAAAAGGGTTTTGCCCCCTTTTCACAAATTTTTTTTTTGCTTTTTTTTAAAAGACCCCTTTTTATAGAGGGAAAAGGGGTTTTATTGGAAGAAAAAGGGGAGGGGTAAGTAAGGGTGGGGGAGGGGGGGCTTTGGGTTTGGGAAAAGTCGACGATACGACGTTTTTGGGTTTGAGGGGAAAAACATGGATTTAAATTGGGGTTTTAGAAACGTTAGTAAAAGTTTTTAAAAAGGCTACTGGCATGACGATCAAAGGGGGAAAAACAATGTATAAAATCTTGGAAAAGGGTCACGTGAGGGGAATGGTTGCTAAAAGGGGGAAAAAGGGGGGCCCAAAAAAAATATGTGGGTTCGTTTATGTAAATGATATCAATTTAAACCCACGGGGCAAAAAAATTCCCGTGCTTATCTTTTGATAGTGTTCTGAACGTTTTAGTGGTTTAAGAGCTGCTAATTTAAGTTTGCAAAAAAGGGGGTAAATTACAACAATGTGCAAATTAATTTAATAAACTAGGGCATGTTACGGTAATATTTCCTTTTATTTCTTTTGTGAGTTAAAAAGGCTAAAAAAAGTGTTTTTTAATTTAAAATTGGGGGGAAAAAGGGGAGAAAGGGTTAAGTAGAGGGGTTTTTGTAACACCCGGGTTGGCCGTGGGGGGCTGGGTTTATAGATGCCCGAAAAGAGGATAAAAGTTTTTTTTTAAAAACATAGTTAAAAAGCGGGAGGGAGGGTGAAAGGGGGGACGGTCCTTAATAGGATACATCGGGATATGCAAACGGTGGGGGGGGGTTTGGGGATTTCCCTGATAGGTGAGGAAATTTTAAAGGGTTTTAAAAAAGTGAGGGATCCTTTACTTTTAAAAAATGAAAAATCTTGTAGGGCAAAAGGAAAGGCCCTTTGGTAGCGACGGTAGAAGGAGTTTATCCCATGTATGATTGGGGTAATTTTTTGGGGGGGTTTAAAACAAATTGCGTTTAAAAAAACCCAAAGTTTAGAGAAAGTTATTTATAGAATTTTTTTCTTTGGGAAAATTGCCCTCAGGAAAGGTTTTATTCTATAAGAGAATAAGAGAGGATGGGAATGCAAGGATTGTGGGGATTTGGGGACTATTTATCATACGGTGTATTTTTGCGATTTTTTGAATTTTAAGGGTTTGGATGGGGGAAGGTTTTAAGGTTAGTGGGGGGGGGGGGGGTTTGCAGGTCTTTAAGGGGGTTTTTAAATTTAGATATAACGGGTTGGAATAAAAAGGGGTTTAGAAAAGCGATTGGGTATATGGGTTACCGGGGTTATATATTTCCCGATGTGGGGTATGAGGGGGCGGGAAAGTTCGTTTTAAGAATTTTAAGGGCCCGGCAGCAAAATTTTTTTAGGACACAGTGTAGAAATAAAGGGGTTTTATGGGGGGGAGTGGGGGGAGGAGATTTTTGTGAAAGGGGTTTTCGAAATTTCACATTTTAAGGGGTTTATGGGATTTGCAAAGTGGGTAAGGGGGTACGGGGTATTTTCTAGGGCAGGGTTTTGAGCATGGAGAGCTGTTTAAAAAAAGGAGTTTTAATTTGGTTTTTATATCTATGGGCAATATGGTTATTGCCCCCAGGGGTTTTAGGAAAATAAAAAGTTTTTCATTTAGAAAAAGTATTGCACTACATTGCATATTATTTTTTTTCAGCATAAATCATTTCAAGGACTTTATGATGAAAATTTCCAATGACCCAAAAATGTTATAGGTGTCTTTTTAAAGATTTTATTTAATTGTAATTGTTTTTCCTAGCATAAGCTACTGGTTTTTTATTTTTTGTTATATTTTTAAAGCTGTTTTTTAAAAGTCTGCTTTTAGTTAAAATTAAAATTACATTAACACTTGCATCATTTTTTTTTGTTCCGCTGGGGAAAAGTAAAAATTTTTACATCGTAGTTTTGTTTTGTTATATTGGATGTTTTTTTTTGACTTTTAGTAATTTTCCCGTTTCCTTCTTTTTTATCCTAAATACCTATGTATGTTAAGATCTTGTGATAATTTGGGCCAAATTTTAAAGTTTGAGTATCGGGTGCCCCTGTTAAAACTGGATCTTGATTTAGTCCCCACATACCCTGTATTGACAGGCAGAAACCTCCCTTGTGTGTTGTGTATGTGTGTCATTGTTTCGTGTTTAGTTTTTTTTTTTTTATCTCTTGTTTTTTTTGTACAATTTTTTATAATTTTTCCAATTTTGAGTTTTGTATAAGTTTAATTTTTGTTTTGAGATGTTCTTTAACAAAAAAAACAATATTTACTGGAAAAGTTTAGTGTTTTAGGGGTGGGGTGTGTATATTCACTGTAATATACGGGGGTGTTGTGTGTGAGATTGGGATTCCATTGTAAAAAATACAGTTTTGTTGTGTTGTGTGTATTACCACTGTGCAGTTGGGTTTTAATATTGGTTTTGGGTTAAGGGGGGGGGGGGGGGGGGGGGGAAATTCTAGTGCAGTAAGCTTTTTTGTGTATCTTTTTAATATATTTCTGCTATTTTTATCGCACTGTTTTAAATAAAATATAAAAAAAAAAAAAAAAAAATTATGACGCTGTTAAACAAAATATTCTAGAGATATAAACTTGTTTCCTGGGAAGCCCATCAAAAGTGAATTTTTGTATGTTAAAAATGACGACCAGATCAAAAAATTTTTAGAGTTTTTCCCGGGGAAAAAAGTTGCATTTAAGAGATGGGTTTTAGGTCTGCCAAATGTAAAAAACTACACAGTCTTGTTTAGGGTTTTACTACATGGGAAAAGTTTTAAAAAACTGTATGTCGCTGACATACAAGAATATTTTTATCGTTCATACTACCCCGGATATTAGGAAACTGCAGCTTAGCAGGGCAATTTCAAGATTTTTTCACAAACTTGGACGTACAAAACACAGAGAAACAAGGGAACTAAAAATTTTCCTACAAGTTTTGGGAAAACCCAAATCAGTTTTCCCCTTGCCCCTCCTGAGGGACCTGTTACTGTAAACTTCTGTACCTTTTCCGGAAAACTCACAATCCTGAAAACTGTCTCTGTGGTAGACAGAAATTTTGTATCGAGAAGAAGAAAGGTTTAAAATTTTTATTGTAAAGAAAAGGACATGCCCAGGAGGGTTTTTTTTATAATTGGAAAGAGATACAGAAACGTTGTTAAAGGCTTGCGCCCCCACTCAAGTCGTATTCTCTTCCAAGAACCCAAAAGGGACCAAAATCCTAAAAATACCTCTGATCCTACTGTTTCAGAAAATGTTACCCAGGATAGATGCCCGTCAGAGAGGGGTATTTTTCCCAAAAGATTCGTTCAGCGATGAGTCCTTAGCTTTTTCGAGGAGGGAAAGTAGGGTTTTACGAATTTTCAAACTTCTGAGAAAATTACTTTCAAAAGACACTGGCGTTATCTCCCCATTATTAAGAAAAAAATTTTAGACCCCTAAATGATGATACCTATACCCCAAAAAAAGATTTTTTAAAAAAGCCTATGGTGGGGCTGTTATAAAAGTACCCTTTTCCCTTTATAAAGTTTACATAGAAAAAAGTATTTTTTTACTGGTTATATTTTTAGTGGGTAAAATTCCCTTTGGGGTATTTTCCCCTCAGATCAGGGGACTTGTTGGGTAGGGGAAAGATATCCTTCAAGCTGTTTATGGAAGGGAAACCCCTTGGGGATTGAAAAAAACCTTTATGATAATTTGCCATTTAAGCTTGTAGAGAGAAGCCTATTTTATTTCCCCCCAGTGCAATTACGGGGCTATGGGCAAAAAAATTCAACCCCATCCGTCTCCCTTTTAGTTAGTTGGTTTAAAAATGAAATTTTGGGCCCTTTAATATTTGTTTAGGGGATGCCTGTGCCCAGGTCATTAAAACCAACTCCCCTTGTTCAACCTAGCAGGGCACTACGGGCGTTAAAATTTTTAACTCATGAAGATTTTAAACAAGGATCAGTTTTTTTGGAAAACGTACTGGAAAAAACTGAGAGATATAGCAGTTACTGAGAGGGGAAGCAAAAGGGTTTCGATAATTGGTTTCTATTAAAGAACGGTGACTGATGGAGAAAAACATGTAAGGGTTTTCCCGCTGATATGTTTTTAAACCCCAGTCAAGGGCATTCGTATTGGGTTTCCAGTTTCCCTTTTGTGAACCAAAAACCCTTAATTTTTCTCCCCAATAGTCCCTTGGAGGACATTTTGGGTGTCAAAAAGACACTCGGTAAACTGGGAAAAAATTTTACTTGGGCCCAAAAAAGAAGGAAACAGTAATTTATCATGTTTCGACATTGCCCGGTGTGTCAAGTGGGCAGGGGAAGCCAGCACACACACCCCCACCCACACCCCTCACTGTGTTCACTAGTTTGCAAAAATTCGTTTATCTGGCCTAGTGATTTTTCAGATTTGTTAGAAGGTTTTTGGGGATCTCTTTCCTTGTTTTTGTTTAAGGTCTTTTAAATTTTAACTTTCCCCCCTTTTTAAAATATAGATGCAGTTTTGATCAGTGGGTGCTGTGCTGCTCCCAAAAGTCAATATCCCCTGATATTTCCCTTTATCCTATATTTACTATTATCTAAGCTCTAACGAAACCAAAAAAAAATTATGCCCCTATTTAGAAAGAGGCTCTAGCTTTTTGTGGTGGCCCCGGGAAAACATTTTCTTTTGTATTTTGGGAAATTTCCCCCTTTAAAAATTTTCGTGATTTTAAAAGCCCCAAATTTCCCTTTTTTTACCCTTTCTATGTCAAAAATTTAGTACAGTAACTTAAAACCCTCCCGCCCATATTTAAAATTTTTACTCATGTCTAATTATTATTTTTTATATATTCACAGTATTGATATTGTTGAAGGAGACAGAAACTGATGATGAGGGGGAGTGTTGTGTGGGCGATGTTACCTGCGTGTGGCGCAAAAACTGTCCGCCGCAGACCCCCCCCCCCCCCCTCACTACACACCTTTAAACTGTTTCATACTCAGATGTCCATACCGCATAGCATTCCCCAACCATACTTTTAAAAGTGGAATGCTGTCTCCTGTCCCCATAAAAACAAGACTATTATGCTGTCTACAAATAAAGATCGAGCCCCCAAAGTTTCCCCGCCTTTTCTACGGTTTTTCCTTTCTCTACCTAATCACAAATACGAGAATGCAGAGATACAAACCCGGGGAGTACTGCCCCGGTACTAGGGGCAAACTTATAGTTGAAACAGGGGGCACTTTTTAAATTATAGAAGTGCTTGGGAAAAAAGAGTTTACTCTGATTAAAAGTTTTATTTTAATTGTTATTGAAGTATCATGAGTTTAAACAAATAATGTGAAAGCATTAATGCAACTCCAGTGCCCAACCCCTTTTGTGTGGGTGGGGGGGTGGGTTTCAAACCTCTGAATGGGTTGCAATTTAAAATTTTAATGTTATTTTGATTATGGGAATTTTAATGTAATTACCTTTTCATTTTTTAATTTTTTATTGCTTTTATTTTCGATAAAAGCTAAATGTAAAAAATATGACTTTATATTATTATTTAACCTTTTGGGCTGTTGTTAGGTAGGAGTAACATATGTCCCCGTTCAATCTTTTATTGCTAATATGTAATTATCGCTTTTTTTTTTCGTTTCCCCGCTGGCTTTTTGCTGGCCCGCAAAACCCCCGGAGCTATCACGTGATCGAGGGGGGGGGTTTTTCCTCACTTCGCCTGAAGTATTCAGTTGGGGCCCAGACTCTCTTGGTGGTTGGGGCAGATTGTCTGTCTCATTATTCTTTTTTTAGTTCTGGGACTCCTTTCCCCACAGAAAATTGTATAGACCCTTTTTTTATTTTCGTTTTTTGTACTGAAGGGTTTTGTGTCCCCTTTAAAATCTAAACAACTATTCCCCGAGCTGTAGCTTTTGACCTAATTTTTTACTGGTAAACTGTGTATTTTCACAGTCGGGGGGTTTTCTTTTGCGAACTTTTTATTCAGTTGGGATGGGGGTTTTGGGGACTCTTGTGGGGGATCTGCGATGGTCCCCCAAATTAGTGTCGTTATATTTTCTCCTTGTTCCTGATTTTGTGTTTGCGGTTTTCTTGTTGTAATTTTCTATTGGGGTTAGCATTCTTTTTTTTTTTTCAAGCAGGAAATGTTTTGATTGGCAGTTGGTCAAAAGTTAGTTTTTTGTGAGGACTTTGTCAGGGCAATTTTTAAGTCTAGTTGAGTCGTGAGAAATATCGAACTACTTGAGGGACCTACACACAAACCCCACAAAGGCAACAAGAAAAAAACCCAAAAGGGCAGGAAAGGGGGAAGCTGCCAAAAAGGAAGATTGGGCAGCCCGAAACTCATAAAAAAAGGGGGCAAGAATGGGAAAAGAAACCCAGAAAAACCCAGAAAGAGAATGGGAAAAAGAAGGGGAAAAGATATGGAAAGCAGGAAGGTGAGAGGTGCAAGTAAAAAACCCAAAAATTTGGTTTCCAAAAGCAAACCCAAAAAAACCAAAAAAGGGCAGGAGGTGGAAAACTGCAAAGGAAGATTAGGCAGAGAAGCTCATAAAAAGGGAACATGAATGGGAAAAGAAACTAGAAGAAAAAAAGCATGAGAAAAGGGGAAAGGGAGGGTAATATAGAAAACAGGGGAAATGGGAGGTGCAAGTCCCAAAACAGCAGAGGGCCCGGATACACAGTTTTGAAGAGGAAAGGGGAAAAAATCTGAACACCTTTAAAAAACTAAAGAACATTTGGGGTTGACAACAGAGACTGCAAATTTAGTCCCAAAAAAGGGGACGTAGGGAAAGAAGGAGCAAAACTGCATGTAGAAGCTCTATCAGTGGAGACTGTAGTAAATGAAAGAGCTAAGGTATATGTCGAGGCCTTAACAGACCACAGCAGAGCCCAGGGAAAGCCGAGAAGGGAAAATGACAGGCCACTGAGCCCAAGTACATTAGCTAGTGAAACTGAAGAAAGGAAAGCTGCAATGGAGGAAATCAAATTGAATGAGGGGATACACAGGGATATGCAGTGGGAGAATGAAAGGTTGAGGTCAGTCTTTGTGTATGGGCTCCATGAAGTTGAAGGGGAAACATATGAAGCAAGAAAACAAGGGGAAAAAAAGCAATTGAAAGCATCATGAAAGCAATAGGAGAAGACGACACGACCCAGCTGGAAAATTTTCGGAGAATAGGGGGTTTGTAAAAAAACAGAACCCGGCCAGTGAAAGTGACCTTCAAGGCAGAAGCGACTTGGAACAGGATCCTGCAGGAGAAAGCACGATTAAGGGACATGCCGGCATACAGGAAGGCGTATCTCAACCGCGACAGAACACAAGAAGGCAGAAACTGAGAGAGATGGTACAAAGGCGAAAGGAGGAAAGAGAGGGGATGGAGAAGACAGACAGGAGATCCCAGACCCAGGAAGAAGATCAAATACAGCCTCCCTCACAACTTCCTATAGAAGCCTCCCAACCAGGTCAACCCCAGTGCAACCAAACACTCTAAACCAAAACACCCATGCCACATCCAATGCCCCCACCCACTACATTACAAACTCCACCCCCACAGCAACCACCTATAGTTCCTTATCAGGTCTCCCACTTCCCCAACCCCACTACACCTCCCAGACACAGTCTTAGAAAAGAAGTTGAATGTGTGGTATACAAATGCAGATGGAATAACAAATAAGTATGAGGAGTGGCACAAAAGAATCAAGGAGACATCCCCAGACATCATAGCACTCTGAGAAACAAAACTCACCAGAATAATAACAGATTCAATCTTTCCATCCGGATATCACATCCTCAGGAAAGACAGAGGGAGGAGAGGGGGAGGAGGAGTTGCACTGATCATTAAAAACCAGTGGGGTTTTGAGAAAATGGAAGGAATGGATGGCACGGGCGAAAGGGACTACTTAGTAGGAACAATCCAGTCTGAGGGACATAAGGCGATAATTGCAGTAATGTACAACCCACCACAGAACTGCTGGAGGCCAAGAGAAGAATACAATGAGAGCAACATATCAATGTTCGACACACTAGCCGAGGTGGCCAGGATAGCACACATGGGGGGAGCAAAGTTACTAGTTATGGGTGATTTCAATCACAAGGAGATTGACTGGGAAAACCTGGAGCCCCATGGGGGTCCCGAAACATGGAGAGCCAAGATGATGGATGTGGTACTGGAAAACCTCATGCATCAACATGTTAGAGACACTACCAGAGAGAGAGGAGAGGATGAATCAGCAAGACTGGACCTTGTATTCACCTTGAGTAGTTCGGACATCGAGGATATCATGTATGGAAGGCCCCTGGGAGCTAGTGATCATGTGGATCTGTGCTTCGACTACATAGTTGAGCTCCAAGTGGTGAGAGCAGCAGGAATAGGTTGGGAAAACCAAACTAGAAAAGGGGGAACTACTCAGGCATGAGAAACTTCCTTCAAGACATTCAGTGGGAGCGGGAACTGACAGGAAAACCAGTACAAGAAATGATGAACTACGTGGCAACAAAATGCAAGGAGGCAGAGGAGACGTTTGTTCCCAAGGGAAACAGAAATAATGGAAGAACAGAACGAGTCCTTGGTTCACCCAAAGGTGTAGGGAGGCAAAAACTAGGTGTACTAGAGAATGGAAAAGGTACAGAAGACAGAGAACTCAGGAAATAAAGATTAGCCGAAGAGCCGGAAACGAATATGCACAGATAAGAAGGGAGGCTCAGAGACAATATGAAAATGACATAGCATCGAAAGTCAAGACTGACCCGAAGCTGTTGTTACAGCCACATCAGGAGGAAAACAACAGTCAAGGACCAGGTAATCAGACTGAAGAAGGGTGATGGGGAATTCACAAGAAACGACCGAGAGGTATGTCAGGAGCTCAACACGAGATTTAAAGAAGTATTTACAGTGGAAACCAGTAGGACTCCAGGAAATCAGAACAAGGAGGTACACCAGCAAGTGCTGGATGAGGTACGTATAACCAAGGAGGAGGTGAAGAAGCTGCTATGCGAACTTGACACCTCAAAGGCTGTGGGACCAGGCAACATCTCTCCATGGGTCCTTAAAGAGGGAGCAGAGATATTGTGTGTGCCATTAACAAAGATCTCCAATACATCATTTGAAACTGGGCAACTCCCCGAGGTATGGAAGATGGCAAATGTAGTCCCAATTTTTAAAAAGGGAGACAGACATGAGGCACTAAACTACAGACCTGTATCACTAACGTGTATAGTATGCAAGGTCATGGAGAAGATCATCAGGAGGAGAGTGGTGGAGCACCTGGAAAGAAACAAGTGTATAATTGACAATCAGCACAGTTTCAGGGAAGGAAAATCCTGTGTCACAAACCTAATAGAGTTTTATGACAAGGTGACAGGAGTAAGACAAGAGAGAGAGGGGTTAATGGACTGCATTTTTTTGGAATGCAAGAAGGCCTTCGACACAGTTCCTCACAAGAGGTTACTGCAAAAGCTAGAGGACCAGGCACACGTAACAGGAAAGGCACTGCAATGGATCAGAGAATACCTGACAGGGAGGCAACGACGAGTCATGGTACGTGATGAGGTGTCAGAGTGGGCGCCTGTGACAAGCGGGGTTCCACAAGGGTCAGTCCTAGGACCTGTGCTATTCTTGGTATATGTGAATGACATAACGGAAGGGATAGACTCAGAAGTGTCCTTGTTTGCAGATGATGTGAAGTTAAAGAGAAGAATCAAATCGGATGAGGATCAGGCAGGACTACAAAGAGACCTGGACAGGCTACAAGCCTGGTCCAACAACTGGTTCCTTGAGTTTAACCCTGCCAAATGCAAAGTCATGAAGATTGCGGAAGGGCAAAGAAGACCGCAGACACAATATAGTTTAGATGGCCAAAGAGTGCAAACCTCACTCAAGGAAAAAGATCTGGGGGTGAGTATAACACCGAGCATATCTCCTGAGGCGCACATCAATCAGATAACTGCTGCAGCATACGGGCGCCTGGCAAACCTACGGATAGCGTTCCGATACCTCAGTAAGGATTCGTTCAAGACTCTGAATTCCATATACGTCAGGCCCATACTGGAGTATGCAGCACCAGTTTGGAATCCACACCTAGTCAAGCACGTCAAGAAATTAGAAAAAGTGCAAAGGTTTGCAACAAGACTAGTCCCAGAGCTACGGGGATTGTCCTACGAAGGAAGGTTGAGGGAAATCGGCGTGACGACACTGGAGGACAGGAGGGTCAGGGGAGATATGATAACGACATATAAAATACTGGGCAGAATAGACAAGGTGGACAAAGACGGGATGTTCCAGAGAAGGGACACAGACACAAGAGGTCACAATTGGAAGTTGAAGACTCAGATGAATCAGAGGGATGTTAGGAAGTATTTCTTCAGTCATAGAGTAGTCAGGCCGTGGAATAGCCTAGAAAGTGACGTAGTGGAGGCGTGAACCATACATAGTTTTAAGGCGAGGTATGATAAAGCTCATTGGCCAGGGAGAGAGACGACCTAGTAGCAATAAGCGAAGAGGCGGGGATAGGAGCTATAACTCGACCCCTGCAACCACAAATAGGTGAGTACAAATAGGTGAGCACACACACACACACAGACATATATATATAACATATATATATAATATATATATATATATATATATATTTATATATATATATATATATATATATATATATTATATATATATATATATATATATATATTATATATACATATAAATACATGTATAAGGTAGGTAGTAGGTTGGTAGACAGCAACCGCCCAGGGAGGTACTACCGTCCGGCTAAGTGAGTGTAAAACAAAAGCCTGTAATTGTTTTACATGATTGTAGGACTGCTGGTGTTTTTTGTCTCTCTCATAAATATGCAAGATTACAGGTATGTCTTGCTACTTCTACTTACACTTAGGTCACACTACACATACATGTACATGTACATTACTTATACACACTCATCTGAGTTTTCTTTGATTTTATCTTAATAGTTCTTGTTCTTATTACTTTTCCTTTTATATCCATGGGGAAGTGGAATAAGAATCTTTCCTCTGTAAGCCATGCGTGTTGTAAAAGTCAACTAAAATGCCGGAACAATGGGCTAGTAACCCCTTTTCCTGAAATAATTACTAAAAAGAATAAGAAAAAGAAAATTGTCAAAGTGGGAAGTTTGAATGTGCGTGGATGTTGTGTGAATGATAAGAAAGAGATGATTGTGAATGTTATGAATGAGACAAAGCTGAAGGGGGTGGGAGAGTTTCAGTGGAGAGGAATAAATGGGATTAGGTCAGGGGTTTCAAATAGAGTTAGAGCTAAAGAAGGAGTAGCAATAATGTTGAAGGATTAACTGTGGCAGTAAAGAGAGGGACTATAAATGTATTAATTCAAGGATTATGTGGAGTAAAGAAAAGGTTGGATGTGAGAAGGGGGTTATAGTAAGCGTATATGCACCTAGGGAAGAGAAAAGTATAGAGGAGTAGAGAGAGATTTTAGAAATGTTGAGTGAATGCATGAGGAGTTTTGAACCAAGTTGTGAGAGTACTTGTGGTTGGGGATTTTAATGCTAAAGTGGGTAAAAATGTTTTGGAGGGAGTAGTAG
Source organism: Cherax quadricarinatus (assembly GCF_026875155.1). NCBI lineage: Eukaryota > Metazoa > Arthropoda > Malacostraca > Decapoda > Parastacidae > Cherax > Cherax quadricarinatus. Next base: position 8,759,954 of record NC_069427.1, read on the forward strand.
GTAAAATTGGGGTGCCAGGGTAAATGAAAATGGTGAAACCTTTAATTGAGCTATGTATAGAAAGAGGTTTGGTAATAAGTAATACACATTTTATGAAAAAGAGGATAAATAAATATACAATGTATGACATAGCATGTAATGAAAGTAGTTTGTTAGATTATGTATTGGTGGATAAAAGGTTGATGGGTAGGCTCCAGGATGTACACGTTTATAGAGGGCAACTGATACATCGGGTCATTATCTAGTTGTAGCTACAGTTAGAGTAAGAGGTAGATTTTGGGTTAAGAGGAAATGTCAACAACAAGAGGGAGGTGAAAGTGTACAAACTAAGGGAGGAGGAAGTTTGGGTGAGATATAAGCAACTATTGGCGAAAAGGTGGGCTGGTGTAAGTATGAGTAGTGGGGGGGGTTGAAGAGGGTTGGAATAGTTTTAAAAAATGCAGTATTAGAATGTGGTGGCAGAAGTTTGTGGTTATAGGAGGGTGGGTGCAGGAGGAAAGAGGAGTGATTGGTGGAATGATGAAGTAAAGGGTGTGATAAAAGAGAAAAAGTTAGCTTATGAGAGTATTTACTAAGCAGATATGTTTAAGAAGAGTAGAGTATAAGGAGAGTAAAAGAAAGTGAAAGAGTGTAGAGAGTCAAAAGGAAGCGGATGAGAAGTGGAGAGGCACAGTCAAGAAATTTTTAATGAAAATATAAAAAATTGAGTGAGTTAGCAAGTTAAGCCTTAGGAACGAAATGATTTGTCAGTTAAAAACAGAGTAGGAGAGTTAGTAGATGGAGATGAGGATTTGGGTAGATGGCGAAGAATGATATTTGAGAACTATTAAATGTCGATGAAGAAAGGGAGGTGTAAATTTCATGCACTTGCCAAGGAGGTATACCACATTTAGGAGTGAAGAAGAGCAGAGGTGAGTGTGGGGGAGTACGTGAGCATTACGTAAAAAGAAAAGAGGTAAAGCAGCTGTAAGACTAACGAGATCAGACAGAAATGTTCAAAGCATGGGTGGAAGGGTACATAGTGTTGAGTGTTTATTTTGTTTAATAAATGTATGAAAGAGGGGAAGGATTCCTAGGGATTGGCAAAGAGCGTGTATAGTCCCTTTATAAAGGGAAAGGGGGTCAAAGAGATTGTAAAAATTATAGAAATATTTACTGAGTAAAACCAGAAAAGTTGTACGGTAAGGGTTATTAATGAAATGAATTATAGGTAAGACAGAAAGTCGAATTGCGGATGAGCACGGAGGGTATTAGAGTGGTGTAGGGATGATGATCATATTGTACATTGATGAAATATGTAACAGTATTGTAGATAAAGGTAGGGAATTTTTATTGCATTTACCGATTTAAGAAAAGGCATATGATAATGCATAGGAAGCACATGTGGCAGATGTTCAGTATATTGAATAGGTGTAAGTTACTAAATGCGTTAAAGAGAGTTTTTTATTAGATATGAGGCCCAGGTTAGGTGTGAAGAAAGAGGGAGATTACATTTCCCGTAAAGTAGTCTTAACAGGATGTGTAATTCACCATGGTTTTTAATATATTTAAGACGAGGCTGTTAAACAAGAAGAATTGCTAAGGTGACGGGAGGGGTGGATTAAATGAAGAATTTAAATACCAAAATGTGACGTGACAGTTAACTTTTTGGCTGAGTGATACTGTGCTTATGGGAAGATTCAAAGAAAAATAGCAACGTTAGTGGACGAATTGGAGTTGTGTAAAGGTAGAAGTTGAAAAGTGAACATAGAAATGATAAGGTGATGAGGGAACAAATGATTTAGATAAAGAAAATTGGTTATCAAATGAGGGAGGAGGAGTTGGAAGAAGTGAAATGTTTTTCAGATATAGGGAGTTGATTTGTTCACGGAAGAGGATTTATGAAGGATGAGGTTAAATTCATAGAAGCTGATGAACGGGAAAAAGGTCTGAGTGATGCAAATTAAGTAATGTGAGGAGACAAAAAACTGTTGTCTATGGAGGCAAAGAAGGGAATGTCGAAAGTATAGTAGTACCGACATTCTCTTAATGGGTGAGAGCTTGGGTTTGTAAATGCAGCAGCGAGGAGGTCAGTATGGATGGCAGTGAAGATGTCCTGTCTAAAGGGCAATGTTGTGTGTAAATAATATGCAACAATTAGAGAGTGTGGAAATTAGGAGAAGTGTGAATTAATAAAAGTATTATCAGAGGCTGGAAGAGGTTTGTTAGTGTTTTTTCATTTAGAGAAATGATCAAGTTATCCTTAGTTCCTCTACACATATGCTGCTATGTATGATAATTCTAGTGTATCCAATTTTGAGTGTAACCTGATAAACTTACTTCCTACTTATGGGAGAGCGTCTAAATCAGTAAGGAAGGAAGGCGGGTAGGTGCAATCCCTCTAAAGTTGAGGAGGGGAAAGAGAGTTGTGAGGCGAGGAATGGAACTTCTAGCAAGCGTGCGTGAGCGGTTAGATAGGAATGAATGAAAGACGAATGGTACTTGGGACCAGACGAGCTGTTGGAGTTAGTCAGGGTAATGATTAGTTGAAGGGATTCAGAGAAACCGGTTATTTTCATATAATCGAACTTGAGTCCTGGAAATGTGAATACAATGCCTTACTCCAAAGGGAGGTTTGGGAATATTGGAGTAGTTTGGAGGAGATATAATATTGTATTTTTAAACGTAATACGTTCTAACTTCGGTATCTGGGCACTTCCCTGCTGCAAAACATGTATCATGCGTGAGGTTGAAATGGTTGAATGATGATGAAGTATTTCTTTTTTTTGGGGATTTTTCTTCTTTATGGTTCACCCCAGCCTCGTTTGGAGTCGTGCCGACTTATTAATAAAAATATTATATAAATATAGTATATATATATATAAATATATATAGAAAATATATATATTATATATATATATATACATAGTTCCTTGAATAATGTGAGTAGTGCATCGAAAGCGCTTTGGAATTTCTCTATTCTTTCCAAGTGGTTGTTTTGCATACTTTGAAATCACCAGTTTATACTGTGATCTTATTGCATATATATATATATATATATATATATATATATAGATAAATATATATATATATATAGTATATATATTATTTTTTTTTATTAATCACACTGGGCGATTACCGACCAAGGCAGGTGGCCCGAAACGAGAAAAACTTCACCATCATATACACATCCATCACTGTCTTGTTGCCATAAGGGTGCTTTACACTACAGTTTTAAACTGCAACATTTACACCCCTCCTATCAGAGTGCAGGCATCTGTACTTCCCATCTCAGGACTGCAAGTCCCGAGCCTTCCGGTTCCTGAACCCCTTTCAATAAATTAAAACGTTGCTCATCACTACCCAACAGCACTCAAGTATTAAAACCATTTGTCTCCATTACTCCTATCCAACACGCTCACGCATCCTGGCTGGAAGTCCAAAGCCCTTCGCACAACAAACCTATCCACCTTAAAACCCCGCTCCCTCCAACCTTTCCTAGGCCGCCCCTTCCCGCCTTCCTTCCACTACAGACTATACCTCTTTGAAGGTCATTGTGTTTCCGCTCCATTCTCTCTACATGTCCGAACCACCTCACACCCCTTGTGTCCTCAGCCTCTGGACAACAGTTTTGGTAATCCCGCACCTCCCCTCCTAGCCCAACTTCCAAACAACGAATTCCTGCTTTTATATTCCACCACACATCCCTCAGACCATGACATCTCCACTGCGCTCCAGCCATCTCCCGCTGCAACATTCATCCCCAAGCTTCAACACCCATATAAAGCGTTAGTACTCTCAACTATACTCTCATACATTCCCCTCTTTGCCGCTCAAGGACAAAGTCTTTGTCTCCAACAGACTCCAAGTGCACACTCACCCATTTCCCCCTCATCAAAATCCTATGATTCACCTCATCTTTCATAAACCCAATCCGCTGACGATCCAACTCCCAAAATCTGAACATTCACCTCCTCCATACTCTCTCCCTCCAATCTGATATCCAATTTTCATCACCTAATCTTTTGTTATCCACATAACATTACTCTTTTCCTGTATCACCTTTAATTTCTTCTTCTTTTAGCACACCCTAATCATAAGCCAAATTCATCCAACCAATCTCTGCAAACTTCTCATTCAGAATCTCCCAAGAGGCACAGGGTCTTATCAGACAAAGAGCAAACTGGTGACACCTCCCACTTTGTGTGTGATTCTTTATCTTTAAAAACTTAACTCCAGCCTCTTGCCAAGACCCTCGCATCACTTCTCTACAACCCCATCTATAAATATATTAAACAACCTCGGTGACATCACACATCCTAGTCTAGAAGGCCTACTTTTACCGGGAAATAAATTTCCATCTTTCTACATACTCTAACTTGAGCCTCACTATCCTCCGTAAAAACTCTTCACTTCTTTCAGTAACCTAACCTCCTACAACCATACACCTGGCACATCTGCCACATTGCCCCCTATCCACCCTGTCATACGCCTTTTTCCAAATCCTAAATGCCACAAAGACCTCTTTAGAGCCTTATCCAAATACTGTTCACATTAATATTACATCTGTAAACAACCTGGTCCAACACACCCCTACCTTTCCTAAAGCCTCCATGTTCATCTGCTATCCTATTCTCCGTCTTACTCCTTAATTCTTTCAATAATAACCCATCATACACTTTTACCAGGTAAAACTCAAACAGACTTATCCCCCTAAAATTTTTGCACTCTCTTTTATCCCCTTTGCCTTTATACAAAGAACTATGCATGTCTCTCTTCAAGCCCTAGTACCTGTTACCCTCTCCATACATTTATTAAATAATTGCAAACCAACTCACTTACAAAACTATATCCCCACCTGCTTTTAACATTTCTATCTTTATCCCTCAATCCCGCAGCCGTTACCGCCGCTTTCATTTAACCTACTGCCTCACGAACTCCCCCACACTCACAACCATGCCCTTCTTCCTCACTCCTACAAAAGTAATTCCTCTTGCCCCTATACACGAAATCAATCACAGCTTCCCTATCTTCATCCAGCATTTAAAAATTCCTCAAAATTATTCCCTCCATCTTCCCAATACTCTAACTCTCCATTTAATAACTCTCCTCTCCTATTTTAACTGACAAATCCATTTGTTCTCTAGGCTTTTTGCTTACTTGTTAATCTCACTCCAAAACTTTTTATTTCAACAAAATTGTTGATACATCACCACCCCACTCTTCTCATTTGCTCTCCTTTTTACATTGCTGACACCTCTCACTTAACCTCTCTCTCCTCTTTTTCTCCATATACTCTTACCCTCCTTGCATCACTTCTACTATTGTAAAAATTCTCAAATGCAACTTTTTCCTCCGTACTACTCTCTTTTACATCACATTCCACCAATCGCTCCTCGTCCCCCTCCCGCACTCCACTTTCCTGAAACACAAACTTCTGCTGAACACTCTAACACTCCCTACATTTTTAAACCTACCTCATACTCTCTTCGACCTCCATTGCCTATGCTCTCAATTGCCAATTTCTATCCTCCAATAGCTTTTTAAATCTTACCCTAACTAACCTAACTTGCCTCCTACTTTAGTTTATAACCTTCAACCTCGCTCTTCCCTGATGCTCTATTCTCCTTGTATCCCATCTACCTTTTACACTCAGTGTAGCTTACAACTAGAAAGTGATCTGAAAACCGTGGCTCCTCTATAACTGTACATCCTGAAGTCTACTACTCAACAGACTTTTATACTACCCAATACTATTCCAACAAACACTGTCAGTTCGTTCGCCCTACATAAATCTTGTGTACTTATTTATCCTCTTTTTTCTAAAATATTATTACCTAAACAACCCCCTATACTATACAAAGGTTCAATCAAAGGCTCCCATTATCATTTATCACCTGGCACCCAATACTACCTACCACACCCTCGCTAAAAGTTTCTTCTCCTTATATATGATATTATATATGATATAATATATAGATAATATATATATATAATATATAATATTTTTATATATATATATCAATAATTACAAGTAAACTAGATGAATACTAAAATATGCAAACAAACCACACTGAAAGAATAGAAGAAATTCCAAGCGCGATTCGTACTATCACGATTATATTCCTTGATAATGTGATTATCCGAAAGCGCATGGAATTTCTCTATTCTTTCAGAGTGTTGTTTGCATATTTTGAAATCACCTGTTTACTGTAATCTTATTGCATATATATACATAATAAAAATATATATATATATATATAAATATATATATATATATATATAATAATATATATTTATAATATATATATTATTATATATATATTATAGTAAATATATATATTATATATATATATATATATATAGTCGTACCGAATATGTAAAACTGGTCAGATTAGCAAGAACTATTTAAAAATTAAGTCCTTTCTAAAAATTTATCTTGTACGTTTTAAAGATATATTTTTTTTCATTAATGTTAATGGCAAAAAGTTAAATTTTGCAACCAAAAGAATCTAGAAAACTTACCTAACCTATTATAAAAAGACCAATTTATTTTAGCCCCAACCCAACTAAATATATTTTAAAATACGTTTACAATAATTAGTACTAAGCAAACACAATATTATTTTCGTTAGGATTCAGAATGATTTTGACGAAATTATTGCATACACAAAATATTCGCTTCCTATATAGCAAGATGGAAGCTTGCTATTTAACCAAGATGTTGCAAGTTCTGCCTATGTCGCACGACATAAATATATATATAATATAGAATATAATAAACATATAAATATATATATCTATATAAATATTATATATATATATAAATGATTATATATATATAGTATAGTATATATATATATATATATATTATTTTATTATATATCTATAATATATATATACATATATATATATTCTATTTATATATTTAACTGTGCTAACTATGCACTGTTTCGTGTATCCAATGGCATGACCATGTAACGTATCCCCCCGTGGGATAAGAGGTCCAAATGTTTTATATGAAAGTGTCATTTTGATTAAGACAGAGAAGAAAGGGTCTGCGTTGTGGGGCAACTTCTATTAACATGAAATATCTGTGCGAGGTTTTACCTGTGACTGAACTAATGCATGGAAGAAATTTCTGTTTGAAACATCTGGAATGACCCTATGAGAGAGATGCGCTGTGAGGTGTCATTTGATGTACTCATCACCAGGTATGGAATATTTATCCTGACAAACACGCGCGCTGAACAAGTATTGTTGATCCTGTTTGGAATAGTCCTGCAAGTAGAAGATAATCAGTTCATGATAACTGCTCACAAGTAAATGTAGTTACTAGATACTTTAAATCTTGACTTAATACCACTGAAATTTACATTCTTAAATGACTTTAATAAGTTTTAAAGAAAATTACACGAACGAGATAAATATAATACATAAGTAAATCGGAATGTATAATTAAGATCAAGTAAAAACAACAAATCAATAACTACAATAACTTAGATGAATTTCAGTCGCTTTGCCATGCGAGAACGTGCATCTGGTGCTCCATTAGCAACAGATTGATTCTACTCGTAGGGTTGAAGAAGCGTGTAAGAGAAGTGTTCCAAAGATGTAAAGAAGTTTACGAGAGGTTGAAAGTATGAATTAAGAAAGTATGTGTTGTAGAGTTGAAAGACGAGTTTAACATTATTGTATTGAATCAAGACTAGTGATGTTAAGTAAGTGTGTAAGCACTAAGAGAATGTTGGTGTAGCATGTTTTGTAGAGTGTTTGTACAGAGTTGTAGGAGTGTTGTAGAGTGTTGTAAATGTTGTAGCATGGTTTGTAGAGTGTTGTAAGCAGTATTGGATCAGTTTTAAAGAATGTTGTAAGAGTGGTTGTAGAGTTTTGTAGAGTTATAGCAGTGGTTGTAGAGGTGTTGTAGCATATTGAGCAGTGGTTGTACGAATGTTGGTAGGAGTGTTTGAGAGTGATTAGGAGTGTTGTAGGAGTTTTGTTTAAGTTGTAGGAGTGTTACAGTGTTTTAGAGTGTTGTACAGTGTGTAGATGTTGCAGGATGTTTAGAGGGTTTAGTTGTTGTAGCAGTTTTGTAGGAGTGTTTTAGCATGGTTAATGGTTGCAGTGTTTTGTAGGATGTTGTAGATTGTTGTAGGAGTGTGTAGCAGTGTGTTGTAGGAGTGTTGTAAGAGTGATTTAGAGTGTCTAGAGTGTTGTACGAGATGTTGTAGGAGTGTTGTACAGTGTTGTAGCAGTGTTGTAGAGTGTTGTAAAAGTGTGTTGGGTGTTGTAGAGTGAGTAGGAGTGTTGTAGGAGGTGTTGTAGAGTGTTGTAAGGGTAGAGTGTTTGTAAGAAGTGTTTAGGAGGTTGAAGAGTGTTTGTAAGAGTGTTGTACAGTATTGGAGCAGTGTTGTAGAGTTGGTTTGTAGATTTGTAGGAGTGTTGTAGGAGTGGTTTAGGATTGTATGTAGCAGTGTAGTAGGATTGTTTGTAGCAGTTTGTAGATGGTTGTAAGAGTGTTAGGAGTGTTGCAGTTGTTGTAGGAGTGTTTGTCAGTTTTCAGGAGTTGTTTTGTAAGGAATGTTGTAATGTATTGTAGGATTTTGTAGGTAGTGTTGTAGAGTTTGAAGCATTGTTGTAGGGTGTTGTAGGAGTGTAGTAGGAGTGTTGTATGAGTGTTGAAGCAGTTGTAGGTGTGTTGTAGAGTGGTTGTAGCAGTGTTGCAGGAGTGTTTGTAGGAGTGTTGTAGGAGTGTGTAAGGAGTTATGTAGAGTGTTGAGGAGTGTTGTAGGAGTTTGTAGGAGCGTTGATAGAGTGTTGTAAATGTTAAGCCAGTGTTGTAAAGTGGTTGTAAGATGTTTTAGGAGTGTTGTAGGAGTGTTGTATTGTTTTAAGTTTGTAGGAGTGTTGTAGCATATTGGAGCGAGTGTGTAGGAGTGTCGGTAGGAGTTGTTGTAGTAGTGTTGTAGAGTTTTGTATGATGTTGTAAGTGGTTGGAGAAGGTTGAAGCAGTGTTGTAGGAGTGTTGAGGAGTGTGTAGGAAGTGTTTGTAGAGTGTTGTAATTTGTAGAGTGATTGTAAGCAGTATTGGAGCAGTGTTGTAGAGTGTTGTAGATGTTGTAGAGTGTTGATGAGGAGTGTTGTAGGAGTTTTTTGTAAGCAGTGTTGTAGAATGTTGTAGGAGTGTTTTAAGGAGTGTTTGTAGTTGTTGTAATGTTGTAGATGTTGTAGGAGTGTAGTAGGAGTGTTGTAGGGAATGGTGAAGCAGTGTTGTAAAGTGTTTAGGAGTGTTGTAAGTTTGTAGAGTGTTGTAGAGTTTGTAGGAGTTGTTTAGCATATTGGAGCAGGTTGTTGTAGGATGAAGTAGGATTGTTTTGTAGAGTGTTGTAGGAGTGTTGTAGGAGTGTAGTAGAGTGTTGTAGGAATGTTTAAGCATTGTTGTAGAAGTGTTTTGTAGGAGTGATGGTAGAGTGTTGTAGGAGTGTTGTAGAGTGTTTAGATGTTGTAGCAGTATTGGAGCGAGTTGATTGTAGAGTGTTTAGGAGTGTTTTGTAGGAGTGTTGTAGGAGTGTTGTAGAAATGTTGAAGCTAGTGTTGTAAGAAGTGTTTGTAGAGTTTGTGTAGGAGTGTTGTAGAGTGTGTTTAGGAGTGTTGTAGAGTTTGTAGGCATAATTGGAGCTGTGTTTGAGATGTTTTGTAGGAGTGTTGTAGGAGTGTTTGTAGAGTGTTGTAGAGTTTTGTAGGAGTGTTGTAGGAGTGTTTGTAGAGTGTTGTTAGGAGTGTTGTAGAGTGTTGTAGCAGTGTTTGTAGGAGTGTTGAGGAGTGGGTAGGATGTAGGAGTGGTTGTACAGTGTGTAGAGTGTTGTAAGGAGTGTTGTAGGAGTGTGTAGGAGTGTTGTACAGTGTTGTAGAGTGTTTGTAGGAGTGGTGAAGAGTGTGTAAGGATGGTGAGTAGTGATGTAGAGTGTTGTAGGAAAAAAAAAAAAAGTGGTGTCGGAGTGGTTGCAGAGTGTTGTAAGGAGTGTTGTAGGATGTTGTAGGAGTTTGTAGATGTTTAATGAGTGTTGTATGAGTTGTCTAGGAGTTTGTAGCAGTGTGTATGAGTGTTTGCTGCTGGAGTGTTGTAGGAGTGTTGTAGGAGTGTTGTGCAGTGTTGTAGGAGTGTTGTAGGGGGAAGTGTTAGAGTGGCGTGGAGTGTTGCAGTATGTTGTAGAGTGTGTAGCAGTGAGCAGGAGTATGTTTGTAGGAGTGTTGTCCGAGTGTTGTATTGAAGTTTGTAGGAGTTTGTAGCAGTGTTTGAAGCAGTGTTGTAGGAGTGATGTAGAGTGAAGTAGGATTTGGTATGAGTGTTTGTACAGTTTTGTAGGAGTTTGTAGGATGAGTGTAGGAGTGTTGTAGGAAGTGAGTAGGAGTTTGTACATTTTTTGAAGATTTTGGATGTGTAGAGTGTTGTAGAGTGGTGTCACGAGTGTTATCTGTGTTTGCGCAGGAGAGGTCTAAGGATGTTGTAGGAGTGGTAGGAGTGTTGTAGAGTGTTGTAGGAGTGTTTAGAGTCTTGTATGATGTTGTATCAGTGTTGTAGGATGTTGTAGTGTGTTTAGAGTGTTGTAGCAGTGGTTGTAGGAGGGGGGGGGAAGTTTGTAGGAGTGTTGTAGGATTGGTGTCGGAGTGGTGTAGGAGTGTTATAGCAGTGTTGTAGGAGATGTGTAGAGTGGTGTAGGAGTGTTGTAGAGTGGCGTAGAGTGTTGTTACATGTTGTTAGGAGTTGGTGTAGATTGGTGTAAGGAGTGTATGAAGGAGAGTTTGTAGGAGTGGTGAAGGAGTGTAGTAAGCAGTGTTTGGCAGAGTGGTGTAGGATGTGTAGGAGGTTGTAGGAGTGGTGGAAGGAGTGGTTAAGAGTGGCGTAAGAGTGTTGTAGGAGTGGAGTAGGAGTGGTGTAGAGTGTGTAGGAGAGGAGTAGAGTGTTGTAGGAGTGGGTATAGGAGTGGTGAATGAGTGTGCTGGAGTGTTTTAGGAGTGTTGTAGGAGTGTTGTACAGATGTTGTAGGAGTGTTGTAGCATGTTTAAATGTTTGTAGGAGTGTAGAAGGAGTTAGTGTAGGAGTGGTGACAGAGTGTTGTAAGAGGTGACGAGTGTTGTGATGAAGTAGATACAGTGTTTGCAGGAGTGGTGTAGAGTGTGTAGCATGTTGACTGAGTTGGATTGAAAAGAGTGTTGTAGCAGAGTTGTATGAGTGATGAGAGAGAGATGTAGGATGGGGGTAGGAGTTTTGTAGGATGATGTAGGATGTTGTAGGCGTGCTGTCTAGAGTGGTGTAGCAGTGTTTAAGTATGGTGCGTATGAAGATGAAGGAGTTGATTTGTAGAAGTGGTGCTTAGGAGTGTTGTAGATGGTGTAGATGTGAGCAGGAGATGGTGTAAGAGTGTTGTAAGATGGTGTAGGAGTGGGAGGTAAGGCGAGTTTGTAGAGTAGGTGTATGAGTGTTGTAGGATGGTGTATTAGGAGTGGTGTAGGAGTGGTTGTAAGTTTGTAGTAGTGTTGTAGCAGTGTTTGTAGATGCTGTAGCAGTGTTGAAGGAGTGTTAGTAGAGTGTGTAGGAGTTGGAGTAAGAGCATAGTAGGAGTGGATAGGAGTGTTGTAGGAGTGTTGAAGGAGTGTATGAAGGCGTGTGTTAGAGTGTTAGTAGGATGAAGTAGGAGTGGTGTAGGAGTGGTGTAGGAGCGTTGGTAGGAGTGGTGAAGGAGTGGTTTACTAGTAATAGTAGCAGTGTTTGTAGAAGTGGTGTAGGAATGGTGTAAGTGATGGCAGACGGAGTGCTAGTAGAGAGGTGAAGGAAGAAAGTACGCACGTGTGTAGTACGCGGTTGGATGAAGGGAGTTGTGTAGCTGTGTTGTAGCGTGTTGTAGGAGTGGTGTAGGAGAGTTGTAGCAGTAGTTGTAGCAGTGTTGTAGGAGTGGTGTAGGAGAGTAGACCAGTGTATAGAAGGCGTATGGAGTAGGAGTCGTTTAGCAGTGTAATAAGGAGTGTTGTCGGAGTGGTGAGAACATGAGTGTGATTAGCTGATTATGAGAGAGGTGTAGGAGTGTTGTAGCAGTGAAGATAGAGTGTAGGAGTTATAGTCCAGTGTTGTACAGTGTTGTAAGGAATGTAGAAGGAGTGTTGTGCAGGTTGTAGGATGCTGTAGTGAGTGTTGTAGCATGTTGTAGGATGCTGTAGGATAGGTGACAGGGATGTGTCAGTTATGGAGATGTGTTTGAGTGGTGTAGTAGTGGAGAGATGTGTGCAGAGTGTGTGTAGAGTAATGTAAGTTGTGTGAGTATAGAGGAGTGGGTGAGGAGTGTTGGAGAGTGGTGAAGAGTGTGTTGGAGTTTATGCGGAGAGGGTGTAGGAGAGTGGTGTAGGAGGTGTAAGATGTGAGCAGGAGGGAGACGGATAATGAGGCGAAGTGTAGGAGTAATGGAGGATGGTGGAGAGTGTTGGAGCGTGTAGTAGGAGTGGTGTCTGAGATGGAGTATTAATTTGTTGGAGTTATTTGTAGTATGAGAGTTGTCTGAAGTGTTGGAGATGGTACGCGTGGTGGAGGAGTGAGGATTGTTGAAGGCAGTGGTGAGGTTGGAGGATGAGATGTGTCGGAATGGCGGAGGCTCGTGTGTAGGAGTGGAGTAAGGGGAGATGTGTAGATGAGTTAGGAGTGGTGTACGGAGTCCTGTGAAGGAGTGATGTATGCAGTGTGGAGGAGCAATGTTAGTAGGAAGGACTCGTGGAGGAGATGGTGTAGGATAGGAGTAGGAGTTTGTTAGGAGAGGTGAGTTGAGTGTAGTAGATGAGGCGAGTTAAGTAGGAGTGTGAGTGTGAGTGTGTTAGAGTGGTGCGTACTATGAGTATTGACGTAGTGATGTAGAAGTGTGGAGGAGAATGTAGGAGCGAGTGTAGGAAGTTTTGGTGAGAGTAGAAGGAGAGTGGAGGAGTGAGGTGTGTGTAAGGAGTGGTGGAGGAGTTGGTGTTAGCGATGATGAAGATGGTGTAAGATGGTGAAGGAGTAAATGAATGAGTGGTGTAGAGGGTGAAGGAGTGAGAGTATGAGAATGTAGGAGTATGATGAAGAGTGAGAAATGAGTAATGGTATGAAGTGGTGAATGAGTATGGTGGGTAGATGGTGGAAGAGTAATGTATGAGTGAGATGATCGAGTGTGAGTAGGAGAGTATGACTAGTAAGAACGAGCGGTGTAGGATGAGATAGGCTATGGTGTCGAGTGGGTGTAGGATTGTAGAGGAGTGGAGTAGCGTATTAGTAGGAGTGGTGTAGAGTTGTTGTAGGATTGGTGTAGATGGGGGTAGAGGTGTAGATGGTGTAGAGAGTGTAAGTATGGTGTAGGAGTGTGAAGGATGGTTGTAGGAGTGTGTAGGAGTGGAGTAGGAGTGTGTCAGAGTGTGTAGGAGTGTTGTAGGAGTGGTGTAAGTGTGTAGAGTGGTGTGGGAGTGGTGTAGAGTTGTGGGAGTGGAGGAAGAGTGTGAATGATGATGTAGCAAGCGTGTAGTAGTAGTGAAGGAGTGTGTTGAGTTGTTAGGAGTGGTGTGGGAGAGAGGAAGAGTGGTGTAAGATGATGTAGGAGCCGGTAGGAGTGGTGTCGGAGATGTTGGATTGTGGTGGTAGAGGGAGAAGGAATGGTGGAGGAATGGTTTTGGATGTGAATGAGTGGTGTAGGAGTGCGGTAGGAGTGTGAGTGAGATGGTGTAAGGAGTGGTGTGGAAGTGGTGGAGGAGTGATGGATGTATGGAGAAGGAATGCGTAGGATGGTGAAGGAGTGGATGCAGGCCGTGTGTCCGAGTAGGTGAGGTAGGTGAGGAGGTGTAGAATGTGGAGGAATGGTGCAGATGGTGTAGAGTGGACTAAGATGGTGTAGAAGTGGTGTAGGAGTGGCGTATGGAGTGGTGTTGAAGTGGTATAGGAGTGGCGTATGGCTGGTATAAAGGAACATGGAGAGTCAAGGTGATAGGAAGGACTAAGCGTGTTGTAGCGCTAGTGAATAGTGGTGAGGATGGGGAGTTTGAGTGGAGTAGATGGTAGTGGGATTGGTGTAGGCGTTATGGCTGTAAGGAGTAGAAATGGCGTAGTAGAGATGGAGGACGTGGTGAGGAGTGGTGTACGATGTTTGGAGGTGTCGGATGAGGCGTGGATGTCGCCTGGATGGAGGAAGTAGGAGAGTGGTGGAGAGTGGTGAAGAGAGGTGTAAGAGGCGAGGTGTCATGAGATGAAGAATGGGAGAGCGTCGATAGGTGTAGGAGTGTGTAGGAGAGGTGGAGGCGTGGTGTAAGAAAAGGGTGGCTGAGTTGGTGGAGGATTGGGTTGAGGTATATGTGGAGAGTGAGAATCAGTGTTGTAGGAGTGGTTAGGAGTGTGTAGGAGTGGTGTAAAATGGAGAGGAGTTGTAGTAGAGAGTGTTGAAGGAGATGGTGAAGCGTGGTGTAGGACGTGTTGTCAATAAGTAGTCTGAGTGGTGTAGGAGAGGTGATAGAAGTGGTGGAGGAGTGGTGTAAGAGTTGATTAGGAATGGGTGAAGAGTTGAAAGGCGTGGAGGAGGAGTGGTGAGAGAGTGGTGTAGGTGGTGTAAGCATAGGTGGAGAGTGGGTGTAATGGGGGAGTGGGGAGATGGTGAGTGGTGTAGAGTGGGTGTAAGAAGTGGGCAGGATGGTGTAGGAATGGTGTAGGAGATGTGAGAGAGTGGTGTAGGAGTGTTGAAGGCGTAGAGAAGGAGTTGTGAAGGGAGTGGTGAGAGTTGGGTGTAGAAGGTGTAGGAAGTGGCTGAAAGGAGTGATGTAGGAGTGGATGTAGGATGAGTTGTAGAGGTGTAGAGTGTGTAGGATGGTAGAAGAGTGGTGGAGGAGTGTGATGGAGAGGTTTTAGGAGTGTGTGGTAGGAGTGGTGTAGGAGTGGTGTAGAGTGGTGTGGAGGAGTGGTGTTGATGGTGTAGGCTAAAGTGTGTTTCGAGTGTGGAGGAGTGGTGGAGGAGATGATGTATGAGTGGTGGAGCGTGGTGTAGGAGTGGTGTAGGAGATTTGTGAGTGGTGAGGATGATGTAGGAGTAGGAGGAGGAGTGGTGTAGGAGTGGTGTAGGAGTGGGTGTAGAGTGATGTAGGATGGTTAGATGGTGGAGGAGTGGTGTTAGGAGTGGTGTTTGATGTGGTGTAGGGTGAGGTGCGGTGTGTGAGAGTGATGTATGAGTGGTGGAGTATGGTGTAGATTGTAGTCGGTATGTGTACGGAGTGTTGAAGGAGTGGTGGAGATGGTGGAGGAGTGGAAAGTAGGAGTGGTAGATTGTGTAGAGTGGTTTAGGATGGGTAAGTGTGAGGAGTAGGGTTGGAGTGGTGTTCGAGTTGTTAGATGGTGGAGAGTGTGTAGGAGTGATGTATGAAATGGTGGAGGAGTGGTGTAGGAGTGTGTAAGGTGTGTTGGATGGTGTAGGAGTGGTGAGGAGGTGGGTGAGATGATGTAGGAGTTGGTGGAAGTGGGGTAGATAGTAGAGTGTGAGGATGTGAGAGTGATTAGAGTTGTGTAGGAGTGGTGGAGGAGTTTGTAGGAAGTGGTTAGGAGTGGTGTCAGGAGTGGTGTAGGATTGAGAAGTGGTGGAGGAGTGATGTAGGAGTGGTGAGAGTGGTTGTAAGGAGTGATGTGAAGTGTGAAGAGAGGTGTAGAGTGGTGTAGGAGTGGTGATGGAGTGTGGAGGATGGTTGGAGAGTGTGAGAGTATGTAGGATTGTAGAGTGTTAGGAGGGATGTAGATGGAAGTTGTAGAGTTTGGAAGAGTGTGTGGATGTAGGAGTTGAGGTGGATGTAGATGTGACCGTATGAAGGTGTGATTAGTTGTTAGTTGGTTAGGATGGTGGAGAGGGTGAGGAGTGTGTAGGTGTTGTGGAGGATGGCGAAGGGCCGAGTGTGTAGAGTGATGTAGGATGGGTAGAGTGGTGAGAGTGGTGTAGATGATTATGGTGAGAGTGTGTAGAGTGGTGGACGAGTGGTGTAGGATGGTGGAGGAGTGATGAGTGGTGGAGGGGTCGTGTAAGGAGTGTGGAGAGGGTGGAGGATGTACGAGTGGTTGTAGGATGATGTAATGAGTGTTTAGGAGTGGTGAGGAGTGGTGGAGAGTGGTGGAGAGGTGATGTAGGATGGTGAGATGGGCAGTAAAAGAGAGGACTATAAATGTATTAATTTCAAGATTATGTGATAAAGAAAAGGTTGGATGTGAGAAGGGGGTTATAGTAAGCGTATAAGCACCTTAGGGAAGAGAAAAGTATAGAGAGAGAGAAGAGATTTTCAGAAATATTGAGTGAATGCATGAGGATTTTGAACCAAGAGTGAGAGTACTTGTGGTTGGGGATTTTAATGCAAAAGTGGTAAAACTGTTTTGTAGGGAGTAGCAGGTAAAATTGGGGTGCCCAGGGAAATGAAAAAGGTGAACCTTAATTGAGCTATGTATAGAAAAGTTTGTAATAATTAATACACATTTAATGAAAAAGAGATAAATAAATATACAAATGTATTGACATAGAATTAATAAAGTATTTTGTTAGATTATGAGTAATTGGATAAAAAGGTTTGATGGGTAGGCTCCAGGATGAACACTTTATAGAGGGCAACTGATACATCGGTCATTATCTAGTTGTAGCTACAGGAGAGTAAAGGTGAGGGTTAAAGAGGAAAATGTCAACAACAAGAGGGGGTGAAAGTGTACCAAACTACGGAGGAGGAAAGTTTGCGGTGAGAATTAAAAGCAACTATTGGCAGAAAAGTGGCTGGTGTAAGTATGATTATTGAGGGGGGGTTGAAGAGGGTTGAATAGTTTTAAAAAATGCATAATTAGATGTGGTCAGAAGTTTGTGGTTATAGGAGGGTGGGTGGCAGGAGAAAGAGGATGATTGGTGGAATGATGAAGTAAAGGGTGTGATACAAGAGAAAAAGTTAGCTTATGAGAGTATTTACTAAGCAGATATGTTTAAGAAGAGTAGAGTATAAGGAGAGTAAAAGAAAGTGAAAGAGTGTAGAGAGTCAAAAGGAAGCGGATGAGAAGTGGAGAGGCACAGTCAAGAAATTTTTAATGAAAATATAAAAAATTGAGTGAGTTAGCAAGTTAAGCCTTAGGAACGAAATGATTTGTCAGTTAAAAACAGAGTAGGAGAGTTAGTAGATGGAGATGAGGATTTGGGTAGATGGCGAAGAATGATATTTGAGAACTATTAAATGTCGATGAAGAAAGGGAGGTGTAAATTTCATGCACTTGCCAAGGAGGTATACCACATTTAGGAGTGAAGAAGAGCAGAGGTGAGTGTGGGGGAGTACGTGAGCATTACGTAAAAAGAAAAGAGGTAAAGCAGCTGTAAGACTAACGAGATCAGACAGAAATGTTCAAAGCATGGGTGGAAGGGTACATAGTGTTGAGTGTTTATTTTGTTTAATAAATGTATGAAAGAGGGGAAGGATTCCTAGGGATTGGCAAAGAGCGTGTATAGTCCCTTTATAAAGGGAAAGGGGGTCAAAGAGATTGTAAAAATTATAGAAATATTTACTGAGTAAAACCAGAAAAGTTGTACGGTAAGGGTTATTAATGAAATGAATTATAGGTAAGACAGAAAGTCGAATTGCGGATGAGCACGGAGGGTATTAGAGTGGTGTAGGGATGATGATCATATTGTACATTGATGAAATATGTAACAGTATTGTAGATAAAGGTAGGGAATTTTTATTGCATTTACCGATTTAAGAAAAGGCATATGATAATGCATAGGAAGCACATGTGGCAGATGTTCAGTATATTGAATAGGTGTAAGTTACTAAATGCGTTAAAGAGAGTTTTTTATTAGATATGAGGCCCAGGTTAGGTGTGAAGAAAGAGGGAGATTACATTTCCCGTAAAGTAGTCTTAACAGGATGTGTAATTCACCATGGTTTTTAATATATTTAAGACGAGGCTGTTGTGGGAATGGAGTCAAGACAGGGTTTGTGTAAGAGGCATTTGAAACACTGATAAACAGGAACATAGTTTGGAAGAAACAATGTAGTGGGTGGAAGTATGAAGTAGTTGGCGCTAACACCATGTTTAAACAACATATCAGCCTCTGCTGGGGTAGAACATCTGATTTTAAGAACGTTGGAATGTGGAGGGTGAAAGAGTTCCTCAACTGTAACCTGATTTTGTGAAGAGATGTCAGTCATCAAAGTATCTTTGTCTCGGTCATATTCAGTAATCAGTGAAGAGTCCACAAATTCTGCCACAACTGTGCTCCTGGCCTTATGATCAGGAGCCCAATCGATAGCAAAACTTGCCTTAGAGAGCTTGTCTAGAACATCCTTACTAATGCACAGGATCAAGATTTACTTTACAGCCAGTATTGGTCCTAAAAACATAATCATGCGGGCCTGGGTAAGGTTGAAAAAGGTGGAAGCATAGTCAATAGAATCCTTATCATCTTTAGAGTACTCTAACATGAGGGCCATTGTCGGAGAGCGAGGTCTCTGTGCAGTTGCCATGACAACAGCACAGGTGGGGATGCAGCCTAAGTCGTAAGTGGCTCTTATGGGGCGTCAAGTGTAAAGTCCTGAAGGGACATGTTGCTGTTGGACAGTTAAGAAATCAATATATTCAATTAAAGAGAGAAATAAAAAAAGGAATATGAAAAGCAAAAAGGGATTATGAGGCTAAGGTCGCAAGGGATTCAAAGACTAACCCAAAAGGGTTCTTTCAGGTATACAGAAGTAAGATTAGGGACAAGATTGGCCCACTTAAGAGTAACTCTGGTCAGATCACTGACAGTGATAAGATTAAGTGTGAAATTCTCAGTACCTACTTCATCTCAGTTTTCACCCAGGAAATTACTAGCGATATTTCTGAAATAATAGATTATGTAGAACAGGATGATAATAAACTATGTACGATTGCAGTAACTAGTGACATGGTCCTCAGACAAATAGAGAAACTAAAACCTAACAAATCCCCAGGTCCTGATGAACTGTTTGCAAGGGTGTTAAAGGAATGTAAAGAGGAACTTAGCATACCTTTGGCTAATCTTTTTAACATGTCACTACAAACTGGCATAGTGCCCGATAAGTGGAAAATGGCAAATGTAATACCTATTTACAAGGCAGGTGACAGGTCCTTGGCTTCGAACTATAGACCAATAAGCCTTACCTCCATAGTGGGAAAATTTATGGAATCAATAATTGCAGAAGCAATTCGTAGCCATCTTGATAGGCACAGATTGATTAATGAATCTCAACACGGTTTTACAAAGGGGCATTCTTGAGTTACGAATTTACTAACTTTTTTTTCACTAAGGTGTTTGAGGAGGTAGATCATGGTAATGAATATGATATTGTGTATATGGACTTCAGTAAGGCTTTCGATAAAGTTTCACACCAGAGGCTATTGAGGAAACTTAAGGCACACGGAATAGGAGGAGAAATTTTTTCCTGGGTAGAGGCATGGCTGACAAATAGGCAGCAGAGAGTTTGCATAAATGGGGAGAAATCAGAATGGGGGCACGTCACAAGCGGTGTTCCTCAGGGGTCAGTGTTGGGCCCGTTGTTGTTCACTATTTACATAAACGACATAGATGAGGGAATAAATAGCGACATAAGCAAATTTGCTGATGACACCAAAATAGGCCGTCCAATTCATTCTAATGAGGACATTAGAGCACTCCAGGATGATTTGAATAGACTGACGCAATGGCCGGAGAAGTGGCAGATGCAGTTTAATATTGACAAATGCAAAGTTCTAAAGTTTGGACAGTTAAATAACCATGCCACATATAAACTATATAATGTAGATCTTAATACTACTGATTGCGAAAAGGATTTAGGAGTTCTGGTTAGCAGTAACCTAAAACCAAGACAACAGTGCATTAGTGTTCGCAATAAAGCTAACAGAATTCTTGGCTTCATATCTAAAAGTATAAATAATAGAAGTCCACAGGTTGTTCTTCAACTCTATATATCCTTGGTTAGGCTTCATTTAGACTATGCTGCTCAGTTCTGGTCACCGTATTACAGAATGGATGTAAATGCTCTGGAAAACGTACAAAGGAGGATGACAAAGATGATCCCATGTATCAGAAATCTTCCCTATGAGGATAGACTGAGGGCCCTGAATCTGGGGGATATGATCGAGGTGTATAAATGGAAAACAGGAATAAAATAAAGGGGATGTAAATAGCGTGCTGAAAATTTCCAGCCATGACAGGACTCGCAGCAATGGTTTCAAGTTGGAAAAAATCAGATTCAGGAATGATATAGGAAAGCACTGGTTTGGTAATAGAGTTGTGGATGAGTGGAACAAACTCCCGAGTACAGTTATTGAGGCTAAAACGTTGTGTAGTTTTAAAAACAGGTTAGATAAATACATGAGTGGGTGTGGGTGGGTGTGAGTTGACCTGACTAGTTTGTGCTGCTGGGTCTGGTGCAGTGCTCCATCCTTGAGTGGAGATGAACAGGCTGGGTAGGTCATTGGGATAATCCGGGGTGTGGGTCATTGGTCTAATCCGGGGGGGAAACATGGACCTGCTCCGCTTGGGTCATTAGGCCTGTTGCAGTGTTCCTTCTTTCTTATGCTCTTATGTTCTTATGTACCTGCCAAGACGAGGCTTCCCTTGCGTAAGTCACTTGGAATCCAGCCACTGGCACCGGCCAGACGAATACTCCCACCGACGCAGGAGCAGGACCAGCCGATCCAGAAAAAAAGAAGAAAATTCTAGAGAGGAGAGAAAGGTGTTGGTATCTCGAAAGCAATGTACTCAAGCCGATTCACTGTGTGGGGATCTTTAACCGCCTCAATGGAGATTATGGCGCAACAGAGAGCTAAACCCGTGTCACACACACAAAAAAAGATATTGGTTAAAAATAAGCTGTCTTATTCTCAGAGATGCTGTCACAACCGAAGATGGATATGAGGGTAACGGTGTGCCAGTGGATTACACATGCACAAAGTGCAGAGGTGTGAAGTCCAGCCTGTAAAACAATGGGGCCAGTAGACAATACCCTGCAGGATGAGGTAGGAAGACTTCAACCAGCAACAGGAGTGCAGAGGCCAACACTCTGTCCCTGGGCAAGCAGCCAGCGACGCACAGAATCCTGGTGCCAAGATGAAGAGTGTTCAGGATCAGCCAGAAAGGCGAGGTGTTCTAGAAGCAAGAAGCTCAGAGCAGTCTCAACTCAGCAATCTTAACAGGAAAAAGCATAAAGCCTCTCCCAGCACGGGGATCACAAGGCAACCAATCAGGAGCAAGGCAGCCAATCGGAAACAAGAGCGTCTGTCCAGTGCGGAAGCTAGGAGAGGGATGACTCTTGATCACAGGTTCTCACCCCGCCCGTGGTAAGGTTTATATTGCATACCTACCTCTAGCTTGATTACTAGCGTACTCATCTCACACACTGGGGCCCGGGGGTAGATCCCCTCTATGGGTGGAAACATTAGGATGCATTCCCTTAAGGCACCTGCTGTCCACGTTCACCTATCAGTTAAATAGGTACCTGGGTGTTAGTTGACTGATGTGGGTCGCATCCTGGAGCTCACCTGGAGAGAGTTCCGGGGGTCAACGCCCCCGCGGCCCGGTCTGTTACCAGGCCTCCTGGTGGATTAGAGCCTGATCAACCAGGCTGTTACTGCTGGCTGCACGCAATCCAACGTACGAGCCACAGCCCGGCTGGTCAGGTACCGACTTTAGGTGCTTGTCCAGTGCCTGCTTGAAGACAGCCAGGGGTCTATTAGTAATCCCTCTTATGTATGCTGGGAGGCAGTTGAACAGTCTCGGGCCCCTGACACTTACTGTATTGTCTCTTAACGTGCTAGTGACACCCCTGCTTTTCATTGGGGGGATGTTGCATCGTCTGCCGAGCCTTTTGCT
This sequence comes from Cherax quadricarinatus, assembly GCF_026875155.1. Taxonomy (NCBI): domain Eukaryota; kingdom Metazoa; phylum Arthropoda; class Malacostraca; order Decapoda; family Parastacidae; genus Cherax; species Cherax quadricarinatus. The sequence goes on from NC_069427.1 coordinate 8,781,826, forward strand.
TTCGTTGTGAGTGATTTTCGTGTGCAAGTTCGGTACTAGTCCCTCTAGGATTTTCCAGGTGTATATAATCATGTATCAGTGTTCGCATCGCTATTGCCAGTGTTCGCATCGCTATTGGGCCGTGCGGACGTGCTGCGCAGTAGCTCCTGATTGAGTTGGCATTTGCGCAGTGTTGACGTGTACTTGGCTCTGTGAAGACCTGTTTGCGCGCTCTCTAGAATTGAAGCAAGATGCCCTCCATCGAGCAACTTTACCAACAGCTTAAGGAAGAATTGAGGTTGGCGAATTTGGAAATTCGGCGATTGACCGAGGAGAACAAGAAGATTCGTAGTAGTCCTCCTGTTTTGAGTCCTCAGGTCAAGAAGGGAAACTGGTCAGTGGCTGGACAGCAGGGAAAGAAGTTGACGATCAAGAAGACGAATGGAAAGGTAGAAACGATGAAGAAGAAAGAGACTGCCGTGGAAACTGTTGTGGAAACATCCAATACATTCTCAGTGCTACCCGACGAATGTGAGTTGACTACTGGGAACGACACGACGAAAGACATTAAGGAAGGTAAGAATATTGTTGTTGTTGGGGATAGCCAAGTTAGGTATATGGATAGGGCGTTCTGCTTGAAGGACAGGAGTAGGAGACAGAGAGTTTGCTTTCCTGGGGCTGGGATGGAGGATATTGTTAGCCGTCTGGATGACATCATGAGAGGTAATGGGAGAAATCCTATTATCTGTCTCAGTGCTGGAGCAACGATGTTGGCAGACGTAGGAGTGAGGACCTGATTAGCAGGTATAGGTCAGCAATAGAAATAATTAGAAGTAAGGGTGGGAACCCTCTCATATGTGGTATTTTGCCAAGGAGGGGAGTTGGAAGTGAATGGTTGTCCAGGGCAATTGGTGTCAATTGCTGGCTGGACAAATACTGTAAGGAAAATGCGGTAACATTCATTGACAACTGGGACCTCTTCTATGGCAGAAATGACATGTATGCTAGGGATGGGGTTCACTTATCTAGGTGTGGGTGGGAGCACTGGCAACTGCAGTGGAGGAGCAGTTAGGACTTTAAACTAGGAATAGTTAGTGGTATGGGTTTTGGCAGGAAAACAGTGAAGTCCCAGTGTAGTAATATTACGAGTTCTAGGGGAACTAGTAATAATAAGAACGAGATAGATATTGAAAAGCCAGGGACCTTGGGTGATAAAGACGGTAATAGGTTTAGTAGAAAAATAGAAATGAGCAGGAAGGGTAAAGAGAAAGGAGAGTCTTTCAATGTTTATTATGCTAATTGCCGTAGTGCTAGGAATAAGATGGACGAGTTGAGATTAGTTGCTAGTGTAGGTAACATTGATGTATTTGCCTTAACTGAGACGTGGTTTAATTCAAAAAGTCGGGACGTGCCTGCGGAATGTCATATTCAGGTTTTAAATTGTTCCAAGAAGATAGAAGTATTGGGAGGGGGGGTGGGGTGGCATTGTACGTCCGAGATCGCTTGAACTGTTGCATAAAAACGGGTATTAAGTCTGAAGTAACACATACAGAGTCTGTTTGGATAGAATTTTCAGAGGGGCATGAAAAACTGATTTTAGGAGTGATATACCGTCCCCCTAACTTAGATAGGGACCAAGGAAACTACTATGGGAGGAAATTGTTAAGGCCACAAGGCACGATAATGTAGTAATTCTAGGAGACTTTAACTTTAGTCATGTTGATTGGAATTTCTTGACTGGGAATTTAGAATCGTACGACTTCTTAGAAGTATTTCAGGATTGTTTTTTGAAGCAGTTTGTGACAGAACCTACAAGGGGAAATAACCTGCTTGACTTAGTTTATGGCAAACAATGAATCCCTTGTTAATAATTTAGAAATTTCAGAGGAACTGGGTGCTAGCGACCACAAATCAATTACATTTAGCATTGAATGGAAGTACGATAGTAGCGATAACTCAGTAACAGTCCCAGATTTTCGCTTAGCAGATTACGATGGGCTTAAAGAACACTTATCATCTGTTGACTGGGGTAACGAAGAGAGCTATCAATATGACAGTTTTCTGAACACTATACATGCTGCTCAAAGAGCGTTTATCCCATATAAAGAAATTAGATCAAATAGAAATGACCCAAAATGGATGAATAATAGCTCAAATATCTACTAGGGCATAAGAAAGGAATTTATAGGCGTATCAAAAGAGGTGAGGGTCATCTTATGAATCAGTATATTGACATTAAGAGGACATTAAAAAGGGGATAAGAAAAGCTAAAAGGGACTATGAAATTAAAGTTGCTAGGGATTCTAAAACTAACCCAAAAAGTTTTTTCCAGGTCTATAGAACAAAAGTTAGAGATAAGATAGGTCCCCTTAAAAATAACTATGGGCACCTTACTGACAATGAGAATGAAATGTGCTTGATTTTAAATAATTATTTTCTCTCAGTTTTTACACAGGAAGACACTAACAATATTCCAGTAATTAATTTTTACAGTGGGCTAGAAGAAGATAAATTATGTAACATCACAGTCACTAGTGAGATGGTTGTGAGGCAGATAGACAGACTGAAGCAAAATAAGTCGCCGGGTCCTGATGAGGTTTTTTCAAGGGTTCTTAAGGAATGCAAAATGGAACTCTGTGAACCATTAACTAATATTTTTAATTTATCTCTTCAAACAGGTGTAGTGTCTGATATGTGGAAGATGGCTAATGTAACTCCTATTTTTAAAACAGGGGACAAGTCGTTACCGTCAAATTACCGCCCAATAAGCCTGACCTCAATTGTAGGCAAATTACTAGAGTCAATTATAGCTGAGATTATAAAGAAGCCATCTCGATAAGCATAGCTTGATTAATGATACTCAGCATGGATTCACAAGAGGCCGTCTTGTCTAACTAATTTATTAACTTTCTTCAGTAAAGCTTTTGAGGCTGTTGACCACAATAAAAATTTGATATTATTTACTTAGATTTTAGTAAGGCTTTTGATAGAGTTCCGCACCATAGACTGTTAAAGAAAGTGGCAGCCCATGGCATTGGGGGAAAAGTGCTCTCGTGGATCGAGTCATGGCTCACTGACAGGAAGCAGAGAGTGTCCATAAATGGGGTTAAATCCGAGTGGGGATCTGTAACAAGTGGCGTTCCACAGGGATCAGTCTTGGGCCCGTTGTTGTTTATAATATATATCAATGATCTTGATGAGGGAATTACTAGTGATATGAGCAAATTCGCCGATGACACAAAGATAGGTAGGATAATTGATTCAAACGTAGATGTTAGGGAACTTCAGGAGGATTTAAACAAACTCTATTCTTGGTCAGAAAAGTGGCAGATGCAGTTCAATGTAGATAAGTGCAAGGTTCTGAAGCTTGGGAGTGCCCATAACCCTAGTACTTATAAATTAAATGATGTAGAACTTAGCCATACAGATTGCGAAAAGGACTTGGGGTTATGGTGAGCAGCAACCTTAAACCAAGACAGCAATGCCTAAGCGTACGTAATAAGGCAAATAGATTACTGGGATTTATATCAAGAAGTGTAAGCAACAGAAGTCCAGAGGTCATACTGCAGCTTTATACATCATTAGTAAGGCCTCACCTTGATTATGCAGCTCAGTTCTGGTCTCCGTATTACAAAATGGACATAAATTCGTTAGAAAACATTCAGCGTAGGATGACAAAAATTAATACATAGCATCAGAAATCTTCCTTATGAAGAAAGATTGAAGACTTTTAAAAGTTACTTTCACTTTTAGACGAAGAATGGGGGGAGACCTGATCGAAGTGTAAAGTGGAAGATAGTATTAATAAAGGGGATTTTAATAAGGTCTTGAGGATGTCTCTCCAAGAGAGAACCCGCAGTAATGGTTTAAATTAGATAAGTTTAAAATTTAGAAAGGACATAGGAAAGTTTTGGGTTTTGGGAAATAGGGTAGTTGATGAGGGGAACAGTCTACCTAGTTGGGTTATTGAGGCTAGGACTTTGGGTAGTTTCAAATCTAGGTTGGATAAGTACATGAGTGGGAAGGGTTGGATTTGAGTGGGACTTTCACATCAGAGCTTATTTCTTGGGTAGCATTGAAAATCGGGTTGGGTAAATGTTTTGTTAGTGGGATGAATTGTAAAGGACCTGCCTAGTATGGGCCAGCAGGCCTCCTGCAGTGTTCCTCCTTTCTTATGTTTATGTTCTTATGTTCTCTCCCGCCTGCGTTCCAGGGAGTATATCATGTGGGAGTTCGATACGTGGATTAGGGTAGAAATACTCACGTAGGCTGTTATACGTATAATTACTGATATGTGGAGAGAGCCCGCAGCCGTACCTATCTCCTTGGCTACACTCGTAAAACTGACCAGGCGGCTGGCCAGTACCCCGTAGTGGGTGTTTTGAAATAGTGTCAGCTCAGCACAATATGAACGACCGTGACTCAAGACGGTTGGTCGTTGAGTCAACGGACAGGTTACTGGTAACTGGTTACTGGTAACTGGTTACTACTACTGAGAGCTCGCGACGCTAACGTATGTCGTCTCGACAACAACTAATACAAACTAAAAGATGGCAGGTTTTACGGCTTGGGCTGATTCTATACAATGTCAAAGTACACAACATGAAACATTATAGATACATAAGTAGAACATTGGAATGAAAGCTTACGTAACTGAAACTGTAATGCAATACAAGGTATACTATAGTACAACTTAGAACTCAACAAATGAACAACGAACTCTACGTTGAGATTACAAGTGATAAAAACAAAAATTTTGATCGATCGATCTGTATTCGTGTGATCTACGGATTCTGAGGAAGGAATATATACAAAGAAAGAGTGTTTAACAGAAAGGCAGATTCGGTGCACGCAAATCTAGACTGTTAACTCTCAGAATGCGGAGAGAACATGAACACAAAAAAAAAATTTTTGAATACTGATAAGTTGATACTGTAATTATTCATCTATACAGGTTATTTACATTTAACCCCAACTCTGCTAAGGCAAGATTGGCATATGCAGAATGGGTGTCATCTCTGGGAGGATCAAACTCTGTAGCATTGGCTAACTCATGCTGTATTTGAGGCAAATCTGAATTGGAAGTTACAAATGATACTTGAGGATTTCTCAATACCTGTCGTGTACGTAGGGAATAACGACATTCAGGTTGATCGTCTGACTGAGTATCAGAGGAAGAGAGTACAGGATCAGGAGGATTGTCAGAGTCTGTCACATTAGTCTGGGTTGGAACATCATTATCATCACATACTAACTTCATATGATCCAAATGCGATTCTTTATACTGACCAGTACTAATCTCTCTAACCTTATACTTATTACCAGTGATATGTTCAACTACTCGATAAGGACCAACAAACCTTTGATCAAGCTTTGGCATAGCAGACGTTTTGTTAAATTAGTCAGCATAACTCTCGAACCTACTTTGATTTTGGATGGCTTTACTCGAGTATTTGCGACTCTTGTAAATTCTGCTGTTGATTTATGAAGTGTTTCACGGATTCTTCTAAAAACACCCTTTTAGCTAAGCTGGTACGAGTTGCTACGAAATCATCAGGGTTATAATTTGGTTTCGGATTAGAATATAACAACTCATAAGGCAAACGTTTATCTACACCATACAATGCATAATGTGGAGTGTCACCTATAGAAACATTGTAAGCAGAATTTATAGCACACTGCACATCAGGTTAAACTTCATCCCAAGTTTCACTATTGGGATTGATAGTGGCTCTCAAGACATCAAGTACTTTCTTATTGGTTCGTTCCGCTAACCCATTGCTGGCAGGATGATGAGGAACAATGGTGGATTTAGAGATCTTGTACAAGGTACACAAATTTTCAAGAATTTCATTACAGAATTCACCTCCATTATCTGTTACTAGGGACTTAGGGGTGGTATGCCTGCAGATAATGCGTTCTTTAAACGCTTTAGCTACTGTCTCGGCAGTCTTGTCTGCAATAGGAACTAACTCGCAATATCTGGTGAAATGGTCTACCATAACACACAGATGTTTGTTACCTTGGAGGGAACATTGGAAATTAGTTAACAAATCTAGCGCAACTCTTTCCCAATATACTGGGACTTGAGTAGCTCGCTCATTTCCTTGCTGTCATCTGTGTAGGATCCATCTTGTTTAAGTAGGGGCCCAATACTGGATGTTGTTCTCGACTTTGATTTGGCATAAGAAAAGAAATACTTTGGGTTTCTTTCGATTTCATTTATGACTTTTAGTTCTTCCCGCGATTCCTGACTCCTATAAGATTCCTTTAGCTTAAGTTCGATGTTTGCTATTTCTCTGACCAGTGACTCCCTACGCATTTCCGATATATTGGCCTCTTTTAGCTGCTCTGTTATTCTTTCCGTCGCCTGTAAAGGGAGCACCTGTCTCTTTCTATTTTACATCTACTCCTCCTTTTTCTTAAAGGAATAAGCCTTGAGCATACATCGAGTGCCACAGAGTTAATCTGTTCTAGGCATAAGTTGGGATCTGTGTTGCTTAGTCTATCTTCCCAATTATATCGTTTAGGACTTGGCTTACTTGGTCCCACTTTATGTTCTTGTTATTGAAGCTGAATTTGGTGAAGGCTCCCTCGTGACAAATCTCAATTTGTCGGTCTGGGGCTCCGCGCATACATGTCTGAACCTCTATTATGTTGTGATCTGAGTATATTGTTTTTGATATGGTGAGATTTCTTATCAGATCATCATTGTTAGTGAAGATGAGGTCTAGTGTATTCTCCAGTCTAGTAGGCTCTATTATTTGCTGGTTTAAGTTGAATTTTGTGAAGAAATTTAAAAGCTCGTGTGAGTGTGAATTTTCGTCAGAGCTGCCTCCTGGTGTTATCACTGCAACAACATTATTTGCTATATTCCTCCATTTTAGGTGCCTTAAGTTGAAATCCCCCAAGAGCAAGATGTTGGGTGCAGGAGCTGGCAGATTTTCCAGACAGTGGTGAATTTTTAACAGCTGTTCCTGGAATTGCTGGGACGTTGCATCCGGAGGCTTGTAGACTACCACAATGGCTAGGTTTTGGATCTCGATGTTTACTGCTAAAACTTCCACTACATCATTTGAGGCATTAAGCAGTTCTGTGCAAACAAGTGACTCTGCGATATACAGGCCAACCAACCCCCTTTTGCCTGTTCACTCTGTCGCATCTGTATAGGTTGTAACCTGGGATCCATATTTCGTTGTCGAAGTGATCCTTTACGTGGGTCTCTGTGAAAGCCGTGAACATTGCATTTGCCTCTGCAAGCAGTCCACGGATGAAAGGCATTTTGTTGTTCGTTGCTGGCTTTAGACCCTGTATATTTGCAAAGAAGCATGTCTTCGGACTGGTGGTATTGGTGGTACTGGAGGGGGGACTTTTTTTTCCGGCACTAGTATATGTATCTGTTGATTTGGAGTGGAGGCCATCGACTGTGGTTCCACTCCAGGAATGACTGGATTTGGCGTACGATTTCTGCCATTTCCTGCCAGTTTTTCTTCCTTTCTGGCACTAAAAAACCTCTCCCTCTTGAGTGGCTGTGGCTACCCAGGTTTCCCATGGCCTGGATGTTTTGTATCTTTTTGTCCCCTTTAGATGGTATGCCTGGCAATTTAAGTTATAGCACAGTCTTTCCTGTACAGAAGAGGGACACATTTTAGGGTGAAAAAGCTTACAGGAAGGGAGTTTGCATTTTCCTGTTGTCATATGGGCACGGCATTTTCTAGGGCGGTCAAAGTTTCACGTTTCATCTGTTTTTCCAGATTTCCCATGCCTGCAGATACCAAGTGCATAGTATGTGCACAGGCTTGGTTTCCGTTTACCTTGGGTTTTTGTGACTGTATTCCCTGTTGGTGCATGTTTACCTGTATCATTCCTATCCTCACTAGTACTAACAATGGAGCTCTCACCAGTTGTTTCTGGTAATATATCCTCATATCCTCACTATTGCTAGTGGAGTCCCCTTGTTTGCTATCTCCTGTGGTTGGAATCCTCTCCAAGATATGATACTACGTGCCGCAAAATGCCCTTCTCACACTATACCACTCACTTATTTATCCATACCTCACCTATGCTATTTGTGCTTGGGGATCAACTGCAGCAGCACACCTAAAGCCAATAATAACCCAACAAAAAGCTGCAGTAAGAATAATCACTAAATCCCATCCCTGGCAACACCCCTTCCCCACTCTTCATAGATCTAAACTTACTCCCTGTTCAGTACATCCACACTTACTACTATGCAATCTACATCTACAGGACCTTAAATTCCAATATTAACCTTGACCTAAAATGCTTTCTTGATAGTTGTGACAGAACCCACAGGCATAACACCAGACACAAACATCTCTATGACATTCCCCGTGTCCGACTAAACCTTTACAAAAATTCAATGTATGTCAAAGGCCCTAAAATCTGGAACACCCTACCTGAAAACTCTAGAACTGCAGACACATTCATCACCTTCAAAACTACCATTAGAAAACATCTTATCTCCCTGATACACCCCGTCAACTAATTACACGAATACCACCTGGTGGTTCACACTTACACTCGCTCACCCATTTGACCATAAACAGAAATATCAATCTCAATCTTAAAATAATGAATCCTAACTAGTCATAAATTGGCCTGTGATACTCCAATACTGAAACTATGTATTGTGCCAAAACAAAAGCATTCACATTGCTAAACTCACAAACTAGTATTTAGTCACTTAGCCATAATATCAACTTACCTCATAATTTGTAATATTTTAAAGCTAAGAATTAATCTAAGTCTGCCCGAAATGCCTAGCCATGCTAGATGTTCTAGTGGCCCCCTCTGTAATTAGTATTTTACTAAATATAAACCACACAATAACCAAATTCTGTAAACTCAGCATTGTAATCCTTATAGAGAATAAACTTTGAATTTGAATTTGAATTTGAATTTGAATTTGAATTTGAATTACTAGTTTGTAATATTGGTTTTATCTTGTCCTTGACTACACTTGTTTCCCGACTACAGCTCCTGTCTCCCTCGAGGTCATTTATATGCATTCCTTCATGCGTAAATTTACTGACTACCTGGACAGCATCTCCATCCTCACCATTACTTTCTCCCAGGACAGCACCTCCAGCCTCACCTTTTCTGTCTACCAGGGCAGCATCTCCAGCCTTACAGTTTCTGACTACATGGCCAGCAACAAGGGCGGTACCATCCAGCCCAGACTTTTTATTTTCCCATCTGTTATAGAATGCTTCCAGGTTTTCTATGAAGGTTGCTTTGATGTAATCCTCTTTTAATACCAATGTGATTTTAGTCCACAGATTGACCTTATTTGAGCATACCCAAAAACACTTCCCTGATTTAATACTGCTTGTAGATAGTTCTTGGATATCTGCACAAGGGGTGTGACACCAATTTTCACAAAAATGGCAAGTAATCCATGTGGAAGCCCGTTTGTTTGATTTACTGCAGACTACACAGAGCTTCATAATGTGATCTGAATGGTTGGTTTACTATAGTTCTACTAGTAACCCCTTGAATATTCTACTAATATCCTTAAAGTGAAGATCTGGCTATTTGTATTTCTATTTCTAACTGTACTTGTATATTAGGACAGCTTACCGGTGTACGTTCCTGTTTTATATTTAATTTTTGTGTTTGATAAGGGCGCCTAAAACCCTGCATACGTCTGGTATTTCAAGTATGAAGAAAAACTAATGATGGTCACTCCGCTCCACTAAGTACCATTATATTAGTGGTTAGTTGCTACTACAACACTGCATTCTCCTATTCACTGGAAGATTATATGCGAGGTACACTAGCAGGCCAGGAAGATTATATGCGAGGTACACTAGCAGGACAGGAAGATTATATGCGAGGTACACTAGCAGGCCAGGACGATTATATGCCAGGTACACTAGCAGGCCAGGAAGATTATATGCGAGGTACACTAGCAAAACAGGAAGATTATATGCGAGGTACATTAGCAGGCCAGGAAGATTATATGCGAGGTACACTAGCAGGCCAGGAAGATTATATGCGAGGTACACTAGCAGGCCAGGAAGATTACATGCGAGGTACATTAGCAGGCCAAGAAGATTACATGCGAGGTACACTAGCAGGCCAGGAAGATTATATGCCAGTTAAACTAGCAGGCCAGGAAGATTACATGCGAGGTACACTAGCAGGCCAGGAAGATTATATGCGAGGTACACTAGCAGGACAGGAAGATTATATGCGAGGTACACTAGCAGGACAGGAAGAATATATGCGAGGTACACTAGCAGGCCAGGAAGATTATATGCTAGGTACACTAGCAGGCCAGGAAGATTATATGCGAGGTACACTAGCAGGCCAGGAAGATTATATGCGAGGTACACTAGCAGAACAGGAAGATTATATGCGAGGTACATTAGCAGGCCAGGAAGATTATATGCGAGGTACATTAGCAGGCCAGGAAGATTATATGCGAGGTACACTAGCAGGCCAGGAAGATTATATGCGAGGTACACTAGCAGGCCAGGAAGATTATATGCGAGGTACACTAGCAGAACAGGAAGATTATACGAGGTACACTAGCAGGCCAGGAAGATTATATGCGAGGTACACTAGCAGGCCAGGAAGATTATATGCGAGGTACACTAGCAGGCCAGGAAGATTACATGCGAGGTACATTAGCAGGCCAAGAAGATTACATGCGAGGTACACTAGCAGGCCAGGAAGATTATATGCCAGTTAAACTAGCAGGCCAGGAAGATTACATGCGAGGTACACTAGCAGGCCAGGAAGATTACATGCGAGGTACACTAGCAGGCCAGGAAGATTATATGCGAGGTACACTAGCAGGCCAGGAAGATTATATGCGAGGTACACTAGCAGACCAGGAAGATTATATGCGAGGTACACTAGCAGGCCAGGAAGATTATATGCGAGGCACACTAGCAGACCAGGAAGATTATATGCGAGGTACACTAGCAGGCCAGGAAGATTATATGCGAGGTACAGTAGCAGGCCAGGAAGATTATATGCGAGGTACATTAGCAGGCCAAGAAGATTACATGCGAGGTACACTAGCAGGCCAGGAAGATTATATGCCAGTTAAACTAGCAGGCCAGGAAGATTACATGCGAGGTACACTAGCAGGCCAGGAAGATTATATGCGAGGTACACTAGCAGGCCAGGAAGATTATATGCGAGGTACACTAGCAGGCCAGGAAGATTATATGCGAGGTACACTAGCAGGCAAGGAAGATTATATGAGAGGTACACCAGCAGGCCAGGAAGATTATATGCGAGGTACACTAGCAGGCCAGGAGGATTATATGCGAGGTACACTAGCAGGCAAGGAAGTTTATATGCGAGGTACACTAGCAAGCCAGGAAGATTATATGCCAGTTACACTAGCAGGCCAGGAAGATTATATGCGAGGTACACTAGCAGGCCAGGAAGATTGTATGCAAGGTACACTAGCAGGCCAGGAAGATTATATGCGAGGTACACTAGCAGGCCAGGAAGATTATAAGCGAGGTACACTAGCAGGCCAGGAAGATTATATGCGAGGTACACTAGCAGGACAGGAAGATTATATGCGAGGTACACTAGCAGGCCAGGGAGATTATATGCGAGGTACACTAGCAGGCCAGGAAGATTATATGCGAGGTACACTAGCAGGCCAGGAAGATTGTATGCGAGGTACACTAGCAGGCCAGGATTATATGCGAGGTACACTAGCAGGCCAGGAAGATTATATGCGAGGTACACTAGCAGGCCAGGAACATTATATGCGAGGTACACTAGCAGGACAGGAAGATTATATGCGAAGTACACTAGCAGCCAGGAAATTATAGCGAGGTACACATAGCAGCCAGGAAGATTATATGCGAGGTACACTAGCAGGCCAGGAAGATTGTACGCGAGGTACACTAGCAGGCCAGGAAGATTATATGCGAGGTACACTAGCAGGCCAGGAAGATATATGCGTAGGTACACTAGCAGGCCAGGAAGATTATACGCGAGGTACACTAGCAGGCCAGGAAGATTATATGCGAGGTACACTAGCAGGCCAGGAAGATTATATGCGAGGTACACTAGCAGGCCAGGAAGATTATACGCGAGGTACACTAGCAGGCCAGGAAGATTGTATGCAAGGTACACTAGCAGGCCAGGGAGATTATATGCGAGGTACACTAGCAGGCCAGGAAGATTATATGCGAGGTACACTAGCAGGCCAGGAAGATTATATGCGAGGTACACTAGCAGGCCAGGAAGATTGTATGCGAGGTACACTAGCAGGCCAGGATTATATGCGAGGTACACTAGCAGGCCAGGAAGATTATATGCGAGGTACACTAGCAGGCAAGGAAGATTACATGCGAGGTACACTAGCAGGCCAGGAAGATTGTGTGCGAGGTACACTAGCAGGCCAGGAAGATTATATGCGAGGTACACTAGCAGGCCAGGAAGATTATATGCGAGGTACACTAGCAGGCCAGGAAGATTATATGCGAGGTACACTAGCAGGACAGGAAGATTATATGCGAAGTACACTAGCAGGCCATGAAGATTGTATGCGAGGTACACTAGCAGGCCAGGAAGATTATATGCGAGGTACACTAGCAGGCCAGGAAGATTATATGCGAGGTACACTAGCAGGCCAGGAAGATTATATGCGAGGTACACTAGCAGGACAGGAAGATTATATGCGAAGTACACTAGCAGGCCAGGAAGATTATATGCGAGGTACACTAGCAGGCCAGGGAGATTATATGCGAGGTACACTACAGCCAGGAAGATTATATGCGAGTTACACTAGCAGGCCAAGAAGATTATATGCGAGGTACACTAGCAGGCCAGGAAGATTATATGCGAGGTACACTAGCAGGCCAGGAGGATTATATGCGAGGTACACTAGAAGGCAAGGAAGTTTATATGAGAGGTACACTAGCAAGCCAGGAAGATTATATGCCAGTTACACTAGCAGGCCAGGAAGATTATATGCGAGGTACACTAGCAGGCCAGGAAGATTGTATGCGAGGAACACTAGCAGGCCAAGAATATTAAATGCGAGGTACACTAGCAGGCCAGGAAGATTATATGCGAGGTACACTAGCAGGCCAGGAAGATTATATGCGAGGTACACTAGCAGGACAGGAAGATTATATGCGAGGTACACTAGCAGGCCAGGAAGATTATATGCGAGGTACACTAGCAGGCCAGGAAGATTATATGCGACGTACACTAGCAGACCAGGAAGATTATATGCGAGGTACACTACCAGGCCAGGAACATTATATGCGAGGTACACTAGCAGGCCAGGAAGATTATATGCGAGGTACACTAGCAGGCCAAGAAGATTACATGCGAGGTACACCAGCTGGCCAGGAAGATTATATGCGAGGTACACTAGCAGGCCAGGAGGATTATGTGCGAGGTACACTAGCAGGCAAGGAAGTTTATATGCGAGGTACACTAGCAGGCCAGGAAGATTATATGCCAGTTAAACTAGCAGGCCAGGAAGATTACATGCGAGGTACACTAGCAGGCCAAGAAGATTATATGCGAGGTACACTAGCAGGCCAGGAAGATTATATGCGAGGTACACTAGCAGGCCAGGAAGATTATATGCAAGGTACACTAGCAGGCCAAGAAGATTATATGCGAGGTACACAAGCAGGCCAGGATGAATATATGCGAGGTACACTAGCAGGCCAGGAGGATTATATGCGAGGTACACTAGCAGGCAAGGAAGTTTATATGCGAGGTACACTAGCAAGCCAGGAAGATTATATGCCAGTTACACTAGCAGGCCAGGAAGATTATGTGCGAGGTACACTAGCAGGCCAGGAAGATTGTATGCGAGTACACTAGCAGGCCAGGAAGATTATATGCGAGGTACACTAGCAGGCCAGGAAGATTATATGCGAGTACACTAGCAGGCCAGAAGATATATGCGAGGTACACTAGCAGGCCAGGAAGATTATATGCGAGGTACACTAGCAGGCCAGGAAGATTATATGCGAGGTACACTAGCAGGCCAGGAAGATTATATGCGAGGTACACTAGCAGGCCAGGAAGATTACATGCGAGGTACTCAACAGGCTAGGAAGATTATATGCGAGGTACACTAGCAGGCCAGGAAGATTATACGCGAGGTACACTAGCAGGCCAGGAAGATTATGTGCGAGGTACACTAGCAGGCCAGGAAGATTATACGCGAGGTACACTAGCAGGCTAGGAAGATTATATGCGAGGTACACTAGCAGGCCAGGAAGATTATATGCGAGGTACACTAGCAAACCAGGAAGATTATATGGGAGGTACACTAGCAGGCCAGGAAGATTACATGCGAGGTACACTAGCAGGCCAGGAAGATTATATGCCAGTTACAATAGCAGGCCAGGAAGATTATATGCGACGTACACTAGCAGGCCAGGAAGATTATATGCGAGGTACACTAGCAGGCCAGGAAGATTATATGCGAGGTACACTAGCAGGCTAGGAAGATTATATGCCAGGTACACTCGCAGGCCAGGAAGATTACATGCGAGGTACACTAGCAGGCCAGGAAGATTATATGCAAGGTACACTAGCAGGCCAGGAGGATTATATGCGAGGTACACTAGCAGGCAAGGAAGTTTATACGCGAGGTACACTAGCAAGCCAGGAAGATTATATGCCAGTTACACTAGCAGGCCAGGAAGATTATATGCGAGGTACACTAGCAGGCCAGGAAGATTGTATGCAAGGTACACTAGCAGGCCAGGAAGATTATATGCGAGGTACACTAGCAGGCCAGGAAGATTATAAGCGAGGTACACTAGCAGGCCAGGAAGATTATATGCGAGGTACACTAGCAGGACAGGAAGATTATATGCGAAGTACACTAGCAGGCCAGGAAGATTATATGCGAGGTACACTAGCAGGCCAGGGAGATTATATGCGAGGTACACTAGCAGGCCAGGAAGATTATATGAGAGGTACACTAGCAGGCCAGGAAGATTGTATGCGAGGTACACTAGCGAGCCAGAAGATTATATGCGAGGTACACTAGCAGGCCAGGAAGATTATATGCGAGGTACACTAGCAGGCCAGGAAGATTATATGCGAGGTACACTAGCAGGACAGGAAGATTATATGCGAAGTACACTAGTAGGCCAGGAAGATTATATGCGGGGTACACTAGCAGGCCAGGAAGATTATACGCGAGGTACACTAGCAGTCCAGGAAGATTATATGCGAGGTACACTAGCAGGCCAGGGAGATTATATGCGAGGTACACTAGCAGGCCAGGAAGATTATATGCGAGGTACACTAGCAGGCCAGGAAGATTATATGCGAGGTACACTAGCAGGCCAAGAAGATTATATGCGAGGTACACCAGCAGGCCAGGAAGATTATATGCGAGGTACACTAGCAGGCCAGGAGGATTATATGCGAGGTACACTAGCAGGCAAGGAAGTTTATATGCGAGGTACACTAGCAAGCCAGGAAGATTATATGCCAGTTACACTAGCAGGCAAGGAAGATTATATGCGAGGTACACTAGCAGGCCAGGAAGATTGTATGCGAGGTACACTAGCAGGCCAGGAAGATTATATGCGAGGTACACTAGCAGGCCAGGAAGATTATATGCGAGGTACACTAGCAGGCCAGGAAGATTATATGCGAGGTACACTAGCAGGACAGGAAGATTATATGCGAAGTACACTAGCAGGCCAGGAAGATTATATGCGAGGTATACTAGCAGGCCAGGGAGATTATATGCGAGGTACACTAGCAGGCCAGGAAGATTATATGCGAGGTACACTAGCAGGCCATGAAGATTGTATGCGAGGTACACTAGCAGGCCAGGAAGATTATATGCGAGGTACACTAGCCTGCCAGGAAGATTATATGCGAGGTACACTAGCAGGCCAGGAAGATTATATGCGAGGTACACTAGCAGGACAGGAAGATTATATGCGAAGTACACTAGCAGGCCAGGAAGATTATATGCGAGGTACACTGGCAGGCCAGGGAGATTATATGCGAGGTACACTAGCAGGCCAGGAAGATTATATGCGAGGTACACTAGCAGGCCAGGAAAATTATATGCGAGGTACACTAGCAGGCCAGGAAGATTATATGCGAGGTACACTAGCAGGCCAGGAGGATTATATGCGAGGTACACTAGAAGGCAAGGAAGTTTATATGCGAGGTACACTAGCAAGCCAGGAAGATTATATGCCAGTTACACTAGCAGGCCAGGAAGATTATATGCGAGGTACACTAGCAGGCCAGGAAGATTGTATGCGAGGTACACTAGCAGGCCAAGAATATTATATGCGAGGTACACTAGCAGGCCAGGAAGATTATATGCGAGGTACACTAGCAGGCCAGGAAGATTATATGCGAGGTACACTAGCAGGACAGGAAGATTATATGCGAGGTACACTAGCAGGCCAGGAAGATTATATGCGAGGTACACTAGCAGGCCAGGAAGATTATATGCGACGTACACTAGCAGACCAGGAAGATTATATGCGAGGTACACTAGCAGGCCAGGAAGATTATATGCGAGGTACACTAGCAGGCCAGGAAGATTATATGCGAGGTACACTAGCAGGCCAAGAAGATTACATGCGAGGTACACCAGCTGGCCAGGAAGATTATATGCGAGGTACACTAGCAGGCCAGGAAGTTTATATGCGAGGTACACTAGCAGGCCAGGAAGATTATATGCCAGTTAAACTAGCAGGCCAGGAAGATTACATGCGAGGTACACTAGCAGGCCAGGAAGATTATATGCGAGGTACACTAGCAGGCCAGGAAGATTATATGCGAGGTACACTAGCAGGCCAGGAAGATTATATGCAAGGTACACTAGCAGGCCAAGAAGATTATATGCGAGGTACACAAGCAGGCCAGGAAGATTATATGCGAGGTACACTAGCAGGCCAGGAGGATTATATGCTAGGTACACTAGCAGGCAAGGAAGTTTGTATGCGAGGTACACTAGCAAGCCAGGAAGATTATATGCTAGTTACACTAGCAGGCCAGGAAGATTATGTGCGAGGTACACTAGCAGGCCAGGAAGATTGTATGCGAGGTACACTAACAGGCCAGGAAGATTATATGCGAGGTACACTAGCAGGCCAGGAAGATTATATGTGAGGTACACTAGCAGGCCAGGAAGATTATATGCGAGGTACACTAGCAGGACAGGAAGATTATATGCGAAGTACACTAGCAGGCCAGGAAGATTATATGCGAGGTACACTAGCAGGCCAGGAAGATTATATGCGAGGTACACTAGCAGGCCAGGAAGATATATAGCGAGGTACACTAGCAGGCCAGGAAGATTATATGCGAGGTACACTAGCAGGCCAGGAAGATTATATGCGAGGTACACTAGCAGGCCAGGAAGATTACATGCGAGGTACTCAACAGGCTAGGAAGATTATATGCGAGGTACACTAGCAGGCCAGGAAGATTATGTGCGAGGTACACTAGCAGGCCAGGAAGATTATATGCGAGGTACACTAGCAGGCCAGGAAGATTATATGGGAGGTACATTAGCAGGCCAGGAAGATTACATGCGAGGTACACTAGCAGGCCAGGAAGATTATATGCCAGTTACAATAGCAGGCCAGGAAGATTATATGCGACGTACACTAGCAGGCCAGGAAGATTATATGCGAGGTACACTAGCAGGCCAGGAAGATTATATGCGAGGTACACTAGCAGGCTAGGAAGATTATATGCCAGGTACACTCGCAGGCCAGGAAGATTACATGCGAGGTACACTAGCAGGCTAGGAAGATTATATGCGAGGTACACTAGCAGGCCAGGAAGATTATATGTGAGGTACACTAGCAGGCCAGGAAGATTATATGCGAGGTACACTAGCAGGCCAGGAAGATTATATGCGAGGTACACTAGCAGGCCAGGAAGATTATATGCCAGTTACACTAGCAGGCCAGGAAGATTATATGCGAGGTACACTAGCAGGCCAGGAAGATTATATGCGAGGTACACTAGCAGGCAAGGAAGATTATATGCGAGGTACACTAGCAGGCCAGGAAGATTATATGCGAGGTACACTAGCAGGCCAGGAAAATTATATGCGAGGTACACTAGCAGGACAGGAAGATTATATGGGAGGTACACTAGCAGGCGAGGAAGATTATATGCGAGGTACACTAGCAGGCCAGGAAGATTATATGCAAGGTACACTAGCAGGCCAGGAAGATTTTATGCGAGGTACACTAGCAGGCCAGGAAGATTATATGCGAAGTACACTAGCAGGCCATGAAGATTATATGCCAGTTACACTAGCAGGCCAGGAAGATTATATGCCAGTTACACTAGCAGGCCAGGAAGATTATATGCGAGGTACACTAGCAGGCCAGGAAGATTATATGCCAGTTACACTAGCAGGCCAGGAAGATTATATGCGAGGTACACTAGCATGCCAGGAAGATTATATGCGAGGTACACTAGCAGGCCAGGAAGATTATATGCCAGGTACACTAGCAGGACAGGAAGAATATATGCGAGGTACACTAGCAGGCCAGGAAGATTATATGCTAGGTACACTAGCAGGCCAGGAAGATTATATGAGAGGTACACTAGCAGGCCAGGAAGATTATATGCGAGGTACACTAGCAGAACAGGAAGATTATATGCGAGGTACATTAGCAGGCCAGGAAGATTATATGCGAGGTACACTAGCAGGCCAGGAAGATTATATGCGAGGTACACTAGCAGCCAGGAAGATTATATGCGAGGTACACTAGCAGGCCAGGAAGATTATATGCGAGGTAACACTAGCAGAACAGGAAGATTATATGCGAGGTACACTAGCAGGCCAGAAGATTATATGCGAGTACACTAGCAGCCAGAAGATTATATGCGACGTACACTAGCAGACCAGGAAGATTATATGCGAGGTACACTAGCAGGCCAGGAAGATTATATGCGAGGTACAATAGCAGGCCAGGAAGATTATATGCGAGGTACACTAGCAGGCCAAGAAGATT
Organism: Cherax quadricarinatus; assembly: GCF_026875155.1. NCBI lineage: Eukaryota > Metazoa > Arthropoda > Malacostraca > Decapoda > Parastacidae > Cherax > Cherax quadricarinatus. Next base: position 8,800,806 of record NC_069427.1, read on the forward strand.
ACATGTGAGGTACACCAGAAGGCCAGGAAGATTATATGCGAGGTACACTAGCAGGCCAGGAGGATTATATGCGAGGTACACTAGCAGGCAAGGAAGTTTATATGCGAGGTACACTAGCAGGCCAGGAAGATTATATGCCAGTTAAACTAGCAGGCCAGTAAGATTACATGCGAGGTACACTAGCAGACCAGGAAGATTATATGCGAGGTACACTAGCAGGCCAGGAAGATTATATGCGAGGTACACTAGCAGGCCAGGAAGATTATATGCGAGGTACACTAGCAGGCCAAGAATATATATGCGAGGTACACCAGCAGGCCAGGAAGATTATATGCGAGGTACACTAGCAGGCCAGGAGGATTATATGCGAGGTACACTAGCAGGCAAGGAAGTTTGTATGCGAGGTACACTAGCAAGCCAGGAAGATTATATGCCAGTTACATTAGCAGGCCAGGAAGATTATATGCGAGGTACACTAGCAGGTCAGGAAGATTATATGCGAGGTACACTAGCAGGCCAGAAGATTATATGCGAGGTACACTACAGGCCAGAAGATTATATGCGAGGTACACTAGCAGGCCAGGAAGATTATATGCGAGGTACACTAGCAGGCCAGGAAGATTATATGCGAGGTACACTAGCAGGCCAGGAAGATTATATGCGAGGTACACTAGCAGGCCAGGAAGATTATATGCGAGGTACACTAGCAGGCTAGGAAGATTTTATGTGAGGTACACTAGCAGGCTAGGAAGATTATTAAAACAGCTGACCTGTGTGGTAAGTTTCTGGCGACTTCTGGCACCTGCCTCTTTAGACCATTCACTTCAGTTACAATTACACCTGTTTTAAATTACACTTTAGGATTTATTATCTATATACTAGGGTGCCACTGTAGTATACACTATAACACTATGTATACACTATATTATCAGGGAGACTTTCTTTCCTCTGACAAAGAAAAGTTCTATTATTATTATTTTGCACACGGCACGCTAGGCCTATGTTTCCCCTCTGGCAGTAAACTCTGCCAGGTATTGCACACTAATCCTCCTTTATGACTCAGTATATACTATTTCCTCCCCCAGATTGGTTCCAAGCGCTAGAGGGATGTACCGTATAAGATCATTGGCACAAATTAAAGCTCTAGCACGTAAGAGAGACCGTGAAAACGCGAGAAAGCACGGAGCACAACGAGGGACGGCGGGCACGGCGGGCACGGCGGGCACGGCGGGCACGGCGGGCACGGCGGGCACGGCGGGCACGGTTGGCTGAGTACTGTCCTGGGGACAAAATTGACCAAGTTTGTTCGAAATGCTGTGCATAACAAGAGGCTTTCTATATAGTAGTATGTAACTGATGTCAGTTAGACCTGTATCTTGTACATATTATTATTATTATTATTATTATTATTATTATTATTATTATTATTATTATTATTTTTATTATTATTATTATTATTATTATTATTATTATTATTATTATTATTATTATTATTATTATGATGATGATGATGATGATTATTATTATTATTAACAGGAAACTTAGCCATAACGTGTATATGTAAGAATTTGTTTGGCATTTTGCACATACAGTTTTAATTATGATTAGAGTTTTATTTTTAAATTATTTAATATTTAAGGAGAGGAGTTGTATGAACAACGATCACGTGACAATATTGTTACCTTTATTTTGTTATTTTTGCCAGATAAACATGAGTTCTTCACCAAGAGTCTGCTTAAACAATCCCAATGCATTTTGGTATATTTGTGGCGAAGATTCTCTGCAAAAACAAAGAAAAAATATCATAGATTTTGTAAAGCAAGCTTATCTTGCTTATTTTGGAGAGACTCTCGGAGACCAAGACAAGTCTTGGGCTTCCCATGTGGTCTGCAAAACCTGTGTAGAATGTTTACGAAAGTGAAAGCATAGGCCAAGGGAAAGTTTAATCTTGGGTGTCTCGGGTGTGCCTAGGGTGTGCCTAGGGTGTGCAGTGAGTCGAAACAATAACCTCGACGATTGTTATTTCTGTATGGTGAATGTGAAAGATTTTAATCGATACAAGAAAGTTAAGTGGGAATATTTTGATTTGGAATCAGCAAGGAGACCTGTGCCACACAGCGAAGCATTCCCATACCAGTGTTTACAACACTGACTGACCTTCCCTTTGTCAGATGTTGAAGAAACTCAGGGTTCAGGATGAAACACAGGTGACTGAAGAAACTCAGGGTTCAGGATGTAACACAGGTGACTGAAGAAACTCAGGGTTCAGGTTGTAACACAGGTGACTGAAGAAACTCATTGTAACACAGGTGACTGAAGAAACTCAGGGTTCAGGTTGTAACACAGGTGACTGAAGAAACTCAGGGTTCAGGTTGTAACACAGGTGACTGAAGAAACTCAGGGTTCAGGTTGTAACACAGGTGACTGAAGAAACTCAGGGTTCAGGTTGTAACACAGGTGACTGTAGTGGGAATGAATATAAAGTAAGCATTTCACTACCCCACCAGTTTTCTCCCAAGAAGAACGCAGTGATCTAATACATGACCTCAGTCTGTCAAAGCAAGCATCTGAACTTTTATCATCCAGACTAAAAGAAAAGAACTGTCTACAACAAGAAGTTAAAATAACAGCTTATCGGACAAGAGAGGTTGAACTCCTTCCTTACTTCAGCCAAGATGGTAACCAATGTGCATTTCTTCCAATTTGCTCATTCAACAAAACTTAAAGAAGAATACGAAAATATCAAGATGGTATTGCAGAAGCTTTGGTATCATGAGCAAAAGAAGTGTATTAAGTGTATTTGTGTTCTGAAGATGGTAAACTTCTTTAATTGGGCAACAGAGAGGCTATATAAAGTACTCTTGTTTCATCTGTCTGTGGGACAGTTGGACAAAGGCAGATCATTGGACAAAAGTGATATGGCTTTTAAAAGAAAACATGACTATAAGTGCAGCAAACATCATTAACGAGCCATTGGTTGACAGGAATAACATTCTACCACCACTGCACAATAAGTTAGGGTTAATGAGGCAATTCGTGAAGGCCTAGGACAAAGATGGTAGTTGTCTAAAATACATTAGTTGATCGTTCCCTGGATTAAGAATGGATGAATCGAAAGGTGGAATCTTTGATTACCTGGAGTTTACCTGGAGAGAGTTCCGGGGGTCAACGCCCCCGCGGCCCGGTCTGTGACCAGGCCTCCTGGTGGATCAGAGCCTGATCAACCAGGCTGTTGCTGCTGGCTGCACGCAAACCAACGTACGAGCCACAGCCCGGCTGATCAGGAACTGACTTTAGGTGCTTGTCCAGTGCCAGCTTGAAGACTGCCAGGGGTCTGTTCGTAATCCCCCTTATGTGTGCTGGGAGGCAGTTGAACAGTCTCGGGCCCCTGACACTTATTGTATGTCTCTTAACGTGCTAGTGACACCCCTGCTTTTCATTGGGGGATGGTGCATCGTCTGCCAAGTCTTTTGCTTTCGTAGTGAGTGATTTTCGGTGCAAGTTCGGTACTAGTCCCTCTAGGATTTTCCAGGTGTATATAATCATGTATCTCTCCCCCCTGCGTTCCAGGGAATACAGGTTTAGGAACCTCAAGCGCTCCCAGTAATTGAGGTGTTTTATTCTCCGTTATGTGCGCCGTGAAAGTTCTCTGTACATTTTCTAGGTCGGCAATTTCACCTGCCTTGAAAGGTGCTGTTAGTGTGCAGCAATATTCCAGCCTAGATAGAACAAGTGACCTGAAGAGTGTCATCATGGGCTTGGCCTCCCTAGTTTTTAAGGTTCTCATTATCCATCCTGTCATTTTTCTAGCAGATGCGATTGATACAATGTTATGGTCCTTGAAGGTGAGATCCTCCGACATGATCACTCCCAGGTCTTTGACGTTGGTGTTTCGCTCTATTTTGTGGCCAGAATTTGTTTTGTACTCTGATGAAGATTTAATTTCCTCATGTTTACCATATCTGAATAATTGAAATTTCTCATCGTTGAACTTCATATTGTTTTTCTGCAGCCCACTGAAAGATTTGGTTGATGTCCGCCTGGAGCTTTGCAGTGTCTGCAATGGAAGACACTGTCATGCAGATTCGGGTGTCATCTGCAAAGGAAGACACGGTGCTGTGGCTGACATCCTTGTCTATGTCGGATATGAAGATGAGGAACAAGATGGGAGCGAGTACTGTACCTTGTGGAACAGAGCTTTTCACCGTACTGCCTCGGACTTTACTCTGTTGACGACTACTCTCGTGTTCTGTTTGTGAGGGAAATATAGAAATCCCCCCTTCCCCACTTTTCATAGATCTAAACTTACCCCCCTTTTTCATTTCACCCACACTTACATTTTAAATTTCTCATTCCCAAGGCCCAAAATTTCCCATTTTAAACCTTTGACCTAAAATGTTTTCTTGTTAGTTGTGAAAAAACCCCCCAAAGGGCATAACACCAGAACAAACACCCTCATGCATTCCCCGTGTCCGAAAAAACCTTTAAAAAAATTCAAGGGAAATGTCAAAGGCCCCTTAAAAACGGGAAACCCTACCTGAAAACCTAAAAACTGCAGACAAAATCATCCCCTTCAAAACTACCATTAGAAAAAAACTTATTTTCCCTGTACACCCCCAACAAAATTTACACGAATACCCCCTGGTGGTTCAAAACTTCACTCGTCCCCCCATTTACCAAAAACCAGAAATATCAATCTCAATTTTAAAAATAAAATCCAAACAAACAAAAATTTTGCCTTTTATACTCCAATACTGAAAAAATGTATTGTGCCAAAAAAAAAAGCATTCACATTGCTAAACCCCACAAACTTTTTATTTAGTAAACTTACCCCATAAATCAATTAAACCCAAAAAATTTAAAAAAATTATTTTAAAGTAAAAAATTAAAACTAAGTCGGGCCCAAAAGGCCTACCCCATGCTAGAGGGGTTCTAGGGGCCCCCCTCTTTTAATTAGTTTTTTTTTTACTAATTATAAACCCCCACAATAACCAAATTCTGAAAACTCAGCATTGTAACCCTTATAAGAATAAACTTTAAATTTAAATTTTGGGAATTTGTTTTTTAAATTTTAAAATTTAAATTTACAGTTTTTAATAGGGTTTTATTTTTGCCTTGACTAACTTGGGTTTCCCCGAATTACAGCTCCTTCCCCCCCGAGGTCTTTATATGCATTCCTTCATGCTAAATTTACTAAACTACCGGGACAGCATCCCCTTTCCTCCCCCTTACTTTCTCCAGGAAAGCCCTCCACCCCACCCTTTTCTGAAAAACCAGGGCGAAATCCCGCCTTACATTTTCCCGGATTTAAGGCCAGCAACAAGGGCGGTCCCAAAATCCACCCCGGGACTTTTTTTTTTCCCCATCTGTTATAGAATGCTTCCGGGTTTTCTATGAATTTTTGCTTTTGAAAATTCCTCTTTTTTTCCCAATGGTTTTTTTGTCCACAGATTGACCTTTTTTGACCCTCCCCAAAAACATTTCCCCTTATTTTTTACTGTTTGTAATAGTTCTTGGATTTTCTGCCCCAAGGGGGTGACCCCAAATTTTTCCCCAAAAATGGCAAGTAACCCATGGGAACCCCTTTTGTTTGATTTACGCAGATACAAGAGTTTTCAAAATTGTGATCTGAAGGGTTGGGTTTACTATAGTTCAAACTAGAAACCCCTTAAATATTCTACTAATACCCTTAAAGTAAAAACTGGCTTTTTTTATTTCATTTTAATGTACTTGTATATTGGGGCCAGCTTCCCGGTGCCCGTTTCCTGTTTTATTTTTTAATTTTTGTGTTTGATAAGGGCGCCAAAAACCCCTGCATACGTCTGGAAATTTCAAGTATAAGAAAAACAAATGATGGCACTCCGCTCCACTAAGCCTTTAATATTAGTGGTTAGTTGCTACTAAAAACACGCATTCTCCTATTCACGGGAAAGATTATATGCGAGGACTAGCAGCCGGGAAAAGATTATATGCGAGGTAACAAGCAGGACGGGGAAAGATTATATGGGGGGGAGGTACACTGCGGGCCAGGCGTTATAGGGCCGGGTACATTAGCAGGCCAGGAAGATTATTGCGAGGACACTAGAAAAACCAAAGATTTTAGGGGATTAAAATTACAGGCCAGGAAGATTAAAAGGGCGGGGAACCTAGAGGCCCAGGAAAAATTTTTGAGGTACACAAAGAGGCCAGGAAGTTTACGGCGAGGTACATTAACCCAAAGAAATTCCCATGCGAGGTACCAAGCAGGCCAGGAAGTTTAAATATCCCATTTTTAAACTAGCAGGCCAGGGAAGTTTAACATCGAGGGAAACTACCAACCCGGGAAAAGTTTTATTTTCGAGGTACACTAACAGGACGGGAAAAGTTTATATGCGAGGTACACTACAGGACAGGAAAATATTTTGCGAGGTACACTAGCGGGCCCGGGAAAGGGAATTATATGCTAGGTCCCACAAAGCGGCCCGGGGAAGATTTTATGCGGGGGTCACTAGCAGGCCGGGAAAGATTATTTTGGGGGGTACCTAGAGAACGGGAAAAGATTATATGCGAGGTCATTAGCGGGCCCCGGAAGATTATATGCAGGTAAAATTAGCAGGCCGGGAAGATTTTTTCGAGGTACACTAGCGGGCCGGGGAATTAAAAGCGAGGTACACTAGCGGGCCCAGGAAGATTATATGCAGGTACATAGAGAACGGGAAAGATTATTTTCGAGGTCCACAAGCGGCCAGGAAAAGATTTTTTTGCGATTTTAACCATACCCCCCACCAGGAAGATTTTTGCGGGGCCCCCACTACAGGCCAGGAAGTTTAACATGCGAGGTACATTAGCGGGCCCAAGAAGTTTACATGCGAGGTACCCCTAGCGGGCCCCAGGAAGTTTATTGCCAGTTAAACAAACCCCCCGGGAAAGATTACATGCGGGGTACCCAAGGGGCCCCGGAAGTTTTAACATGCGAGGTACACTGAAGGCCAGGAAAAATTAAAAATCGGGTAAAACTAGCAGGCCGGGAAATATTATATGCGAGGAAAACTAGCAGACCGGGAAGATTTTTAATCGGGGGTTTACACTGCGGGCCCAGGAAGATTATATGCGAGGCACACTAGCAACCGGGAAGATTAAAAGCGGGGTACATTTCAGCCAGGAAAAAATTATTGCGAGGAAACCTTTAGCGGGCCCAGGAAGATTATATCGAGGTACATTAGAAGGCCAAGAAGATTAATCGGGGTTACACTAGCACCCGGGAAGATTATATGCCAGTTAAATTAGCGGGCCCAGGAAAAATTTACATGCGAGGTACACTAGCAGGCCGGAAGATTATTGCGGGGTACACTGGGCAGGCCAGGAAGATTATATGGGGAGGTACACTGCGGGCCCGGGGGAAAAATTATATGCGAGGTACATAGCAGGAAAGGGAAGATTATTGAAATTTCCCCAGCAGGCCGGGAAATTTAAAAGCGAGGTCCCACTAGCACCGGGGAAGGAATAAATGCGGGTACATAGCGGGAAAAAAGGGAAAGGGTTTATTGCGGGGTAATAGAAAAGCCGGAAGTTTATATCCATTTACACTGCGGGCCAGGAAGTTATTTTGCGAGGTACACTACAGGCCGGGGAAGATTTTTATGCAATACATACGGGCCGGGAAAGTTTTATATGCGAGGACACTGGGCGGGCCCGGGAAGTTTATAAGCGGGGTTTCCAATAGAGGCCCGGGAAGATTATATGCGGGGGGTTCACTAGCAGGACGGGAATTTTTAATTTTCGGGGGTCACTAGCGGGCCAAAGGGAGATTATATGCGGGGTACAAAAAAACGGGCCAGGAAGATTATTTTCGAGGTACACTAGGGGGCCAGGAAGTTTGGGTACGAGGTACCTAGCGGGCCCAGGATTAAATGCGGGGTTTACACTAGAAAGGCCCCTGGGAAAGGTTTTATTTTTCAAAGGGTTACACTAGCGGGCCAGGAACATTATATTGCGGGGTTTAAAACTAGCGGGACAGGAAGAAAATTTGCAAAGGGTACACTAGAACCCAGGAAATTATATCGAGGAAAACCCCTGGGGGGGCCAGGAAAGTTTAAATTGCGGGGTTAAAACTAGCTTGCCAGGAAGTTTGGTACGCGGGGGTTTACACTACAGGCCGGGAAGTTTAAATGCGAGGTACATGGGCGGGCCAGGAAGATAATGCAGGTACATTTAGCGGGCCCGGGAAATTATACGCGGGGTAAAAATTTAGCAGGGCCAGGAAGTTTAAAATTGCGGGGGACACTGGCAGGCCGGGAAAGATTATACCCCGGGGGGAAACACTAGCAGGCCAGGAAGTTTTATACCGAGGTACCCCTAGCAGGCCGGGAAAGATTGATGAAAGGGTTCCACTACGGGCCCAGGGAGATTATATGCGAGGTACATTTTCGGGCCCAGGAAGATTATATGCGAGGTAAAAACTAGAGGCCAGGAAATTATATCGGGGGTACACTAGCACCAGGAAATTTTTATGCGAGGTACACTACGGCCAGGATTATATGCGGGGGTTCCCCACTACGGGCCCGGGAAGATTATATGCGAGGTACACTAGCGGGGCAAGGAAGTTCATGCGGGGTTACCTAGCAGGCCAGGAAGATTGTGGGGGAGGTCACTACCCGGCCGGGGAAGATTAATGCAAAGGTACATAGCGGCCGGAAATTATATGCAAAAGGTTTAACATAGCGGGCCCAGGAAGTTTTATTTTCGAGGTACACTAGAAAGTACAGGAAGTTTAGGGCGAAGTACACTACGGGCCCCTAAAAAGATTGTATGCGGGGTTACATACATGCCAGGAAGATTATATGCGAGGAACATTTGAAAGGCCCGGAAAGTTTTAAAAATCCCGAGGTACACTAGCGGGCCCGGGAAGTTAATGCGAGGTACATTTGGCGGGACAGGAAGATTAATCGAAGTACAAAAGGGGCCCGGGAAGATTTTTAATGCAGGTCCCACTGGGCGGGGCCGGGAAAGGATTATATGCGGGGTACACTACGGGCCGGGAAAGAAAAAACGGGTAAAACTGGGCAGGGCCAAGAAATTATATGCGGGGGTACACTAAGCACCCGGGAAAAGTTTATATGCAGGAAACACTAGCACCCAGGAGGATTATATCGGGGTACCTAAAAGGGAAAGGGAATTTTAAAATATAGAGGTCCCACTAGCAAGCCGGAAGATTATTTTGCATTTAAACAAAAGGGGCCCCAGGAAGAATTATATGCGAGGTAACTAGCAGGCCAGGAAGTTTGAATCGGGAACCTAGCGGGCCCAAAGAATTTTAAAAATTGCGGGGTTTTACATTTGAGGCCAGGAAGTTTAATATGCGGGGGTTACATTTGCAGGCCGGGAAATTAAATGAGGTACACTAGCGGGGACGGAAGATTTATGCGAGGAAACACTAGCGGGCCGGAAATTAAATCCCGAGGTACAAAAAAACAGGGGGAAAGGATTAAAAGCGACGTACACCCCCGCCCAGGAAAAATTATATGCGGGGTACACTCCCAGGCCAGGAACATTATATGCAGGTACCTACGGGCCCAGGGGGAAAAAATTATAGGCGAGGTACACTGCGGGCCCAAAAAAAATTACATGGGGGTCCACCACTGGCCGGGAAAAAATTAAATGCAGGTACACTAGCGGGCCCAGGAGGTTTTATGTGCAAGGTAAACTTGCAGGAAAGGGGAATTTTATATGCAAAGGTAAACTACAGGCCAGGAAGATTATATCCATTTAAACTGGGGCGGGCCCCAGGAAGATTACATGCGAGGTACACTAGCAGCCAAGAAGATTTTATGCGAGGTACACACGGGCCCGGGAAGATTATAGCGAGGTAAAACCGCGGGCCAGGAAGATTTTTGCAATTTTACACTAAAGGGCCAAGAAGATTATTTGCGAGGTACACAAGCGGGCCCGGATGAATAAAATGCGAGGTAAAACTAGCAGGCCAGGAGGATTAAAAATGCAGGTACACTAGCGGGAAAGGGAAAATTTTTATATGCAGGAAACCCCTAGAAGCCGGGAAAGATTATATGCCATTCCCTAGCAGGCCAAATTTATTTTGGGGAGGTACATACGGGGCCAGGAAGATTGTATGCGAGGAAACACTGCGGGCCCAGGAAGTTTAATGCGAGGAAAACACTGCAGGCCAGGAAGATTAAATTTGAGGTACCCCTAGCAGGCCGGGAAATTTTTAATATGCGGGTACATAGCAGGCCCGGAAGATTATATGCGAGGTACACTAGCGGGCCGGAAGATTATAGCGAGGTACACTAGCAGGCCAGGAAGATTATTTTCGAGGAAACACTAGCAGGCCAGAAGATTACTGCGGGGTTATTTTTTCAACAGGCTGGAAGATTATATGCGGGGTTTAACACTAGCGGGCCCCGGAAAAATTAATCCCGCGGGGACCCCAAAAAAAGGCCAGGAAGTTTTAGTGCGAGGAAACACTAGCGGGCCAGGAAAAATTTACGCAAAGGTACACTAGCAGGCTGGGAAAGATTAAATGCGGGGTACATACGGGCCGGGAAGTTTATATGGGGGTACACTAAAACCCAGGAAGATTTTTGGGAGGTAAACTACGGGCCGGGAAAGAAACATGCAGGAAACACTAGCAGGCCGGGAAGTTATAGGGCAGTTAAAATAGCAGGCCCGGGAAAAGATTATATGCGACGTACACTAGAAAGGCCCAGGAAGATTAATGCGGGTTTACACTAGCAGGCCAAAAAGATTATATGCGAGGTAAAACTAGAGGTAGGAAGATTAAAACCCAGGTACACCCCGCAGGCCAGGAAGATTAAAAGCGAGGTACACAAGCGGGGCCGGGAAATTAAAATCAAGGTAAAAAAAAGGGGCCAGGGGGAAATATATGCGAGGTACACTACGGGCCAAGTTTTTTTATACGCGAGGACACTAGAAACCAGGAAGATTATATGCCGTTCCCTTTGAAAGGCCAGGAAAAATTATATGCGAGTACCCTAAGGCCAGGAAGTTTGGGTATGCAAGGTACACTAGAAAGGCCGGGAAAGATTATAGGGGCGAGGTCCACAAAACGGGCCGGGGAAATTATAAGCGGGGTACACTAGAAAGGCCGGGGGGGAAAAATTTTTTTAAATGCAGGTACACTAGCGGGACGGGAAAGATTTTTGCGAAGTACACTAAAGGCCAGGAAAAAATTATATGCGAAACACTACAGGCCGGGGGAGATTTTATCGGGGTACACTAGAAAAGGCCCGGGAAGATTATTTTAGGGGTAAAACAAGCGGGGCCAAAGGAAAAAATTTAGGGCGGGTAAAACAGCGGCCGGGAAGGGATTTATGCGGGGGAAACTAGCGGGCCCAGGAAAATTAAAGCGGGGTTTAACATAGCAGGCCAAAAAAATTTATATCCCCGAGGTACCCCTAGCAGGACAGGAAATTATATGCGAATTTCACTATTGGGCCCGGGGAAGATTATATGGGGGGACACTAGGGGCCGGGAAATTAAACGCGGGGTACACAGCAGCCCAGGAATTTATATGGGGAGGTACATAGGGGCCGGGGAGATTTTATGCGGGGGTACACTAAAAGGCCCAGGAAATTAATGCGAGGTAACTAGGGGCCAGGAAATTATATGCGATTCACTAGCGGGCCCAAAAAAGGGATTATATGCGAGGTAAAACCGGGGGCAGGCCGGGGAAGATTATATGCGGGTCCCACTAGAGGGCCAGGGGGGTTTATGGAGGTACACTAGCGGGGAAGGGAAAATTTTTATGCGGGGTCCCAATAGCAACCCGGGAATTAATGCCATTTTCACAACCCGGAAAGGGAAAGATTATTTGCGAGGTCACTGCCCCCCGGAAATTTTGGGTTGCAGGACCTAGCAGGCCAGAAGATTATATGCGAGGTCCCATTTGCAGGCCAGGGAAGTTTTAATATGCGGGGGACACTAGGGGCCCAGGAAGATTTATGCGGGAAACACTGCAGGACAGGAAGTTATATGCAAAGTACCTGGGCGGGCCCCAGGAAGATTATATGCGAGGTATATGCGGGCCCCGGGGAGTTTATATGCGAGGTACACTGGGCGGGCCCAGGAAGTTTATTTTCGAGGTAACTAGAAAGGCCATGAAAAATTGTATGCGAGGTTACCCTAGCGGGCCCAAAAATTTAAATATCCCGGGGAAACCTACCGCCAGGAAGATTATAGGGAAGGTACACTAGCGGGCCAGGAAAGATTATATGCGGGGTTTACACTGCGGGACAGGAAGATTATATGCGAAGTACACTAGCGGGCCCCAAAAAAAAATTTTATATCGAGGTACACGGGCGGGCCGGGGAGTTTTAAAAGGCGAGGTACACGCAGGCCAGGAAGATTAATGCGAGGTTACACTAGCAGGCCGGGGAAAATTATATGCGGGGTCCCCTAGCGGGCCCCGGGGAAATTTAATATCGGGGTTTCAAGCAGGCCAGGAGGATTATATGCGAGGTAAACTAAAGGAAAGGGAAAATTTTTAAAATGCGGGGGTTACACTAGCAAGCGGGAAGATTAAATCCCATTTTAAACTAGCAGGCAGGAAGATTATATGCGAGGTACATTTAGCGGGCCCGGGAAGATTGTTTTGCGAGGTACCCCTAGCAGGCCAAAAAAATATTATATGCGAGGTCCCACTAGCACCCGGGAAAGGATTATATGCGAGGACACTAGGGGCCAGAAGATTTATGCGAGGTACACTAGCAGGACGGGAAAGGGATTAATGGCGGGTAAAACTGAGGCCAGGAAGATTAATGCGGGGGTACACAGCAGGCCAGGAAGATTATATGCGAGAACATAAAAACCCCGGGAAAGTTTAATATGCGAGGTACACTACCCAGGCCAGGAAGATTATTGCGAGGTACAAACAGGCCGGGAAAAATTATATGCGAGGTACATAGCAGGCCAGAATTTTTAAAAGGGCGGGGAAAACCCCAGGGGCCCGGAAAATTTAAAAGCGAGGAAACACTAGGGGGGCCAGGAATTTTAAAAAGCGGGGGGTACACTAGCAGGAGGAAGATTATATCCCATTTAAAATAGCAGGCCGGGAAGATTACATCGAGGTACACTAGCAGGCCAAAGATTTAGGGCGAGGACATAGAACCCCCAGGAAGTTTTATATGCGAGGTACACAAGCAGGCCAGGAAGAAAATATGCAAGGAACATAGCGGGCCAAAAAGATTATATCGGGGGTACACCAAGCGGGCCAGGAAGAAAAATATGCGGGGTTACACAAACAGGCCAGGAGGATTAAAAGGCAGGACACAAACAGGAAAGGGGAAGTTTTTTTTGCGAGGTACACTGCAACCCGGGAAAGATTTATGCTAGTTACACAAGCGGGCCCAAAGGAAAAATTATTTTGGGGGTTACACTGGGCGGGCCCAGGAAGATTGTATGCGAGGTCCCACTCCCAGGCCAGGAAGATTATATGCGGGGTACACTAGAGGCGGGAAGTTTAATAGGGAAAGGTACATAGCAGGGGGAAAGGGATTATATGCGAGGTACACTAAGGCCCGGGGAAGTTTTTATATGCAAGTACACTAGCGGCCCAGGAAGATTATATGCGAGGTAAAACTAGCAGGCCGGGAAGATTTATGCGAGGTACCTAGCAGGCCCGGAAATTAATGCGATACACTGCGGGCCGGGAAGATTAAAATTCGGGGTTCACTAGGGGGCCAGGAAGATTTATGCGAGGTACACTAGCAGGCCGGGGAAGATTACATGCGGGTCCTCCAGGCTGGAAAGATTATAGGGGTACACTAGCAGGCCGGGAAAATTTAAATGTGCGAGGGTACATTAGCGGGCCGGGAAGATTATTTGCGGGGTAACTAGCGGGCCGGGAAAATTTAAGGGGGAAGGTTTTTTAGAAAGGCCAGGAAATTACTGCGGGGTTTAACACAAAGCGGGCCCAGGAAATTTATTTTGCCCATTTAAAATAGCGGCCGGGAAAATTTAAAAACGACTTACACTAGCAGGCCAGGAAGTTTAATATGCGAGGTACACTAGCGGGCCCCGGGAAATTATATGCAGGTACACTGGGGGTAAGGAAGTTTAATGCCGGGTACACTGGGCGGGCCCCGGAAGAAAAACATGCGAGGAAAACACCAGGCTAGGAAAAATTATATCCCGAGGTACACTAGAAAGGCCGGGGGAAAATTAAATGTGGGGTTTCCCTAGCAGGCCGGAAAGATTATATGCGGGGGTTACACTACAGGCCAGGAAGATTAAAAGCGGGGTTTACATAGCGGGCCCCAGGAAAAATTAAATATGCCAGTTACACTAAAAAGGGCCAGGAAGATTATATGGAGGAAACACTACAGGCCAGGAAATTATATGCGATTTTACACTAGCAGGCAAGGAAGTTTAAAATGGGGGAGTACCTAGCAGGCCAGGAAGTTTATATCGAGGTACCTAGCGGGGCCGGGAAAAATTTTTTATCGGGGTTCCCTTTTGCAGGACGGGAAAAATTAAAGGGGAGGTCCCCCTAGCAGGCGGGAAGATTAATGCGGGGGTTAACACTACGGGCCCCGGGAAGTTTATACAATTTAAAAACTACGGGCCCAGGAAGATTTTTTGCGAGGTACATTTGCAGGCCGGAAAAATTATATGCAAAGAAAACTAGCAGGCCATAAGATTATATCCCGTTACACTAGAAGGCCGGGGAAGTTTTTTCCAGTTCCCCCCCCCTAGGGGCCCCGGGAAGTTTTATATCGAGGTACACTACGGGCCCAGGAAGATTATAGGCCATTTCCCATAGCGGGCCGGGAAATTATATGCGGGTTAAAATAGCATGCCGGAAATTTTTATATGGGGAGGTACACTAGCAGGCCAGGAAGATTATATCCCAGGTACATGCGGGACGGGGAAAAATTTAAAAGCGAGGAAACCACAGCAGGCCAGGAAGTTTATATGCTAGGTACATAAGGCCGGGGAAGATTATATGAGGGGTTTTCACTAGCGGGCCCGGGAAAGGTTTATATGCAGGTACACTAGCAAAAACGGGAAAGTTTTATATGCGAGGTACATTACGGGCCCGGGAAAGGATTTATGCGGGGTTACACAAAGGGGCCCGGGGGAAGTTTAAAATTTTGCGGGGGTACACTACCGGGCCGGGAAAGATTATATGCGAGGTAAAACTGGGCAGGCCAGGAAGTTTTAATATGCGGGAAACACTAGCAGAACAGGAAGATTATATGCGGGGTAAAACACAGGCCGGGAAATTATATGCAAAGGTACACTAGGGGCCAAAAAGATTATATGCGACGTACACTAGCAGCCCGGGGAAAAATTATAGCGAGGTACACTAGCGGGCCCAGGAAGTTAAAGGGCGGGGTAAAAATAGCGGGGGCCAGGAAAATTAATGCAAAGGTACACTAGCGGGCCAGAAGTTTAAACATGTGGGGTTTACCCCCAGAAGGCCGGGAAGATTATATGCGAGGTAAACAAAAGCGCCAGGGGTTTATATGCATGGTACACTAGCGGGAAAGGAAGTTATATCGGGGGTAAACCCTACAGGAAAGGAAGATTATATCCAGTTAAATAGAAAGGCCAGTAAGATTACATGCGAGGTCCCACTGAAACCCAGGAAATTTTTATGCGGGGTACACTAGCGGGCCCAGGAAGATTATATGCAAAGGTTTACACTAGCGGGCCAGGAAGTTTATATGGGCGGTACCCTAGCAGGCAAGAAATTTATGCTGGTACCCCAGCTTTCCAGGAAAGATTAAATGCGGGGGGACCCTAGCGGGCCAGGAGAATTATATGGGAGGTACATGGCGGGCAAGGAAGTTTGTATGCGAGGTACATACAAGCCCGGGAATTTTTATATCCCGTTACATTAGCGGGCCCGGGAAAGATTAAAATGCGAGGTCCATAGCGGGTTCCCGGAAGTTTATATGCGAGGTACATAGCACCCCGGGAAGATTATATGCGAGGAAACACAAAGGGGCCAGGAAGTTTATATGCGAGGTACATAGCGGGCCCCAGGAAATTTTTTTAATGCGGGGTACACTAGCCCAGGAAGATTTTAGGGCGAGGTACACAAGCAGGCCAGGAAGTTTAATCGAGGACACTACAGGCCAGGAAGTTATTTTGCGGGAAACACTAGCGGGCTGGAAAGATTTTATGGGGGTACACTACCCGGGCCCTAGGAAGTTTTAATTAAAACAGCGCCCTGTGTAAAAAGGGTTTCTGGCGATTTTCGGGGCCCCTTTGCCTCTTTTAGCCCATTCACTTCAGTTTTAAAATTTAACACCTTTTTTTAAATTCCACTTTGGAAATTTTTTTTTCAAATACTAGGGTGCCACTGTAGTATACACTAAAACAAATGTATCCACTATATTTTCGGGGACTTCTTTCCCCTGAAAAAGGAAAAGTTCTTTTATTATTTTTTTGACAAACGGCACGCAGGCCTATGTTTCCCTCGGGCAGAAAACTCTGCCGGGTATTGCCACAAATCCCCCTTTTAAAGGGATCAGTATATACTATTTCCCCCCCCAAAAAGGGTTTCCAAGCGCTAGGGGATGTACCGTAAAAGATCATTGGCACAAAAAAAAGCTCAAAGGCACGAAAAGGGGAGACCGGGGAAAACGCGAGAAAGCAGGGAGCACAACGAGGGCCGGGGGGCCCACGGCGGGCAGGCGGGCCGGGGGCACGGCGGGCACGGGGGGGACGGCGGGGGGTTGGCTGAGAACTGCCCTTTGGGGAAAAAAAATTGGGCCCAAAGTTTTTTTCAAAAAGCTGTGCATAAAAAGAGGCTTTCTATAAGTAGAAAGAAAACTGATGTCTTTAAAGACCTGTTTTTACTCTTATTATTTTTAAATTATTATTATTATTTTTAATTAAATTTTTTAATTTTATTATTATTTTTATTTTTTTTAAATTATTTTTTATTTTTATTATTATTTTTATTTTTAAATTATTTTTAAATTATTATGATGATGGTTATGATTATTATTATTTTTTAACGGGAAAAACTTAGCCATAACGTGTATATGAAAAATTTTTTTTGGCTTTTTGGACTACATTTTTAAATTTTATAAAAGAGTTTTTTTTAAATTTTTTAATTTTTAAAGGAGAGGAGTTGAAATAAAACGATCACGTGAAATATTTTTTCCCTTTTTTTTGTTATTTTTGCCAATAAACATGATTTCCCCACCAAGATTCTGCTTAAACAACCCCAATGCTTTTGGGTATATTTTGGGGGCCGAAGTTTTCTCTGCAAAAAAAAAAAAAGAAAAAAATCATATTTTTGTAAAGCAAGTTATCTTGCTTATTTTGGAGGGGACCCCGGGGAAAACCAAGACAAGTTTTGGGGTTTCCCCATGGGGTCGGGAAAACCCCCCTTGTTAATGTTTACGAAAGTAAAACCCTGGGCCCCAAGGGGAAATTTTTAACTTGGGTGTCTGGGGTGTGCCTGGGGTTCCCTAGGGTTTTGCAGTGGGGTCAAAAACCAAAACCCTCGACGATTTTTTATTTCGTATTTTAAATGTGAAAGATTTTAATCGATAAAAGAAAGTTAAGTGGGAAATATTTGTTTTGGGAATCAGAAAGGGAGCCCCTGTGCCCACAGCAAAAGCTTTCCCCATCCCAGTTTTAAAACATGACTGCCCTTCCCTTTGTGGGATTTTAAAAAGAACTGGGGTTCAGGATGAAACACAGGTATGAAGAAATCGGGGTTCAGGAGTAACACGGTTTATGAAAAAAAACCTAAAGGGTTCGGTTTTTTAACACAGGTGACTAAAGAAATCATTGTAACACAGGTGACTGAAGAAACTCAGGGTTCAGGTTGTAAAACAGGTGACTGAAAAAAACTGGGGTTTCAGGTTGTAACCCAGGTGATTAAAAGAAACTCGGGGTTTTAAGGTTGAAACACAGGTGACTGAAGAAAAAACTCGGGGTTTTCGGGTTTGTAACACAGGTGACTGTGGGAATAAATTTTAAAAGTAACCTTTTCAAAACCCCACCATTTTTCTCCCAAAAGAACGCGTGATTAATACATCCCTCAGTCTGTTAAAGCAAGCTTTCTGAACTTTTACATCCAGATAAAAAAAAAGACTTTTCCAAAAAGAATTTTAAAATAACAGTTTATGGGGAAAAGGGAGGGGGAAACTCCTTCCTTACTTCAGCCAAGATGGAAAACCAATGGCATTTTTCCCAATTTTTGCTCTTTCAACAAAACTTAAAGAAGAATAAAGAAAATATCAAGATGGTATTGCAGAAGCTTTGGGAAACTTTAGCAAAAGAAGTGTTTTTAAGTGTTAAATTTTTTTTTTCTGAAGGGTTGGGGAAACTTCCTTTAAAATTTGGGCCCAAAAAGAGGGTATATAAAATTTCTCCCTTTTTTCATCGTCGTGGGACATTGGACAAAGGCCCCCTCCCTTGGGCAAAAGTGATATGGCTTTTTAAAAAAAAAACTTGGGAAAAATTTCCCGCAAAAAATCATTAACGAGCCCTTGGTTTTTACAGGAAAAAACATTCTAAAAACCAAATGCCCCAATTTAAATTTGGGTTAATGAGGGGTTTTGTTTAAGGGCCCAGGCAAAGAAAGGGATTTTTTTAAAAAACATTAGTTGATCGTTCCCTGGATTAAGAATTTGGGTGAATGAAAGGTTTTTAAACTTTTAATTTCCCGGGGGTTTTTCCCGGAGAGAGTTCCGGGGGGCCCCAAAGCCCCGCGGCCCGGCTGTGAACCCGGGCCCCCTGGTGAAACAGACCTGATTTAAACCCGGCTGTTTTCCCGCTGGCTGCACGCAAACCAAAAGAAAACCACAGCCCCGGTGATCAGGAACTGACTTTTAAAGGGGCTTTTTCCGTGCCAGCTTGAAAACGCCAGGGGTTCTGTTCGTAATCCCCCCTTTTTTGTGCTTGGGGGGGGAGTTGAAAGTCCGGGCCCCTGACAAAATTTTTGTAAGGTCTCTTAAATTTCTGTGACACCCCGCTTTTAAATTGGGGGATGGATCGGGCTGCCCAAATCTTTTTCCCTTTTTTATGATGATTTCGTGTGCAAGTTTTGGTTAAAAATTTTCCCCCCCAGGATTTTCCAGGGGGTATATAATCTGTATCTCTCCCTCCGCGTTCCAGGGAAAACAGGTTTAAAGGGAACCCCCAAACCTCCCCGAAAATTTTTGGGGTTTAAACTCCCTTATGTGCCCGTGAAAAAATTTCTGTACATTTTCTAGGGGCGGCAATTTCACCGCCCTTTAAAAAGGGGCGTTATTTTTGCAGCAATATTCCAGCCTAGATAGAACAAGTGACCTGAAGGTGTTATCATGGGCTTGGGCCCCCTGTTTTAAGGTTTCCATTAACATCCTGTCATTTTTCTAGAAAATTCATTGATACAATTTAGGTCCTTGAAAGGGGAGCTCCCCCGAATGATCCCTCCCCCGGTCTTTGAAAGTTGGTGTTTTTGCTCTTTTTTTTGGCCCGAAAATTTTTTTTGTACTCTATGAAGATTTTAATTTTTCCCCATGTTTACCTTTTCCCGAAAAAATTAAAATTTTTCATCGGTTTAACTTAAAATTGTTTTTTGAGCCCCCTAAAGATTTTGGTTTATGTCCCCCTGGAGCTTTTCAGTGTTGAAAGGGGAAAACACTGTTTATGCCGATTTGGGTTCCCTCTGCAAAGGAAACACGTGTTTTGGCTTACATCCTTTCTATGTCGGGTATGAAAATGAGGAACAAATTTGGGAAACGAGTTTCTGAGCCTTTTGGAACAGAGCTTTTTTACCCCAGCTTCCCCGGACTTTTCTTGTTACGACCTCTCTGTGTTCTGTTTGTGAGGAAATTATAGATCCATCGACCCATTTTCCCGTTTTCCTTTTGAAAACCCTTTTGTGCGCTATTACGCCCGGTCACACTTTTCGAAGGGTTTTGCAAAGGGCTGGATATATTTTCATCCCGCATTCTTTTTGTCTTCTATGCATTTAAAAGGGCCTTTTCGAAAGGGTCCAAAAAAGTTGAGACGACAGGAGCGACCGTTCTAAAAACCCCCTATTGCCCTGGGGGGTGTAACTGAAGGGTTTCTTGATGGGGGGGTGATCCCTTGGGTTTTTTAGGACCCCTTTAAAAATTTTTTTTGATATGGGGGGTTTAGTGCATTTGGGCTGTAGTTTTTGCTGTTGCCCTTTAAATGCCCCTTTTTGGGTGGGGCTATGTCTGTTGTTTTTTTGTAACTGTGGACCCACCCCCCTGTCCCCGCTCCCTCCCCCCATAGGATGGAAAAAGGGTCGTGAAAAGGGGCTTCTTGCAGTTCTTGATGAACACAGAGTTCCCTGATCCCGGGCCCCGGGGGAGAGTGCATTGGGGTGTCATTTTTCGCCGTTCGAAGGGATTTGGCGTCCGGAAAACTTTGGGTACTTGTTTAATCCCAAAATTTTTTTGGCCCCTTCATAAAAAAAAATTATTTTTGATCTTCGACTCTCAGTTGGGTTAGGCTTGCTTAAAAAATGGTCAATTGGGGACTTGAAAGCTCACTCTTTTTCCCTTTCTTTTCATTTGGTGGGCCCATCTTGTTTAAGTAGGGGCCCCAAAACCGGACGTTTTTTCTCGATTTTTATTTGGCAAAGGAGAAAAAATACTTTTGGGGTTTTTTTCGATTTCATTTATGGGTTTTTGTTCTTCCCCGTTTCCCGACTCCCAAAGGATTTTTTTTGCTTAAGTTCGATGCTTTAATTTTTTCCCGACCAGTGTTTTCCCAAAGCATTCAATATATTGACCTCTTTTTTTTCCCTCTTTATTTTTTTCCGTCGCCCGTAAAGGGGGGCGGGCCCTTTTCCCTTTATTTTACAATTCTCCCCCTTTTTTTCTTTGAAAGGAAAAAGCCCTTTTGCATACTTTTGAGTGCCACCGAGGTTTAAACTGTTCTAGGCAAAAAGTTGGGGGGCTGTGTTTTTATTTATCTTCCCAGTTATATCGGTTAGGACTTGGTTTTTGGGGCCCCCTTTATTTTTTTGTTATTGAAGTTGAATTTGGTGAAGCTCCCCTCGTGACCCAATTTTCCCTTTTTTTCCGGTTTTTGGGGGCCCCCCATACCCCTTCTGAACCTCAAATTTTTGTTGTGTTTGATAATTTTTTTTTGATATGGTGACAAATTTTTTATTCCCGATCACCTTTTTGTGAAGGTTTAGGTTTTTAGTTTTATTTTCCCCGTCTTGTTGGTTTTAATTTTTTGCTGGTTTTTAAAATTTAATTTTTTGCAGAGATTTTTAAAACTCGCGTGAGTGTGTTTTTCATCAGAGGTGCCTTTCCCGTGTTTTTACGCAAAAATATTATTTTCTATAATTCCTCCTTTTTTGGGGCCCTTTAAGGGTTTAAATCCCCCAGGAAAGATGGGTTTGGGGGAGGAGCTGGAAGATTTTTTCCCGACAGTGGTCAATTTTTAAAAAGCTGTTTCCCGGAATTTTCTGGGATGTTTATCCGGGGGCTTGTTTAAATAACCCCCAATGCCCAGGGTTTTTGGGTTTTCCCACCTTTCCGCTAAAAAATTCCACTACCTCCCTTTGAGGCATTTTTGGGAGTTTTGTGCAAAAAAAATGACTCTGAATGTACCGGCCCCCCCCCCCCCTTTTGCCTGTTCACTCTGTCACATCTGTATAGGTTTTAACCTGGGATCCCATTTCGTTTTTTTCCCAAATTAACCTTTTTGGGTTTTCAGTGGGAAAACCGCGAAAATTGCCCTTTTCCTCTGCAAAACAGTCCACGGGTGAAAGGTATTTTGGGTTTTTTTGTTCTGGCTTTAGACCCCGTATATTTGCAAAGAAAATGTTTTTCGGAAGGGTTGGGATTGTTGGTACTGGGGGGGGATTTTTTCCGGCATTAGTATCTTATCTTTTTTGGGGTTTTGGGGTGGAGGCCTCGACTTGGTTTTCCCCTCCCGGAATTTACTGGATTTGGTGTTCCCATTTCGGCCCCTTTCCCGCCCTTTTTTAAATTTTGGACTAAAAAAACCCCTCCCTCTTGAGTGGTGTGGCTACCCAGGTTTTTCCCTTTGGGCCCGGAAAGTTTTGGGATCTTTTTTTTTTCCCCTTTTTGATGGTATATGGCAATTTAAGTTATAGCCCCGTCCCTTTTCCCGTACTGAAAAAGGTACACAGTTTTAGGGGGGAAAAAACTTACAGGGAAAGGGGGTTTTCATTTTCCGTTGTCTATGGGTTTTCCCTTTAAGTTTGAAATCATTCAAGGATTAAAATTTTTTTTAAAATTTTGAATATGTTGAAATTTCGCCCAGTTTCAGAAACTTCAAAATCATTCACAAATTTTTTTTGGGGGAATCATAAAGTAGACAATAAAAAAAGGGTTTTGGGACAAAACTCTGGGCAAGGGTTAAATAATTTAGGTACTAATATTACAAGAATGTAAATTTCTCCTAGCCACCTTGACAGAAATTTTTACAAATCTTGGTGAGGTTTAGTGAGGAACAAGAGGAGATGTTTCCCAAAAAGATATAAAGGGTGATGGAGTTTAAAGGGTTTTAAGGCAGATGGGGCAAAAACATTATGGCCCGACTTACTGGGGCCTCCAAGGGGCTCATGACCAACTAGAAGAAAAAACGTAAAAAAGTTTTCATGTGCAGTAAAATTTGTGGCATCTGAATTATTTTAACTATGTTTTTAAACCCTTTTTAATGTAAATGAAGTGCTAGTATATATTGCATGGTTTGACTTTTGCATTATCTAAAAGATAATGTCAATGCTATTTGTGAATTAGTCCCGCCTGATCAATATATTTTTCAGATCTTTCATGTTTTTCAATGGGATACCAAATTAATAAAAAACTAGAGTCAATCAAGCAAAACCGATGACATATTCGGAATCAACATCACAAACTTACTTTAAAATCGGTGTAATATCACTGGCCACAAAATAAGCGTTGATCTTTGAATATGTATATATATTTTTGAGGACCAAACAAGAGTGAGATGTAAAAGAACGACGAGCGCCGTAGAGTGTAAATGTTGAACCAAAGACATGGATGTCATCAGGTCCAGCAGCTGTCCTTGGCACGTGGATACTGTTAATGTGAGTCTGCGGAGCGTGAAGGGCACGTTATAAGAGAGAAGTCAAATCTAGAGACGTCAACTCCATCTCGGGTTTTGAGGAAACAAATGAGGAAGATAGATGTAGCACTTGGGATACACATACAAGGTGATGTCCAGTCACCAGGACAACGATAACGGAGTCTACAAAGCTATCGTCACCAACCATAAGAACTGGAGCTGGGTCTGGGGAGTACTGATCAGTCAGCTTCCGTTCCTTGTTTCAGACTGCGCACACACAAGTAGTGGTAGTAACAGTGAACACGTAAATACGCTAATAGGTGCGTTTTGATACCAGAATAAAAGATGGGCTTTTGATTTTGCGTTTAAAATTTAGAACCTGGTTTAT
The DNA here is from genome assembly GCF_026875155.1 of Cherax quadricarinatus. NCBI lineage: Eukaryota > Metazoa > Arthropoda > Malacostraca > Decapoda > Parastacidae > Cherax > Cherax quadricarinatus. The sequence goes on from NC_069427.1 coordinate 8,824,207, forward strand.
AGTTCTAGTATAACGGTATTGAACCCTCACCGCGCATTTCGACTGCAAAGCACAAAACCTGTTAGAAGACCGATGTTTCGATACTACAGCAAAAATAATGGTGGTTAAAAGGTGCAACAACTCATCTAAAGAGGAAGAAGCAGGAGGAACATCAGGAAAGTGACAAGGAGTGTATAAAGGTCACAATGTGCAAAATCAAACTGCTAACGGGAACAACACGATGTGTCGGGTGTAAGAATGAGAAGTGAGGAGAAGAGGGAAATGATCGCTTGTTTGAAGATCAGGTCTTACAGACAACAGAGGCGTCGATAGGGTTTGTGTCACCCGGGGCGGAATCGTTGGTGTCACCCGGGGGTGGCATCTTTGGTGTCACCCCCATGAAATCCAAGGGCGGGGTGATAGGGGTAGTAAACTCCAGTTACAACACTGCTGCATGACCAGTTACATCACTGCTACATGACCAGTTACAATACTGCTACATGACCAGTTACATCACTGCTACATGACCAGTTACATCACTGCTACATGACCAGTTACATCACTGCTACATGACCAGTTACATCACTGCTGCATGACCAGTTACAACACTGCTACATGACCAGTTACAACACTGCTACACGACCAGTTACATCACTGCTACATGACCAGTTACATCACTACTGCATGACCAGTTACATCACTGCTGCATGACCAGTTACATCACTGCTGCATGACCAGTTACATCACTGCTGCATGACCAGTTACATCAATGCTACATGACCAGTTACAATACTGCTACATGACCAGTTACATCACTGCTACATGACCAGTTACATCACTGCTACATGACCAGTTACATCACTGCTACATGACCAGTTACATCACTGCTGCATGACCAGTTACAACACTGCTACATGACCAGTTACAACACTGCTACACGACCAGTTACATCACTGCTACATGACCAGTTACATCACTGCTGCATGACCAGTTACATCACTGCTGCATGACCAGTTACATCACTGCTGCATGACCAGTTACATCACTGCTGCATGACCAGTTACATCACTGCTACATGACCAGTTACAACACTGCAAAGACCATTTTTTACCCCCCATGCTACATGACCTTTTACACACGCACTGACCAGTTACACACTGCTAAGACCGTTACATCACTGCTGCAATGACAGTTAAACATAATACATGACCATTTTCAACACTGCACCGCCCAGTTAATCACTGCTAATGCCCGTTACATACGCTGCATGACCAGTTACATCACTCTGCATGACCAGTTACATCCTGCTGCATGATCAGTTAATCACCTGCATGACCAGTTACAACACGCGCATGACCAGTTACACACTGCTGCATGACCATTCAAACACTGTGCATGCCCGTTCTCACTGTGCATGCCCAGTTACATCATGCTGCATGCCCCAGTTACATCACTGCGCATGCCCAGTTACACCTGCTGCAGCCATTCATCACTGCTGCATGACCAGTTAAAATCACTCTGAAAGACCGTTACATCCTGTGCATGACCAGTTACATCATGCTGCTGACCATTACATCACTGCGCATGACCAGTTACTCACTGCTGCATACCATTACATCACCTGCTTGCCCATTTCATGCTGCATGACAGTTACTCACTGTGCATGACCAAAATCACTGCGCATGACCATTACATCACTGCTGCAGCCATTACATCACTGCTGCATGCCCAGTTACTCACTGCTGCATGACCGTTACATCACTGCGATGACCATTTACATCACTGCTGCATGACCAGTTACATCACTGGGGCTAAACCATTTACATCACTGCTGATGACCATTACTCACTGCTTCATGCCCAGTTACATACTGCTCATACCAGTTCATCACGGCTGCGACCTTTAACATCACTGCCATGATCAGTACCTCACGTGCATGACCAGTTCATCACTGCTGATCCCAGTTACACATACTGCATGACCAGTTACATCAGCTCTACCAGTTACATCACAGCATGACCAGTTACATCCTGCTGCATGACCGTTACATCACCTGCATGACCAGTTACATCACGCTGCATGACCTTTTACATCACCTGCATACCATTACATCATGCTGCATGCCCTTACATCACTGCTGCATGATAGTTACATCCTGCTGCATGACCATTACATCACTGCTGTGACCAGTTTGCTCACTGCTGCATGACCAGTTAAATCACTGCGCTGCCCGTTACATCACTGCGCTGACCATTACTCCTGCTGCATGCCCGTTACATCAGTGCATGACAGTTACATCACTGTTCATGACCGTTACTCACTGCTACATGACCAGTTGCTCACTGCTGCTTACCAGTTACATCACTGCTGCATGACCATTGCATCACTGCTGCTGACCAATTTTAATCATGCTGCATGACCAGTTACTCACTGCCCATGCCTTACACACTGCTGCTACCATTACACACTGCGCAGCCATTGCATCCTGCTGCATGACCATTTGGCATCACTGCTGAGACCTTACATCATCTGCTTGCCCATTACATCATCCCTTGACCTTTACTCACGCTGAAACCCAGTTACAACACTGCGCATGACCAGTTACATCCTGCTGCATGACCAGTTAATCACTGGCCATGACCATTACATCATGCTGCTGACCGTTACATCATGCTGTGACCATTAAACACTGCTGCAGACCGTTACATCACTGCTGATGACATTTACTCATGCTCTTTACCATTACATCACTGCGCATGCCCATTCCTCACGCTCATGCCCCATTACTCACTGCTGCATGACCAGTTACATCACTGCGGGATGACCATTACATCATGCTGCTCCCAGTTACATCACTGCTGCTGCCCAGTTACATCCTGCGCTGCCCAGTTACATCACTGCGCATGACCAGTGACAATGTTTAACAAAGAAAATTTTTTAAAGGCCCTAAACCGAAACTTTATTAATGATAAAACAAAAAATCGTTAGTAATAGTGTGGAAATATAAACTCAAATACCCTTTGAGTACAGTCAACAATCCTACATTTATTTTCGCAATGAAAAAACTTTAAAAAAAAAGAAAAACACCCTTTTTTATTAACCCCCGATACAGGTAACATCTCAGTGAATTTGATCTTAATTTCCTTGCCTACAATCCTGCAAAAACATCTATCAACAATTTTTAAAAAAATATTTTCCCCATATAGGCCTATTTGTACCCTTAAACCTATAAAAACATAAGGTTTTTTGTTGTTTAATATGTTTATTATGCACCCCTACCCTCCCGTGGGCGTTTTCAAAAAATTTCAGAGGGTACATAAGGGTCCAGGGACGGGCCCCAAATTTTGATGGCTGAATAAGTACAAAGGTAAGAACTCAAATTACAAAGTAATAATACGAAAATGGTTACTTACGGGTTTTTCATGCTACAATCATGAACAAATTTTAGAGTAATGACAATTCACACTTTCCCCAAACCCGGGCACAACTGTAGGTTATTTATCAAATATTGATTGCTGAGACACACACACACACCCCCACACCACACACACACACCAACATATACAATTCATACACAGACCAACAAACATAAACAAACTACCCAACACACACCACAACATACACCACCACACCACACATCACAAACTCAACACACACACGCACACACACTCAACCAACACCAACACTCTACACACACACACACCACACACACACACACACAACTATACACATACACACCACACACAAACAACACACAAAACACACACACACACACACACACACCACACACCACACACAACACCAACACACCACAACAAGGAGCGGGACTCGACCCCCGCAAACTCAAAATAGGGGAGTGAAAACCCCTACACCACCCCCACACACACACACACACACACAACACACACACACACACACACACACACAAACACACAAACAAACACACACATACACACACACACACACACACACACACACACACACACACACACACACACACACACAAACATACACACACACACACACACTCACACACACAAACACACACACAACACACACCTGGTCCAGCAAATGGCTTCTCGAATTTAATCCTGCCAAATGCAAAGTCATGAAGATAGGGGAAGGGCACAGAAGACCACAGACAGAGTATAGGCTAGGTGGCCAAAGACTGCAAACCTCACTCAAAGGAGAAAGATCTTGGGGTGAGTATAACACCGAGCATGTCTCCGGAAGCACACATCAATCAGATAACTGCTGCAGCATATGGGCGCCTGGCAAACCTGAGAACAGCATTCCGATACCTTAGTAAGGATCATTCAAGACATCTGTACACCGTGTATGTCAGGCCCATACTGGAGTATGCAGCACCTGTTTGGAACCCGCACTTGATAAAAGCACGTCAAGAAACTAGAGAAAGTACAAAGAGTTTGCGACAAGGTTAGTTCCAGAGCTAAGGGGAATGTCCTATGAAGAAAGATTAAGGGAAATTGGCCTGACGACACTGGAGGACAGGAGGGTCAGGGGAGACATGATAACGACATATAAAATACTGCGTGGAATAGACAAGGTGGACAAAGACAGGATGTTCCAGGGAGGGGACACAGAAACAAGAGTCCACAATTGGAAGTTGAAGACACAAATGAGTCAGAGCGATAGTAGGAAGTATTTCTTCAGTCATAGAGTTGTAAGGCAGTGGAATAGCCTAGAAAATGACGTAGTGGAGGCAGGAACCATACACAGTTTTAAGACGAGGTTTGATAAAGCTCATGGAGGGGGAGAGAGAGGGCCTAGTAGCAACCGGTGAAGAGGCGGGGCCAGGAGCTAGGACTCGACCCCTGCAACCACAAATAGGTGAGTACAAATAGGTGAGTACACACACACACACACACACATGCACACATGTGGTAATGCTTTATTTACAGCTAGCAAAGTCAGGGTATTTCTCCAGAATGGTCTGTAATATACCACTGTGGATAAAATACTTAGCCATTTCTTGAACACTTCTGAATGAGTTGTTTCTAAATTCATTAATTTTATCGCACTCCAGTACATAATGACGCAGGGTGTGACAATAGTCCATCTGGCAAAGTTTACATTTCGTTTGGTCTACATCAGGTGGTGGTGATTTAACCTGCCAAAGATACTTGTAACCCAGCCGGAACCGGGCGGTAGTGACATCCAAGAGTCTGCTTATTTTGTTGGATGCACCATAGACATGTGGCTCCTCGTGCATGATAGTATGATGATAGACTCACTGGTGTCAATCTCCCTGAGCCTTAAGTCCATAAAATTCAGTTGAAGTTCTTTTCGTATTATTGTTCTCAATCTACTACCTGACAAGCCAAGATTGTAATCTACTCCCTCTTTGAAAGCATACAGCTTAGCCAATTTATCAGTTCTATCATTCATCTGAAGACCAGTGTGAGATGGAATCCACAGCATGTGCACTCTGACTCCACTGTCCACAATCCTACCATACCTGTGTCTGGCTTCTGACACAAGCATGCCACAATTTATGCTTAATGAGTTGAGAGCATTTATGGATGACAGAGAATCAGTTACAATTAAACTGTCAATCTTAGATACATAGATGCATTTCAGTGCAAGGAGTATGGCAAACAGTTCTGTCTGAAGGGTAGAGGCCCAATTATTGATGCGTGCTCCAATTTCTTTAAGAGAGCCATCACTCTGTACGACAACAGCAGCAACTACTACCAGCTGCACCAGTGGATTTGTGAACAGAACCATCAGCGTAAATAATTGGCGAGAGTGGTAGTGCTGTGTGACTAAGTTATCAATACAGCTAAGGCATCAGTTTGGCTTCAAGGTGAAGTTTTTGGTGTGATTTAAGAATAGTTTGGGGGGAAATGGAGGAATGGTAGTTTGGATGGGGTAAATATTCCATTGAGCGGAGAAGAGCCGCTGTTGCCTTACTTGACATAGATCCTTATCTGATTCATGCGGAGGACAGTTCCCAGTTTTTTTCAAATCCATCCTGGAGAGTGTTCGCCATTGCTGAGGAAAGTTTGAGGCTTCTGTGCAGGGGTTTGGAATGGCGGCTTGCCTGAGCAATAACCCCATAGGATATTTCTTTCGTAACCACGATCTCGTGATGCTTGAATATCAAGTTCTTTTTGCATATTTAAAATTTTTGGCAGTACGAGGGAAAACCTAAAATTAATATCCTCATTTGCTTCGTCCTGCAGTTTCTCCAGCCCTCCAAGCTCCCCGTCGACACAAGAGCAAGTAGCGAGGCGCAGCATAATCAAATACCATGATCTATATAAGCGCAAGTTACATCATTTTTCACAATTTTAACATTAGCACCATACCATGGGGTGAAGCCCTGCCTCAAAATCTAGCAGTGCTCATAGTCGTTTCTTTGTATTGCGACAAAGTCCTGGTTACAACAGGTCCAAGTAGTGAACCTAAAGCCTAGATACCTGTATCTGCTTACATATTCTAGAAGAGCCCAGTTCATGCAATTGATCTGACGAACTGGTTGCCTCTCTGTCGAGGAGGGACGCCTATTGAGTATCTTTTGTTTTATCAGTATAGATTACTACCCCAGGTCCTGACACGAGGCTAGACATGATTCAAATGTTATTGGTGTTGGAGAATCCGGTGGTGTGAATCATTATATCATCAGCAAAACTAATCACAAAATGATTGGGCTGACTAGGCATAGCATTAAGTAATGCATTAATTAAATCTTGAACTAGTGGTGTGACGACTGAGCACACCGCCCTGTGGGGTTCCTATTCCAAATCTTAGTTACACTTCTATCTGTCCATGAACAACACAGACAATTTTCTGAGTTGGAACAGGTAGCCTTTAATCCACGGAGAAGCCATCCTCCAACATCCATATCGCGCAGTTTCACTAAGATTACATGTCGTCTGGCTAATCGTAAAGCGATTTAAGTCCAAGGAAGGTAGTGTATGAGCTTCAGTGAGTGCAGGGTGAGAAAGGTGGCTATGCTTATGAAGCACGCTCCCTTCATGCATGAAACCAGCTAACCGGGGCAACACAAAAAATGTTTGATTCTGTACATGAGACATTAAGAAACATTTCCCTCAAATGTTTTAAACACAAGCAGCTGGTAAAGAGATATTTGGCGAAAATGCATTTTGTTGATTGGTCTAAGGAATAGGAATGGATGAGGCTGTTGGTCCAAAGAATTGGAGGGAGCTCCCCCGTTACACTAGCTCATGTTATCTAATTCAAGTAATGGAGATACCTGGTTACTCCGACACACAGCAATCTGAGTATGTTGTAAGTAATACCATCCTCACCACCAGGCACGTGGGAGTTTGCCCTTAGTTAGTGCTGCATCAAAGTCTTCATGAATTAGTGACTAAGGATGTGCAATCATATCTGCCTTGCTGAGCATAAAGCAAACAATCTCTCCCTTGCATCATATTTGTCTTTAATTTTGCCTGTTTGGTACTGGAAAGATTGTCATAGCTAGATGTAGCACCCCAAGCACTGACTAACTCATTCGCCCTATGCAAGGGATGAGGGTGCGCGATCTGCCCAGTTCTGTTACCCTTAATTCTCTTTATGTTCCCTCCATGCCCGGCTAATGGGGTGAAGCATTAAGACCGTTGCGATGACTAAAATTTTCCCAGTCTGTTGCCGCAGCTTCTGTCATACGCCTCCTGGCAGCAGCAAAGGGCAGTTTGGAAGAGCCTCAGCATTCCAGGGGTACGATGTTTAGAATCATTGTAATAAGTATGGTTTTTGAAGGAGGTATGATTATTATGGAAGTTATGTTGGGTTTAGCAGTTACCAAGAAGTTTTCAGTGGCGTCTAAGTAGTTTCGAATAAGCTCACATCACAAGATCATTGTTAAAGTCTCTACAGATGGAACACTCATAGGAAATTATACATCATCACAAGTGCAACCAAAGTCATCATGCGATCTTGGGAACATTAAAAATGTTCCGTTTGAATATTCCCACCAGGAAGGATATATTTACCAATATCTAGTGAGGGTTAGCCTAGGGAAATTGATCAGACGCTATATCTGTTACAACGAAAACTCACACTGGCAGAAGTAAGTTGAAGCCAGGCACAGCTCAGGACAACACTCCATAGATATGTGTGGTTCAAGGTCACCTACAATTTGCACATTATCATCGACTATTTTAAGAGTGACACAGTTGATTACCATTACGATTACCAAACTGTGAACGTTTTCCAATGCTTATGTGTCTCGCATTGTAATCGCCAATAATAAGAGTAGGCTCAAATGAGCAACATAGTTGGGAGCTCCAAGTAATTAAATTTATCAGCAGGAGCATACAAGTTAAATATGTTGAGAGCAGATTCCCTATATAAATCCAAGCACCGTGGTATTGTACCCCTCTGTTTTCTTGTTGCAAGAAGTGATGGGGAAAGTGATTTTTTAAATATAGAACACAAGAGTTATAGGATTTGAGGAGTTTATATGCAACAAATGATGGTATTTAAGGGGGTTGCGCGTGATTTTTCAGGGACCTGCACTCTTGTAGACACACAATATCCATGGTTTCAGTGTTACTTTCTGATGAAGGTCAGGAAGTCTTTTTTCTAAGTGATGCAACATTCCAGCTTAATAAGAAATTTATAACGAGTTTGATACCATTATAGTAGTCCTGGATTCTTGTTGAGTTTCCCTCAGCATAATGAAAAAATTTTCATATAAATAGCAAGACCTTATCATGTCAACAGTGCTAACCACTTGTCCATGAGTTTTTTAAGTGCACTTCCAGTTAAAGGCCTCGTGGAGTCTTCGTAACCCATGAGCATGACGCTTTTATGTGTGAATGTATGATAGGTGACACCACCACTCACATTCCCTCCTCCACTAACTATTATACACGCAACACTATAACTGTCATCACCAGCGCCCACCTACCAACATTGAGTTCATTACATTTATTCAACATGTATGTATTCAACATTAATGGCTATGTGGTTAACTCATCACACTCTGCACCCACCATTACATTACGCTCATCACTATTACAAACATTATAGACACAACTGCCCTCACACACTCTTCACCACCACTTACAATACGGTCATCACTATTACAACATCATTGACACCATACCTTCATTATTAATGCTCCACTATAGTTTATCACACAAGTATATATATTCGTCATTACGTGATTAAGAACAACCACCACCACCTTGTTCAGCAGCCTTATACTTGCTTTTCACAAATTGTGACAATCATGTTATTGGTACACTCAACACATCTTTCCTTTGTTGTTCAAGTTGTTGTTGTCAGTGAGTAACTTTTGTGTTTCCAGTACCCTTATGGCGACATCAGTTGTATACCACAGGACAAGACTTGGAACCATCTGGGAGTCGTGAAGAGTCCCGGTAGCTGAGCTCGTTGGCTGGACTGGTCACGCTGACTCAGCTAGGCTGGTATTGACAGCCCGACGTGGAGGTCTGTTTGACGTGCTCCCCGGTGAGGTGCTCAACCCCATTGTCTGAGTGCAGGCCCATGATCCAGTATTCAGACCCGAGGTACCTGGTAGTCCTGGGGGGTCATTATGGAGGGGTACAGGGTGAGGTGGCCGTTTGCTGCGATGCTGGCAGCTCCTCACACTGCAGTCATCACACACACACTGCTGTGACTCCTGAAGGTCTTACAATTGATACATTGTTTAGACATCAGTTCTGTTTCTTGTTTGATCATATCATAACACCGTTTCAGAAGGATGAGCGTTGGCACACACTGCACACCAGTTGACTTAGATGGCATTTTCCCTGGCAATGTGGGCCCCAGCGTTGATCACTTATAAACATCGACGTTGAGGAGTCTGTTACAATGCAATGTAATAGCGTCGTCTATGAGGGCTGCACGGAGTGAATAATAGCGTGCAGAGACCCCTGGCCAGTCCACTCAGTTAAACTCCAGCCTAATATCAGACCGTCGGAAAAAGTCCAACGAGGGCTTGCAACTTGCTCTGACGCCCAGATAATGAGGATTCCAAGTGCTTTGTTGAACGTTGTAGATGACAAACACCCTTAGTGCCCTTGGTTGGGGCAGCTCGGTGTTTGATGTTGCCATATCGCCGAGTGAGAAGTTTGTCTATAAATGCTGAATCATAGGCACAAAGACGTAGTTTCCTCTCATCGTGGACAACTTGATCGTATTCTCATGATTGTCTACGCTAGCTTCGAAAAACCTGGAGTTTACCCTGGAGAGAGTTCCGGGGGTCAACGCCCCTCGCCCGGTCTGAGACCAGGCCTCCTGGTGATCAGAGCCTGATCAACCAGGCTGTTCCCTGCTGGCTGCCACGCAAAACCAAAATACGAAGCCACAGCCCGGGCTGATCGCGGACAGACTTTTAGGTGCCTTGTCCATGCCAGCTTAAGACTGCCCAGGGGTCTGTTGGTAATCCCCCATTATTTGCTGGAGCAGTTGAAAGACAACAGTCTCGGCCCCTGACACTTATTGTATGGTCTCTTACGTGCAAGTGACAGACCAACCCTTCTTTTCATTGGGGGATGGTGCCATCGTCTGCCAGTCTTTTTTGCTTTTCGTAGTGGGTGATTTTCGTGTGCAAGTTCGGTATACGTCCCTCTAGGGATTTTCCAGGTGTATATAATCAATGTATCTCTCTCCCTCCTGCGTTCCAGGAATACAGGATTTAGGAACCTCAAGCGCTCCCAATAATTGAGGTGTTTTATCTCGTTATCCGCGCCGTGAAAGTTCTCGCTGTACATTTTCTAGGTCGGCAATTTTCACCTGCCTTGAAGGATGCTGTTAGTTGTGCAGCAATATTCCATCCTAGATAGAACAAGTGACCTGAGAGTGTCATCATGGGCTTGGCTCCCTAGTTTTGAAGGTTCTCATTATCCATCCTGTCATTTTTCTAAGCAGATGCGATTGATACATGTTTATGGTCCTTGAAGGTGAGATCCTCCGACATGATCACTCCCAGGTCTTTGACTTTGGTGTTTCGCCTATTTGTGGCCAGAATTGTTTTTTGTAGCTCTGATGAAGATTTTAATTTCCCTCATGTGTTACCATTCTGAGTAATTGAAATTCTCACATCGTTGAACTCATATTGTTTTCTGAGCAGCCCACTGAAAGATTTGGATGAATGTCTGCCTGGAGCTTTGCAAGTGGTCTGCAATGGAAAGACACGGCATGCAGATTCGGGTGTCATCTGCAAAGGAAGACAACGGTACTGTGGCTGACATCTTGACAGTCCGGATAAAGGAAGGAACAAATGGGAGCGAGTACTGTGCCTTGTGGAATACAGAGCTTTTTCTCCACCGTGAGCTGCCTCGGACTTTACTCTGTTGACGAATTACTCTCTGTGTTCTGTTAGGTGAGGAAATTATATTAGATCCATCGAACCGACTTTTCTGTTAAATTCCTTTAGCACGTCATTTGTGCGCTATTACGGCCATGGTCACACTGTGTCGAAGGCTTTTGCAAAGTCTGTATAGATTACATCTGCATTCTTTTTGTCTTCTAGTGCATTTAGGACCTTGTCGTAGGTCTGGTCCAATAATGAGACAGACAGGAGCGACCTGTTCAAACCCATGTTGCCCCTGGGTTGTGTAACTGATGGGTTCTAAGATGCGTGGTGATCTTGCCTTCCTTAGGACCCTTTCAAAAGATTTTTATGATGATGGTGGATGTTTAGTGCTATTGGACTGTAGTTCTTTGCTGTTTGCTTTACCTCTGCCCCCTTTTGTGGAGTGGGCTATGTCTGTTGTTTTTTAGTAACTGTGGGACACCCCCGGTCTCATGCTCCCTCGTCCATAGATGGAAAAGGGCTCGTGATAGGGGCCATCTTGCAGTTCTTGATGAACACAGAGTTTCCATGAAGTCTGGGCCCTGGGGCAGAGTGCATGGGCATGTCATTTATCGCCGTTGTTCGAAGTCATTTGGCGTCAGGATAACCATCGGATAGGCTTGTGTTAATCAAATTTTGTGGCTCTCTCTCATAAAAATACTTTTGATCTTCGACTCTCAGTCTGGTAGTTCGCTTGCTAAAACTGAGTTCATATTGGGACTTGAGTAGCTCACTGAATGTCATTTCCTTGTTTCATCTGTGTAGGACCCTCTTGTTTAAGTAGGGGGCCCAATACTGGAACGTTGTTTCTCGATTTGATTTGGCATAGAGAAAGAAATACTTTGGGTCTTCGAATTCATTTATGGCTTTTAGTTCTTCCCCCCCGAATTCCTGACTCCTAAAGGATTCGTTTTAGCTTAATCGATGCATTGCTATTTCTCTGACCAGTGTCTCCCTACGCATTTCAGATATTTGACCTCTTTTAAAGCCCTCTGTTATTCTTTTCCGTCGCCCTGTAAAGGGAGCGCCTGTCCTTTCTGTTTTAACATCTACTCTCCTTTTTCTTAGAGGAATAAGCCTTGTGCATACATCGAGGTCTACCGAGTTAATCTGTCTAGAGCATAAGTTGGGTCTGTGTTTGCTTAAGTATATCTTCCCAGCTATAACGTTTAGGAAGGACTTTGGTTACGCCCTTGGTGTCCGAACCTTTATGATTTTTGTGGATTGGAAGTTGAATTTTGGTGAATCTCCCTCGTGACTATCTCCTATGTCGGCTGGGGGTGGGGGCGTGGGGGGGCGCGGTGTGCGCATACGATATGATAGCTGTGTCGGACCGGTCTGTCTAGATTACTTGTTGTGATCTGACTTAAAGGTTGTTTTTGATATGGGGATAATTTCTTATCGAGTAGCGCGGCGTCTTCAGAGTGTTAGTGTTTGCTAGTGCGGGGGGGATTAATTTAGTAGGGTGAATAGTGGTTACTTCGCTGTCTAACATATGACAGTCTAGTAGGCTCTATTATTTGCTGGTTTAAATTTGAATTTTGTGCAGAGATTTAAAAGCTCGCGTGAGTGTGATTTTCATCAGAGCTGCCTCCGGTGTTATTACTGCACACAATATTAATTTTTGCTATAATTCCTCCATTTAGGTGCTTAAGTTGAAATCCCCCAGGAGCAAGATAGTGGGTGGCAGAGAGCTGGGAGATTTTCCAGACAGTGTCAATTTTAACAGCTGTTTCCTGGAATTGCTGGATGTTGCATCCCGAGGCATGTAGACTATCAACAATGACTAGGTTTTTGGTTCTCGACCTTTACTGCTAAAACTTCCACTACATCATTTGAGGCATTTAGCAGTTCTGTGCAAACAAGTGACTCTGCAATGTACAGGCCAACCCCCCCCCTTTGCCTGTTCACTCTGTCACATCTGTATAGGTTGTAACCTGGGATCCATATTTCGTTGTCCAAGTGACCCTTTTTATGTGGGTCTCAGTGAAAGCCGCAAAACATTGCCTTTGCCTCTGCAACAGTCCACGGATGAAAGGTATTTTGTTGTTTGTTGCGGGCTTTAGACCCTGTATATTTGCAAAGAAAAATGTTATCGACTGGTGGTATTGTTGGGTTTACTGGGGGGGGATTTTTTTTCCGGCATTAGTACTGTATCTGTTGGTTTGGAGTGGAGGCCATCGACTGTGGTTCCACTCCAGGAATGACTGGATTTGGTGTACGATTCTGCCATTTCCTGCCAGTTTTTTTTCCTTCCTGGCACTAAAAAACCTCTCCCTCTTGATGGCTGTGGCTACCCAGGTTTTCCCATGGCCTGGATTTTTTTGTATCTTTTTGTCCCCTTTAGATGGTATGCCTGGCAATTTAAGTTATAGCACAGTCTTTCCTGTACTGAAGAGGTACACAGTTCAGGTGAAAAAGCTTACAGGAAGGGAGTTTGCATTTTCCTGTTGTCATATGGGCATGGCATTTCCTAGGGTGGTCATAGTTGCACTCCCATTCTGTTTTTCCAGTTTTTCCCATGCCAGCAGATACCGAGTGCATAGTATGTGCACGGGCTTGGTTTCCGTTTGCCTTGGGTTTCTGTGACTGTATTCCCTGTTGGTGCATGTTTCCCTGTCTTACTTCTATCCTCCCTAGCACCAACAATGGAGCTCCCCACCATTTGTTTTTGGTAATATATCCTCACTATTGCTAGTGGGGGCCCTTTTGTTTGCTATTTCCTGCGGTATTTCTAGTTTGCAATATTGGTTTTATCTTATCTTTGACTACACTTGTTTCCCTACTATTGGCTCCTGTCCCCTATGGGGTCATTCATATGTATTCCTTCCTGCGTATAATTCCCGACTACCTGGACAAAATCTCCAGCTTCACCATTACTGTCTCCCAGGACAGCATCTCCAGCTTCCCCATTACTGTCTCCCAGACAGCATTTCCAGCTTCACCAAATTACTGTCTCCGGGAACAGCAACCTCCAGCTTCACCATTACTGCCCTCCCAGGACAGCACCTCCAGCTTCCCCATTACTGTCTCCCAGGACAGCACTATCAGCCCCCCATTTAACTGACTACCAGGACATCATCCCGCTTACAGTTTCTGACTACTGGCCAGTATCAAGGGCTTTACCATTCAGCCGGACTTTTTTTTTGTTCCCAATCTGTTGTAGAAAGTTCCAGGTTTTCTATGAAAAGCAGCTTTTGTTGTGAACCTCTTTTAATACCTTGTGTTTTTAGTCCACAGATTTATCTCCTTTGGGCATACCCAAAAACACTTCCCTGTTTTAATACTGCTTGTAGCTAGTTCTTGGATATCTGCACAAGGGGCGTTTACCTGGAGTTTACCTGGAGAGAGTTTCGGGGGTCAACGCCCCCGCGGCCCGGTCTGTGACCAGGCCTCCTGGTGGATCAGCGCCTGATCAACCAGGCTGTTGCTGCTGGCTGCACGCAAACCAACGTACGAGCCACAGCCCGGCTGATCAGGAACTGCCTTTAGGTGCTTGTCCAGTGCCAGCTTGAAGACTGCCAGGGGTCTGTTGGTAATCCCCCTTATGTGTGCTGGGAGGCAGTTGAACAGTCTCGGGCCCCTGACACTTATTGTATGGTCTCTTAACGTGCTAGTGACACCCCTGCTTTTCATTGGGGGATGGTCCCATCGTCTCCCAAAGTCTTTTGCTTTCGAAAGTGAGTGATTTTCGTGTGCAAGTTCGGTACTAGTCCCTCTAGATTTTTCCAGGTGTATATAATCATGTATCTCTCCCTCCTGCGTTCCCAGGGGAATACAGGTTTAGAAACCTCAAGCGCTCCCAGTAATTGAGGTGTTTTATCTCCGTTATCGCGCCGTGAAATTTTCTCTGTACATTTTCTAGGTCGGCAATTTCACCTGCCTTGAAAGGTGTTTGTTAGAGTGCAGCAATATTCCAGCCTAGATAGAACAAGTGACCTGAAGAGTGTCATCATGGGCTTGGCCTCCCTAGTTTTGAAGGTTCTCATTATCCATCCTGTCATTTTTCTAGCAGATGCGATTGATACAATGTTATGGTCCTTGAAGGTGACACCAATTTCCACAGAAATGACAATTTATGCATGTGGAAGCCCGTTTGTTTGACTGACCACAGACTACACACAGCTTCATAATGATTTGAATGGTTGTTTTTACTGCAATTCTACTAGCAACCTCTTGAATATTCTATTAATAACCTGCTAGGTGCACAACGAAACCGTTTGAAACCAGTCCAGGGTTCGGACCAGTCAAGGGTTCGGACCATTCAAGGGTTCGGACCAGTCAAGGGTTCGGACCAGTCTATCTGATCTGATCATGGTCACTTATTTAAACCATACTGGTCCCGGGGATTTGAGCTAACACATGAAGGATCTACTGGAAATTATCTACCCGAGTAATATGTGATTTGATTGATACAAAAGTATAACTTGCGTGATGAAGAGCCGGTTACACTTGGTCTCTTGATCAGTGTTGTTAGGGAAATCTAACCTGACAGCTTTGGGAGGGTGTGCGCCCACTGTATTGCTTTCAGCAAGCTTTCTCTGGAAGCCTCGTTCTTTTTTCCTAGCCTGTTTACTAAAATATGTTTCAAGTCTGCCTTCACCTCATCTACGTCAACACCATCAACTATACTCATAGCTGACAGGAGTTTCACACTGGCGATGGGCGAAAGGATAACGGTGAATAGAAGGGATAAGGAAGGGATATTCACCTCGCTAGACACAGGGAAATGGGGTAGTGGCCTGCTGGTCGCAGTGCGATTTTCAAGGTCATTCACGGGGCCCCCAGTCATCTCGAGAGTTTTTCCAATATTGCACTACTCGTTAATTACTCCAAACCCCCCAGCACTTAACACAGCTAGCAACGTGTCTAGGAATGACAGACAAATTTTCACTCTGTGGACAAACAAATCAGCACAAACTTACTATGTTTATAGAGAAAACCCCTGGCTTGTTACAGTTAAAAAGCCGTCTCCAAAGAAGTTACCACGTACTAGCCTTTCAAAAACGGAAAAACTAAAATTTCCCGTGTTTCACTAGGTATATCCCTAGTCACAACTCACACACAAGAGTTCTCACAACACCGAAGGTACGGTCGGAACACTGTAGAACGTTCACAAAGGCATTCTGGGATTCAGAAAAAGATGTAACTGCAGTGTAACCCTTTGGGCCCTTTACTGGCTGGCTTGGAGTGCTGTTTAGCCTGGATCAGCTAAACTCGCTTTATCCCATATGAAGATAATGGCGACGAGCTAAAGGGGTACCAGTGAATAGGAAAGTCGAGAAGGGACATTCACCTCACTAGGCACACGCCAAATATGGGTGTAAGTGGCATGCGGTCTTATAGTGCCATTTTCAAGGTCACCCACAGGCCATGCATTCCTCACTCATTTTAAGCCTACGTAGGTACTGATGGTAGCACAATGTCCTAAGTCAGTGAAATCCACTCGTGCAAATAGTTACAACAAACCTGCAGCACTTAACACTTCTAGCACACATATGACAGACGAATGTTCACTCTGTGATGAATGCACTTCAGCACAAACTTACTATGTTTATAGGTGAACCTCTGGCCATGTCCCACTTAAAAGTTAGTACTGCAAAGCTCGTTTTAAAATTTTTCTTAACTAAGCCACTACAGGAAACACTGGTAAGCCAGCGCAAATGTAGAACGTATACGTAGACATGCGGGCCTTAGGACAGCTGTAACTGCAGGCTGTCCCTTTGCTTGTCCTGGCTACTTGGAGTGCTGCTTTCAAGATTGCTTGAATGTGCTTGCTAAGCCCGTATCAACCACTTGGATATTTGATTGTAGCAGGCAGGTAAAGGGACACATGAGACATATTCGTAAGATGAGTGGGAGTGCGGCACAGAGAACTGACACGGGCACTCACGCATTTACGTGGTCTGGCAAAAACCGCCTCTAGACCATAAGTAAATAGAGGCGAATGGCTGAGTTCCAAATCGAGGAAGGAGGGGAGGTAGGCGAGGGGGAGTGAAGGTAGGCCTCCTACAGCCACTTCAAATCAACGTTTGTGTTTCACTAGGTATATCACTGGTCACAGTTCACACATAAGAGTTCCAGCAGCAATTCAGCTGCGCTCCAACGATATTTGTTGCATGATGAGTTAGCAGTCGGGTGAGATAAGCAGTTCTGATATAGAAGGCCTAGGACCTCACTCAAAACACACGTCCTCTCCCCTCAACCACGAGACTATAAAGAAACGAAGGATTTTTCTCCTATGTTGCTGCAGCATGGCTTTGGTCATTAGTGTTACTTTCTTTAGAGGCTCTATGGTGTAACCCCCTATATGGTGTCACCCGGGGCGCCCCCTTCCCCTAACGACCACACTGACAGACAAATCGAAGTCAAGCGTTATGGAAGAAGAGCATATAGAAAAAAACTATAAAAGGAAGAAACTATCGCGAGGAAGAAGTGAAGAAGCCAGTAACTGTCCCAAAAAGTCACAAAAAGACCTCCCAAAGCGTCTCAAGGAACTGAATAGTTGAAGAAGAAATAAAAAATTGAATGTCGGGAAGGAGCAACTACAAAGAGCAGACAGTGTATCTCTTGCCCAAATTTACTAGTGGTGCAGTATAATTAAGCGGAGTGCGAATTAAAATTGGAGAATAAGGGACATCATTGTGCACAAGACGTGCACTCTCCGTGTATGTATTGTCGAGAAATGGATCAAACGACTATAATAAAACAGCCAGAAACAAAATTCCAATTTTGGTTCTTGTTAAGAAACACATACAGCGACAAACTAGGAGATCAACAGTTGTAGGTCTCCGCGGTTCCCCTGCATCTTCTGATATTCCACTGTAATATTTCCATTGTGAGTGACTAGTAACACAGCAGCTGGGATGATCAGTATAGTCGACGGTAAATCAGTAATAAGAGATTTGTGGGTAACTATAGATGCATAGGTATCAAGGTCACTTGTATTAATAATGGTAGAATTACCGACAATATGCTAGGTGAAAGGACACAAATACAACTAATGTGACATTTTGTTGTGACAACGTTTCGCTCTCCAGGAGCTTTATTAACTCGCAAAAAGCTCCTGGAGAGCGAAACGTTGCCACAGTAAAATGTCACATTAGTTGCACTTGTGTCCTTTCACTTAACACCAAGGTCATTTGTATGAGAGTTTAGGTTTAGTTATGTTCGATGCTATGTCATGCAGTGTTCCGAATAATTAATTTGTGTGGGCTTAGTCGTTATCTGTGTGCTAATTTGAGGGACGTATATAAGGTATTATGTATTTATGTAACTTTGGGAAAACGTTGGACGAATACGTGAGTGGGAATGGGCGGATTTGTTAAGGACCTGCCTAGTATGGGCCAGTAGGCCTGATGCAGTGTTCCTCAATTTTTATATTCTTATGTTCTTAGTCTGTTTATTTGTTAGTCACTCAAGGAGTTCAAGTACTGGTAAACTCACATTACCGTGGCAATATTATAGTAGTTAATGTTCAATGTCGTGTGCAGCGATCTGTTCAGACTAGGCAGTGACTGGTGCTGCTGAGGCGGGATGACCAATAAAGTGTTTGAAGATGTTATTTGGTAATAAGTTGTGTGTGTTTTTTTTCTTGCGGTAACAGTCTTTTCTGCCAAAGACTTTCTCAGTAAAAAATCCCTGGTTTTCCACAAAGAAATTGGATGATGAAATAATGATGGTTCTGAGTAGTGGTATCTAAGTATTGTCACTTTTCCTTATAATCATCTTGGTTTCCGATCACCTTAATTAAGTGGTTGTGACAGTTTCTATGATCAACCTGTCATTTATATGTGTTGTGCAATCTCAGGAAGTTTCTCCTTAACATAATCTATTACATATAATTTCATATACACCAACACTTTCTTTATGGCTATTGTTCCTGTTCCTGTGTTTTGTGAGTTCTTGTATTATGGACGAGGTGATAATTGAAATAATTTTATTGACCTTGTTTAGTAATTTTGTGATATTTTCAGCAACATCACTGTTAGGAAAATAAAGAAGTTCCTGCCGATGTTATTGGTTGTTTTTGGTATATGAATGATTGAAGAACCAACGAAAATGTAATTTTATATATGTTTTTTTCAACGCACCGGCCGCCTCCCACCCAGGCTGGGCGGCCCAAAACGAAATACGAAAGTTTTTCCTTAGACTATACAACAAACATTGTCCTATAAAAACAAAACAGATAACAAACAAACGGCTTGGTTGCCCATGGCTAACCAACACCATTCTGAAATCCATTGACAAGAAACACCAATATGAAAAGCAATATAGACAAGGCTTAATACACAAAGATATTCTTAAACACTATTCATCAGCTCTCACCAAAGTAATAAAGAGAGCCAAACAACTATACTACTCCAGTAGATTCACAGACACTAGAGGAGATATAAAAAAGACCTGGAAAACACTCTCTCAGATTCTAGGGACCCACAAACTGAGAAAAACCAAGAATATTGTCCTAACTAAACCTAATGAAGCACCACTACATCCCACTGACACAGCTAACAAGATAAACGACTTCTTCTCAACCATAGGATCTAATCTCGCCAGTAAAATCCCACATACCAACGCCCATGCCGGGGACTACCTAGATGGGAATTTCCCTAATTCCTTCTATCTTGCACCAACTGAGCCCACGGAAGTCACCGAGATTATAAAGTCACTTAAAAATAACTCGGGGAATCTGTCTCATGTCCCACCATTACTGTACAAGCGAGCGGCCCATGTCCTTTCGCATGCTATTTCATTACTCTTTAACAAGTCACTAGAGACTAGCACCTTCCCGAAACTACTCAAGATGGCAAGGGTTACACCAATACATAAAGGTGGTGACCCTACAGACTTAAACAACTATAGGCCAATATCTAACTTACCATTGCTATCCAAAATCTTTGAGAAACTCGTGCACAGGAGACTGTATTCATTTATAACGGCTCAAAACATACTCAACCCCTGCCAATTTGGATTCAGGAAAAATAAAAGCACTAATAATGCAATCATAAAAATGCTAGATCTGCTTTACACAGCATTGGAAAATAAGGAATATCCACTAGGAATTTTTATTGACCTAAGAAAAGCTTTTGACACAGTAGACCACGACATCCTACTCCACAAACTTGATCATTACGGCATAAGAGGCCATGCGCTTGCTTATTTCAAATCTTACATTACTAATAGGTATCAGTATGTCACCATTAAAGACACAGCATCAGCAACACGGCCACTTGATACTGGAGTTCTGCAGGGAAGTGTCCTTGGTCCCCTGCTCTTCCTCATATACATCAATGACCTTCCAAACGTATCCCAACACCTGAACCCATTCTCTTTGCTGACGACACGACTTATGTCATCTCTCACCCTAATCTTGCCACCCTCAACGCCACTGTGAATGAGGAGCTGATCAAAATATCGACTTGGATGACAGCCAATAAACTTACGCTTAACACTGACAAAACCTACTATATTATGTTTGGTAGCAGAGCAGGAGATGCACAAATTAACATTAAGATTGACAACACTCTAATTACCAGAAATAATGGGGGCAAATTCCTAGGCTTATACCTTGACAACAACCTGAATTTCAGCACCCATATCCAGCATATAACCAAAAAAGTATCCAAAACGGTTGGGATCCTCTCCAAGATACGATACTACGTGCCGCAAAATGCCCTTCTCACACTATACCACTCACTTATTTATCTATACCTCACCTATGCTATTTGTGCTTGGGGATCAACTGCAGCAACACACCTAAAGCCAATAATAACCCAACAAAAAGCTGCAGTAAGAATAATCACTAAATCCCATCCCTGGCAACACACCCCCCCACTCTTCATAGACCTAAACTTACTCCCTGTTCAGTACATCCACACTTACTACTGTGCAATCTACATCTACAGGGCCTTAAACTCTAATATCAACCTTGACCTAAAACGCTTTCTTGATAGTTGTGACAGAACCCACAGGCATAACACCAGACACAAACATCTCTATGACATTCCCCGTGTCCGACTAAACCTTTACAAAAATTCAATGTATGTCAAAGGCCCTAAAATCTGGAATACCCTACCTGAGAACTCTAGAACTGCAGACACATTCATCACCTTCAAAACTACCATTAGAAAACATCTTATCTCCCTGATACACCCTGTCAACTAACTACACGAATACCACCTGGTGGTTCACACTTACACTCACTCACCCATTTGACCATAAACAGAAATATTAATCTCAATCTTAAAATAATGAATCCTGTGATACTCCAATACTGAAACTATGTATTGTGCCAAAACAAAAGCATTTACATTGCTAAACTCACAAACTAGTATTTAGTCACTTAGCCATAATACCAACTTACCTCATAATTTGTAATATTTTACAATTAAGAATATAACTAAGTCTGCCCGAAATGCCTAGCCATGCTAAGCGTTCTAGTGGTACACTCTGTAATCACTATTTTACTACATGTAAACCACACAATAACCAAATTTCTGTAAACTCAGCATTGTAATCCTTATAGAGAATAAACTTTGAATTTGAATTTGAATTTTACATTTAGTAATATTTACAGGAGAAGGGGTTACTAGCCCCTTGCTCCTGGCATTTTAGTCGCCTCTTACGACACGCATGGCTTACGGAGGAAGAATTCTGTTCCACTTTCTCTCTCACACACACACACACACACACACACACACACACACACACACACACACACACACACACACACACACACACACACACACACACACACACAATATATATATATATATATAATATATATATATATATATATATATATATATATATATATATATATATATATATATATATATATATAAAAACGTTGAGAGTGATGAAGTTTTTCTTGAATTTCAATATTGGAAACCCTATGAATATTTTTAAAATCAGTTAATTTACCTCAGAGCAGTGAATAAGAACATATTTTCCTATTTGTTTACGAAACTTGGAAAGGAAGAAAATTATTAGACGGCAGAATTTATCGACAGAATGTATGTCAACAAAACACAATATTTAGGTACGATATTTAATTAAGACGTTAATGTAATGTGGGTTGATATATGGTCCTTGTGGTGGAAAATCATGTGAGGTCGTATGTGACTAGATCATAGGTATAGGATAAATAAGTCTCAGACACTGCGAATGATCCTTAGTTTTGGAAAATAGTTTTTATTGGCTGTTATTGCTGACTCTGAATATAATCTGATTCTACAATCGGTTTATTTAATGATAAGTCTCGCTTCATGGAAATTCAACAGGAGATTCTGAGTGTTAGTGTTATATAGAGATGTACATTACTTGTGTCGTCCCTCCAGCAGGTGTTAGCTTCCTCAAAATTTCTCCTATATATAACTTCTTCAGCTCACTGAAACTGATGATATAAACACTAGAAGTGGTGTTCATCTGCTTTTATTTCCATTTTTAACGAGTTTACAGAAATATTGACAACACTAATACTGTTTTTCGCTTAGGTGTTGGTAACATTGTTGTTGGTGTTGTTACCAGGAAGTACAACGTAACTGTTGACTGAAGTGTCACGATTTGTTTCAGTAGTAATATATCAGCTTAGTTTCTAAAGTCCGGATGAAATATTGTTGACAGTGAAGTTCAGTGAAGGTTTGGTTGATGTTATTACATTGTTCATGAAGAGTCATCATGGTACTTAAGATGAATCTTGTGGAGACACAACTTTTGGTTTCTGTTGTACAGATGTCGAAGATCATACTACAAATAATATTCGACACAACTCTGGATTGTTCACAATATCTGAAGATTTTGCAAGGATTATGTTTTATTATTAATGATGATATATAATACAGACAAGATGACAAATAATGTTGCGCATGAGTTGTTTTTGCTAGGTTTGTTTCACTGATCATCTGACCACAACAACTTAATCTTTCTTTTCTGCTGTTTCGTCACAATACATATTTATGTTATGTTATTTCCAGTAAGAACCGATGCAGTTACCTGCATTTTAATTTATCCAAGGAACAGCTAGAGCTTTTTAGCTGAGGATTGTACCAGAGAATTTACTTCAGTCAGCCACTAGAATGAGTTCGAGCAGAAAGCGACAGAAACGCCTAGAAACTTACTTTAAATCGGAACAGTGAACTTCGATGTGTTGGGTAAATATCATGACCTGCAGTATGACTTTTATTTGTTGATTCCAGCAAAAGAAGTCTGAATGAAGTCTTACTTCACAATGGTAACAGCATACCAAGTCTGCCATTAGCTCTCTCTGGAGACGTGGAAAAAATATGACGCAATGCAAAATCTTGTGCTGATCGAATTGTGCATGGAAAATAAGATTGTTATTGAGCCTGTAAGGTGTATTTACAAAGTACCGTTGTTTCCTGTGTCTGTGGACAGTCGAGATACAAAGTAGCACTACATTCAATGTACGTGACCAGCTCTAGATTCGTATAAGTCCTGCGTGAAGAACGTTCAGTACAGGCCATTTGTCGATCCTAAGGACATACTTCCATCTCAACACATTTATTTATTAATTTGAACATGATACAGTGAGGTACAAAGTTATTACAGTGCAACATGCCAAAACCCCTTGTATGCAGAGCATTATGAGCAGGCTTAAAATTAACTTAAGATTAACTAAGCAATGATATATTCAGTGGTAAAAACATTATTGTATACAGATAACAATTTAGCACAAATGAGTATTACAAAGACAGGTCATATGGTCATTTACTGTGTTGCTGAGCATTCAGTAGAATGGAGTATTCTGTTAGGTAATGTAATTAAAAAATAAAGTTTGATTGGGTCACAGGTTAGACATTTATGAGATACAATAATGAGAAACATTTACGAGGTACAATTTATTAGATACAATTATTCAGTATTTATTTAGTTGTGGGTGAGTAAGTGATTTTTGAGAAGAGACTTGAATTTATAAACAGACAGTGTTTCTTTTATATTCACAGTTAATGAATTCCAGATTTTAGGGCCTTTTATGTGCATTGAGTTTTTGCATAGCGTGAGATGGACTCGAGGAACGTCAAGGAGTGATCTGTGCCTTGTGTTATGGTCATGTGTTCTGTTGAGGTTGGTAAGGAGACGTTTGAGGGGAGGGTTTATGTCAGAATTAAGTGTTCTATGAATGTAGTAGGTGCAGTAATAATTATGGATGTTTTGAATGGTGAGTAGGTTTAGAGTTTTGAATATTGGGGGAGTGTGCTGCCTGTAGTGGGAATTTGTTATCATTCTGACTGCAGCCTTTTGTTGGGTAATTAATGATCTGAGATGGTTTATTGTTGTTGAGCCCCATGCAGAAATTCCATAGGTGAGATAGGGGTGAATAAGTGAATGATATAGGGCCAGGAGGGCTGACTGTGGAACATAGTACCGTATCTTCGATAGTATCCCTACGGTCTTGGAAATTTTTCTGGAAATTTGTTGTATATGTGTTTGAAATTTGAGTCTATTATCAAGGTGGATTCCTAAGAATTTTCCCTCTGTGAGTTTTGTGGTAGGTGATCCGTT
The DNA here is from genome assembly GCF_026875155.1 of Cherax quadricarinatus. Lineage (NCBI taxonomy): Eukaryota > Metazoa > Arthropoda > Malacostraca > Decapoda > Parastacidae > Cherax > Cherax quadricarinatus. Next base: position 8,849,027 of record NC_069427.1, read on the forward strand.
TATCATTATGTTAAGATGGACATCTGTAGCTCTCTTACCAAACTGAATGAAGTAGGTTTTGTCAATGTTTAGAGTAAGTTTGTTAGTACTCATCCAGGTAGATATTTTCTGTAATTCGGTATTTACATAAGAACATAAGAACATAAGAAAGGAGGAACACTGCAGGAGGCCTGCTGGCCCATACTAGGCAGGTCCTTTACAATTCATCCCACTAACAAAACATTTGCCCAACCCAATTTTCAATGCCACCCAAGAAATAAGCTCTGATGTGAAAGTCCCACTCAAATCCAACCCCTCCCACTCATGTACTTATTCAACCTAGATTTGAAACTACCCAAAGTCCTAGCCTCAATAACCCAACTAGGTAGACTGTTCCACTCATCAACTACCCTATTTCCAAACCAATACTTTCCTATGTCCTTTCTAAATCTAAACTTATCTAATTTAAATCCATTGCTGCGGGTTCTCTCTTGGAGAGACATCCTCAAGACCTTATTAATATCCCCTTTATTAATACCTATCTTCCACTTATACACTTCGATCAGGTCTCCCCTCATTCTTCGTCTAACAAGTGAATGTAACTTAAGAGTCTTCAATCTTTCTTCATAAGGAAGATTTCAATTCTATGTATTAATTTAGTCATCCTACGCTGAATGTTTTCTAACGAATTTATGTCCATTTTGTAATACGGAGACCAGAACTGAGCTGCATAATCTAGGTGAGGCCTTACTAATGATGTATAAAGCTGCAGTATGACCTCTGGACTTCTGTTGCTTACACTTCTTGATATAAATCCCAGTAATCTATTTGCCTTATTACGTACGCTTAAGCATTGCTGTCTTGGTTTAAGGTTGCTGCTCACCATAACTCCCAAGTCCTTTTCGCAATCTGTATGGCTAAGTTCTACATCATTTAACTTATAAGTACTAGGGTTATGGGCACTCCCAAGCTTCAGAACCTTGCATTTATAATTCAGAACCTTGCTAGCGTGACTGGGCTCGGGTGAGAGAAGACGTATGTAGTGTCATCTGCAAATAGTGTGGGTTTGAGTAGTTGCGATGCATTTGGTAGGTCATTTATGTATATGAGAAAGAGAAGAGGGCCTAGGACACTTCCCTGTGGGACACCAACTGTGGCTGTGCTGAAAAGTTTGCCCCGTTTGTGTACACATATTGGCTTCTGTTGCTGAGGTAAGACTTTAGGTAGTTGAGGGAGTGCCCTCTTATACCATAGTGTGACAATTTTATATGGAGCAAGTCATGGTCAACTGTATCAAAAGCTTTACGTAAGTCTATGAAGATCCCCAGTGGGACTTCTTCTTTCTCTATTGCAGGGTATATGTGTTCTAACATGTGTATAATAGCATCATTAGTATTTTTATTAGGCCTGAACCCAAATTGACAGGGGTTGAGTATGTTGTGGGAGATGAGGTAGGAATAGATTCGCTTATGAATTAATTTTTCGAAGATTTTAGAGAGAGGGTGTAAGTTGGGTACTGGCCTGTAGTTATTCAAGTCTGTTTGGTCTCCTCCTTTATGGATCGGGGTGACCCTTGCTATTTTGAGTACTGTAGGGAAGGTGGAGGATTCTATGGATTTGTTAAAGAGTGCTGCAATGATTGGTGATAGCACCTGTGACACTTTTTTGTATATAAAGGGTGGTAAGGTATTTAAATCTCCTGTCTTGTTTTTTAGTGCGTTGATAATAAGGGAGACTTCAGTAGGGTTAGTCGGAGCTAGGAACAGTGTGTTCGGGTAGTTGCCAGTGAGGTAGTCATTGGGTGGGGTATCTGAGCTTGGGATTTTATTGGCAAGGTTTTTTTCCTATAGTGGAGAAGAAATTATTGAGTCTGTTTGCTGTTTCAGTTGGTGGGAGTTGGGGTTCATCTGGTTTTGTTGATTCAATTTCGCTATTTCGTGTTATCTTTTTTGTTCCTAGTATTTCTGAGAGGGTTTTCCAGGTCTTTTTTATATCACCTCGTAAGTTGGATAATCTGTTCTCATAATACATTTTTTTAGCCCTTCTTATCAGGCTGGTTAGGATTGACGAGTAACGTTTTGTTTGGTCTCGGGTTATGTGACCCATTCTGTACTGTTTTTCGTATAGGTGCTTTGTATTTATGGATTTGAGGATGCTGGGTGTTAGCCAGGGACTGTTCAGTCTCTTAGCTGTTATCTGTTTAGTTTTTTTTGGGTCAGTGCTTGTTATAGAGGTATTGGGTCATTTTTAGAAAATTATTAATACATTCGTCAATATCTGTATAGATTTCTAGCTCAGTGTGCCAGTCAGTGTTTGTCACTGCTGCCTACATTAAGCTAAGTCTCATTAACGGTATTGTGCCTGTTATTGCTGCAGTCACGGTATTGTGCCTGTTATGGCTGCAGTCACGGTATTGTACCTGTTATGGCTGCAGTCACGGTATTGTGCCTGTTATTGCTGCTATCACAGTATTGTGCCTGTTATTGCTGCAGTTACGGTATTATGCCTGTTATGGCTGCAGTCACGGTATTGTGCCTGTTATTGCTGCAGTTACGGTATTATGCCTGTTATGGCTGCAGTCATGGTATTGTGCCTGTTATTGCTGCAGTCATAGTATTGTGCCTATTATGGCTGCAGTCACGGTATTGTGCCTGTTATTGCTGCAGTCACAGTATTGTGCCTGTTATTGCTGCAGTCATGGTATTGTGCCTGTTATGGCTGCAGTCACGGTATTGTGCCTGTTATTGCTGCAGTCATGGTATTGTGCCTATTATGGCTGCAGTCACGGTATTGTGCCTGTTATTGCTGCAATCACAGTATTGTGCCTATTATGGCTGCAGTCACGGTATTGTGCCTGTTATTGCTGCAGTCACAGTATTGTGCCTGTTATTGCTGCAGTCATGGTATTGTGCCTGTTATGGCTGCAGTCACGGTATTGTGCCTGTTATTGCTGCAGTCTCAGTATTGTGCCTGTTATTGCTGCAGTCACGGTATTGTGCCTGTTATGGCTGCAGTCACGGTATTGTGCCTGTTATTGCTGCAGTCACAGTATTGTGCCTATTATGGCTGCAGTCACGGTATTGTGCCTGTTATTGCTGCAGTCACAGTATTGTGCCTGTTATTGCTGCAGTCACGGTATTGTGCCTGTTATTGCTGCAGTCATGGTATTGTGCCTATTATGGCTGCAGTCACGGTATTGTGCCTGTTATTGCTGCAGTCACGGTATTGTGCCTGTTATTGCTGCAGTCACGGTATTGTGCCTGTTATTCCTGCAGTCACGGTATTGTGCCTGTTATGGCTGCAGTCACGGTATTGTGCCTGTTATTGCTGCAGTCACAGTATTGTGCCTGTTATTGCTGCAGTCACGGTATTGTGCCTATTATGGCTGCAGTCACGGTATTGTGCCTGTTATGGCTGCAGTCACGGTATTGTGCCTGTTATTGCTGCAGTCACAGTATTGTGCCTGTTATTGCTGCAGTCACGGTATTGTGCCTGTTATTCCTGCAGTCACGGTATTGTGCCTGTTATGGCTGCAGTCACGGTATTGTGCGTGTTATTGCTGCAGTCACAGTATTGTGCCAATTATGGCTGCAGTCACGGTATTGTGCCTGTTATTGCTGCAGTCATAGTATTGTGCCTATTATGGCTGCAGTCACGGTATTGTGCCTGTTATTGCTGCAGTCACAGTATTGTGCCTGTTATTGCTGCAATCATGGTATTGTGCCTGTTATGGCTGCAGTCACGGTATTGTGCCTGTTATTGCTGCAGTCATGGTATTGTGCCTATTATGGCTGCAGTCACGGTATTGTGCCTGTTATTGCTGCAATCACAGTATTGTGCCTATTATGGCTGCAGTCACGGTATTGTGCCTGTTATTGCTGCAGTCACAGTATTGTGCCTGTTATTGCTGCAATCATGGTATTGTGCCTGTTATTGCTGCAGTCACGGTATTGTGCCTGTTATGGCTGCAGTCACAGTATTGTGCCTGTTATTGCTGCAGTCACGGTATTGTGCCTGTTATTGCTGCAGTCACGGTATTGTGCCTGTTATGGCTGCAGTCTCGGTATTGTGCCTGTTATTGCTGCAGTCACGGTATTGTGCCTGTTATGGCTGCAGTCTCGGTATTGTGCCTGTTATTGCTGCAGTCACGGTATTGTGCCTGTTATTGCTGCAGTCACGGTATTGTGCCTGTTATTGCTGCAGTCACGGTATTGTGCCTGTTATGGCTGCAGTCACGGTATTGTGCCTGTTATTGCTGCAGTCACGGTATTTTGCCTGTTATTGCTGCAGTCACGGTATTGTGCCTGTTATGGCTGCAGTCTCGGTATTGTGCCTGTTATTGCTGCAGTCACGGTATTGTGCCTGTTATTGCTGCAGTCACGGTATTGTGCCTGTTATTGCTGCAGTCACGGTATTGTGCCTGTTATTGCTGCAGTCACGGTATTTTGCCTGTTATTGCTGCAGTCACGGTATTGTGCCTGTTATGGCTGCAGTCTCGGTATTGTGCCTGTTATTGCTGCAGTCACGGTATTGTGCCTGTTATTGCTGCAGTCACGGTATTGTGCCTGTTATGGCTGCAGTCACGGTATTGTGCCTGTTATTGCTGCAGTCACGGTATTGTGCCTGTTATTGCTGCAGTCACGGTATTGTGCCTGTTATTGCTGCAGTCACGGTATTGTGCCTGTTATGGCTGCAGTCACGGTATTGTGCCTGTTATTCCTTGCTGGCGATGCTACCTTGTTCTACCGTCACTGGGATCTCTCACAGGTCATTGGTTCTACTGATTCACTCCAGTAGTTACTAAAACAATGTATAGGTTGTGTTGAAGACACGAAGGTTTACTGACGTGTCAGCAAAATGTTTCATATCATATTATTATTATTAAAGATTCGCCGGTCTTCTCCCGGCCCGGGCCTTTTCCAAGTGGTGGCCCGGCCTTGGCTCCCTGTTAGGAGGCACAAGTACCTCATCATCTTTGGGATCAACTGTCCCCAGGCCTAGCCACAAGTTAGGCCTCTCTGGTCTACCATCCCCGCCCCAAGGGAGCTACTGGGAATGACAGTCTTGTGAGCTACAAGCTCGGGCTCAGGCACCTACCCGGCCCTAACAGGGCTGGACATGGTGTCGATCTCATATCAAAATTCTTAAGTGTGTGCTAATATATTATTTTTCTTTTTATTCTTTTAAAAATAATTTTTGGTTTGTTTTGCCAAAAAACTTTGTTTCTGTGTTTTGTTTTTGGGTTTTATATAGTTAGTTTTAATGCATATTTACTGTAATTTATTTAATTTTAAGAAGTGTTTATTATTCAAAGATTATAAACGAGGTAATAATTGATTTACGTTATACAATAAGGACTATGACTGGTTTAAATCTTAAACCCTGTCTTATTTCTTTATAACTTTCAACGTCAACGCTTACCCAGTTATTTTTTTATAATATAATTAATAAAAACTATTGAAAAGCTATACTGATAAAACTCAGATATTCGCCAGTGATGCCATAACCTTGTACAACCTTAGGAAGGTATAGAATGATGGTTCTAATATGTTCGTTTTCTAATTAATATCACGAGAAACAGCCTATGTATACTACCTTTGATAAAAACAGTATACATATTTTATACTAGACGTAAGAAGCGTACATTTGTTATACTAAACACAGACAAAATACGTTTGTTACACCAGTATAAAGATGATACATATGTATGTTACTCAACAAATAAACATCATACACATATGTGTTATGCTAAACATAAACATCATACGTATGTTATGCCAAGAATAAAAAACATATGTATGTTATTTCAAGCATAAACAACATACATTCACTCAGTGACCACTTTATTAAGTATACCCTTCTAGTACTGGGTTGGGTTTTCCTACGTCACCAGGACAACCATAATTCTTCGCAGCAAGGATCCAACAATGTGCTGGAAACATTTCCTGGAGATCTTGGACCTTGCTCACATGACAGTATCATGAAGTTGTTGCAGATTTGTCGGCTGCATAATCATGCCGTGAATCTCCCGTTCTACTATATCCCGAAGGTTTATGCAAAATTTTGAGAGTACTGTCTGCATGTCGCAGCAAAAATCGCGACTTGTCAGATCATGCGACGTTTTCCAGTCTTGAGTTGTCCAGTTAAAGTGAGACTGTGCTAACTGTAACCTCAGTTTTCCGTTCATAACTGACAGGAGTGGAACCCGGTGTGGTCTTCTGCTACTGTGGTCATTCACTTCAAGGTTCGACGTGTACTGCATTCGGAGATGCTTTTCTGTACCACTTTTGTATTACGAGGGTATTTTTAAGTTACTGTCTCCCTCCTGTCGGCTTGAACTAGTCTGACACTTCCTGACCTTTCTCACTAACAAGGCGTTTTCACCCACAGAATTACCGCTCACTGGATGCTTCGTTGTTCGAAACTGTAGTTTCTAAGATATTCAAAGCACCTCGTCCAACACCATCAATCATTCCAGCGTCAAAGTCACTTTGATGACATTGCTTTAACCTTGTAATGTTTTCTCTGAACAACAACTAAACCTCATTAGGTCTGCATGCTTGTAGGTACTGAGGTGCTGCCATGTGATTGGCTGACTAGATATTTGCATGAACAAGCAGGTATACAGTACTCACCTAGTTGTGCTCACCTAGTTGAAGTTGCAGAGGTCGAATCCTAGCTCCTGGTTCCGCCTCTTCACTGGTCGCTACTAGGTCACTCTCCCTGAACCGTGTGCTTTATCATACCTCTGCTTAAAGCTATGTATGGATCCTGCCTCTACTACATCGCTTCCCAAACTATTCCACTTACTGACTATACTGTGGCTGAAGAAATACTTCCTAACATCCCTGTGATTCATCTGTGTCTTCAACTTCCAACTGTGTCCCTTTGTTGCTGTGGCACATCTCTGGAACATTCTGTCTTTGTCCACCTTGTCAATTCCTCTCAGTATTTTGTATGTCGTTATCATGTCCCCTTATCTCTCCTGTCCTCCAGTGTCGTCAGGTCGTTTTCCCTTAACCTCTCCTCGTGGGACATACCCCTTAGCTCTGGGACTAGTCTTGTTGCAAACCTTTGCACTTTCCCTAGTTTCTTTACGTGCTTGGCTAGGTTTTTATTTATTTATTTATTAACACACTGGCCGATTCCCACCAAGGCAGGGTGGCCCGAAAAAGAAAAACTTTCACCATCATTCACTCCATCACTGTCTTGCCAGAAGGGTGCTTTACACTACAGTTTTTAAACTGCAACATTAACACCCCTCCTTCAGAGTGCAGGCACTGTACTTCCCATCTCCAGGACTCAAGTCCGGCCTGCCGGTTTCCCTGAATCCCTTCATAAATGTTACTTTGCTCACACTCCAACAGCACGTCAAGTATTAAAAACCATTTGTCTCCATTCACTCCTATCAAACACGCTCACGCATGCCCGCTGGAAGTCCAAGCCCCTCGCACACAAAACCTCCTTTACCCCCTCCCTCCAACCTTTCCTAGGCCGATCCCTACCCAGCCTTCCTTCCACTAAAGACTGATACACTCTTGAAGTCAGTCATTCTGTTTCGCTCCATTCTCTCTACATGTCCGAACCACCTCAACAACCCTTCCTCAGCCCTCTAGACAACAGTTCTGGCAATCCCACACCTCCTCCTAACTTCCAAACTACGAATTCTCTGCATTATATTCACACCACACACTGCCCTCAGACATGACATCTCCACTGCCTCCAGCCTTCTCCTCACTGCAACAGTCATCACCCATGCTTCACATCCATATAAGAGCGTTGGTAAAACTATACTCTCATACATTCCCCTCTTTGTCTCCAAGGACAAAGTTCTTTGTCTCCACAGACTCCTAAGTGCACCACTCACTCTTTTCCCCTCATCAGTTCTATGATTCACCTCATCTTTCATAGACCCATCCGCTGACACATCCACTCCCGAATATCTGAATACATTCACCTCCTCCATACTCTCTCCCTCCAATCTGATATCCAATCTTTCATCACCTAATCTTTTTGTTATCCTCATAACCTTACTCTTTCCTTTATTCACTTTTAATTTTCTTCTTTTACACACCCTACCAAATTCATCCACCAACCTCTGCAACTTCTCCTCAGAATTTCCCAAGAGCACAGTGTCATGAACAAAGAGCAGCTGTGACAACTCCCACTTTATGTGTGATTCTTTATCTTTTAACTCCACGCCTCTTGTCAAAACCCTCGCATTTACTTCTCTTACAACCCCATCTATAAATATATTAAATAACCACGGTGACATCACACATCCTTGTCTAAGGCCTACTTTTACTGGGAAATAATTTCCCTCTTTCGTACATACTCTAACCTGAGCCTCACTATCCTCGTAAAAACTCTTCACTGCTTTCAGTAACCTACCTCCTACACCATACACCTGCAACATCTGCCACATTGCCCCCTTATCCACCCTGTCATACGCATTTTCCAAATCCATAAATGCCACAAAAACCTCTTTAGCCATATCTAAATACTGTTCACTTATATGTGGGTTATATGTGGGTTATATATGGGTTCACTTATGTGTGGGTTCCAAACTGGTGCCGCATACTACAATATGGGCCTAACGTACACGATGTACAGGGTCCTGAACGATTCCTTATTAAGATGTCGGAATGCTGTTCTGAGGTTTGCTAGGCGCCCATATGCTGCAGCAGTTATTTGGTTGATGTGCGCTTCAGGAGATGTGCTTGGTGTTATACTCATCCCAAGATCTTTTTCCTTCAGTGAGGTTTGTAGTCTCTGGCGCCCTAGAGTGTACTCCGTCTGCGGTCTTATTTGCCCTTCCCCAATCTTCATGACTTTGCACTTGGTGGGGTTGAACTCCAGGAGCAAATTGCTGGACCAGGTCTGCAGCCTTTCCAGATCCCTTTGTAATTCTGCCTGGTCTTCGATCGAATGAATTCTTCTCATCAACTTCACGTCATCTGCAAACATGGACACTTCGGAGTCTGTTCCTTCCGTCATGTCATTCACAAATACCAGAAACAGCACTGGTCCTAGGACTGACCGCTATGGGACCCCGTTGGTCACAGGCACCCACTCTGACTCCTAATAAAGTGGCCACTGAGAGTATCTTAAATTAGATATGAAAACTATTATACCTGGCTTAAACAGCTTACCTGTATTACAGCAGGTATCAACAGCCCAGTCATATTAGGCACAACGCACTGTATATACATGTCGAAAATAAGCTCTGTATTTTAGTAACTTAATATTATTTTTAAAAATTGAGTACAGATGTTGCCTTAAATGAAAGAGACTTACCAACATAAACAGCAGTCTTCAAAGCCGTGGTGACAGCAGTGTGTACACTAACTGGAGTCCTGTGCGCGCTAGTAGGTGTTGACTTCCATGTCATAGCCAACATTGTCGACGCTAACACCAGAAATCCGCAAATCGCGCACCAAATCTGTGTCAGTAAGAATAGCGTAAATGCAATTTGGAGACAAATAACACTGAGTAGGGCAACACATGTCAGATTACCCTGCATGTACCAATGGGTGTCAGACATATAACACGTTCCAGGTGTCAGAACACACTATATGTTGCAGAAGGCGTCAGAATACTGCAGTTCCCAGAAGGTGTCAGAACAAATTTACATGTTCCAAAAGGGTGTCAGAACACTATCTGCGAAGAAATGATAGGATGGATAATGAGAACATTCAAAACAACAGATGCCAAGGCAGTGATGATCCTTTTTAAATCATTTGTTTTCTCAAGGCTGGAATATTACTGGACACTTACATCTCCATTCAATGCAGGTGAAATTGCACATAAAAATTTCCCCATCAACACCTTAACTACTGGGAACGTTTGGAAGTACTTTAAACTTGTAATCAATCTCCACAGGCGAAGAGATACATCATAATCTACACTGGAAAAAATAATAGAAGGAATGTGCCCTATTCTGCACACAGAAATCATTTCCCTACGAAAGGAAAAGACTGGGCAAACAGTGCAAAATACTCTCAGTGAAAAGGAGGGGGGCGACACTGAACACTAAGAAAAAACCCAAAACAGGTGCCCCTGGGGCCAAGACTGTTCAACAGCCCCCACCAGGCATAAGAGGAGAATTCCCAATAGGCCCCTGGCTGCCTTCAAGAGGAAGCGGACAGATACTTAAAGTCGTGCCGGATTAGCCGGGCTGTGGTTCGTTGTTGGATTGCGTGCGGCTAGCGTAACAGCCAGGCTGATCAGGCCCTGATCCACCAGGAGGCCTGGTCGTGGACCGGGCCGCGATGGCATTAAAACCCCCGGAATACCATCCAGGTAGACCCCCGAGTGGGTAGGTGTCAGAACTTTACATGTTCCAGGTGTCAAACAGATACATGTTCTAAAAGGGTATCAGAACAACTACATGTTCCAGAAGATGTAAAAACACACTACATGTTCCAGAAGATGAAAGAACACACTAATGTTCCAGAAGATGTAAGAAACACACTACATGTTCCAGAAAGTGTAAGAAAGCACTACATGTTTCAGGAGGTGTCAGAACAAATTACATGTTCCAGAAAGTGTAAAAAAACACTTCATGTTCCAGATGTCAGAACACACTACATGTTCCAGAAAGTGTAAGAAAGCACTACATGTTCCAAAAAAGTGTCAGAACAAACTACTTGTTCCAGAAAGTGTAAGAAAACACAACATTTTTCAGAAGGTGTAAGAAAACCCTACATGTTCTAGAAGGCTTGAAAGGAATATTGTAGAATCGGCAATTATTAAGCATGATAGGCAGTCATTATACAATATCAGTGATGGGCTGCTCAAATTAGATGCGTTTTTAGTTGAGGCAATAGTACACAGTCTATAACTGGGCTCTTATAAGTATGCATCAGACTGTCTTAAATGTAGGGTCACAGAGAGGAAGTAGGGCCTAAATTTTTTTTGCTTTCTTGCAGCTTCTGAAGATTGAACAAGAGTTTGCCTCAGAATTATGTGGGATGAATATCCTTGACTGGCTTTCCCGTTATCACAGATGTCTTCTCCATTTAATGAGCCCCGTTTCATTTACATAACTTTTTAGAAGTCTCCCCTCCATATGGTACCGTTTTCCTTCTCTTGTAATTTAAGAAGACACGTTGTCCCAGGCGGGGAGGATATAAGTGAAAGTGATTTCTGTATCACCGACAATATATTTATATGTTTATAGTTACAGATGTCATAGCAGAATATGACCGAATTTTTATTATTGCCACGTTAGTTTCGTATCGTTTAGGCTATTACAACATCAATGCTTGAGGGATTTTTTCTAATACTATAATATTCATCTCTCTGGCTATGGTAGTGTTGGTGCTTGCTCACTTCCGTACCCTCTCCTTTTTCTCCATCTCTCACTCCAGTAAAGACGGTCCTCGGGGAACGTTACTTGCTGGACACCCTCCTCTTTTCTGCAATTTTGCAAGCTCCTGATAATGTTTTGATTGCAACACGAAAGACCTAGAGCCATCATTCTATTCGCTCCGTGGTTGTTTTGCATCCTGTATCACTTGGTTTGCAAAATAAATAAATAAATAAATAAATAAATAAATAAATAAATATATATATATGTGGAGAAATTTTCTCCAGGAGGGGGGTATCAGCCCCTTTCAGCCGTTTCAGCCCTGAGGGGCCCAGCCCTCTCAGAAGGGGCAAGCATCTTGTTTACTGCTACAGTGAGTAATTGATTGCAGATGCAGTACGAGTATGCAACGTGGTCAAGCGACCGTTGCTCCTTGCAGTCCAGTGTTGCAGAGTGTATTTTAATGAGACAGTTCATCTCTTACCTTAGCAGGACAATTAAGGAAAATCCTGCTCCCACTTTATTACCATAGTAAAGATAGTGGACATTGTTGTCTATGCTTAAGACAGCAAGAATCAAACATTCTGCTTTGCTTCATCGAGGAAGTGGCAAGGAAGCAAAAGTACTATGTCAGCTTTTCCTTTGTGCAAGGGGCAGTGACAGCATGGGGTGCTGTGGCATCTTCAGATTACTTTTGACTCTACTGAGAGTGACACTGACGCCAGGATAACCAACAAAGAACGATCTGTGCATTAGTGTGAACAAAGTATCTCATAAAACACAATAAACCCTTAAGAGAAGTGTGATCAGCTTCTTTAGTGATAAGATTGTGAACAATAAAGACAAATCTTGTGGAACATAGTGTACCAGTGTGCATATTCCTAGACTATAGAAGATGTGGACATCCAAGGACACTTCAGCTTCTATCAAGTCATCGATATCTGCCGAATGTGTGAAGAACACCATAGCTCACACTACAAGAGCAAGGTAGGTTACGAATTTCTTGTAGTACGGGGGACTGCGCAGTTCTTGAGTCGCAAGGAGTTTGTAATCAACCTATAGTCGGCAGTAAGGTGCGGACTTTTGAGTCCAAACAAGTATGTAATTTGTCAGCAATCAGTGAATGAAATATGCTGACATAACACCCCCTAGGGGTAATTTATAATCTTACAAATTATAACTCTTTACAGCCCGTTGAGAGATGACTTCGACAGCTTCTCAAGACCTCGTCTGCAGGGGCGGCTGTGCAGGCGATGAGCTGTCTTTCTAAGTTAAGTACAAACTCTTTAAACTTAGCGGTAATGCCATTTCTCAACATATATGTGCTCCCGGCTTTCTGGTGTTTTCACGGTCGCTCTTACGTGCTAGAACTTTAATTTGTGTCATCAATCCTATACGATACATCCCTCTAGCGCCTGGAACCAATCTTGGGCGGAAAACATTATATACTGAGTCAAAAAAGGAGAATTAGTGTGCATTACCTAGCAGAGTTTACTGCCAGAGGGGAATCATAGGCCTGTTTCCCGTGTGAAAAAAATAATAATAATTGAACGTTGTGTCAGAGGAAAGAAAGTCTCCCTGAAAGCATTGAGTATACATAGTGTATAGTGTATACTACAGGGGCTCCCTTAAATATTGATGATAAAGGCTAAAGTGTCTTTTGAAAACAGGTGAATTTGTAAATGAAGTGATAAGCCTATAGGGGAAAGGTGCCAGAAGTCGCCAGAAACTTACCACAGGTCAGCTGTTTTTAATAATCTTCCTGGCCTGCTAGTGTACCGCATATATCTAGTGAAAACCAGTGAATAGCAGAATACAGTGTTGTAGTAGCAACTACCAGTATTATAATGGTACTTAGGGGAGTGGAGTGACTTTCATTAGTTTCATTTTCTTGAAATACGAGACGTTAACTGTGAATTTCATATAACCTTAGTTACCAGCGGTCGCAATATACACAACGAGAAGCAATTATTACTACAGAAAAAGCGCCCTTTCCCTCCAAATTTGCACCATCAACTATAGGGGATAATATACATTTATTGTGGTTGGGAGACGGAAAAAAAAAAAAATAAAAAAAAGCCAGATACAGCGATTGAAAACAAAGAGGTCGACTGTACGTCATTGTAGGAGCTGCAGATATCACCGGCTCTTCAACACGCAAGTTTACTTTTGTATCAGTCAAATCACATTTTAAACTCGGGTAGATAATTTCCAGTAGATCCTTCATGTGTTAGCTCAAATCACCGACCAGTATTTTTTAAATAAGTGACCCACTGATCAGAGCAGATCGACTGGTCCGAACCTTGACTGGTCCGAACCCTTGACTGGTCCGAACCGGGGACTGGTTTCAAACAGTTTTCGTTGGACAATAAAGCAGACTGTAAACGGATGGGTTTGAGGCGCCCTTATAAACACAAACCATTAAAAATCAGGAACGTGACGGTAAGCTGTCCAATATACAAAAAGAGTTAGAAACAGAAATACAAAGCTAGAGCTTCATTTAAGGTTATTAAATAATATCAAGAGGTTGCTAGTAGACTTGCAGTAAATCAACCATTCAAATCAATTTTTGAAGCTGTGTGTAGTTCTGTGGTCAGTCAAAAAAAACGGGCTACCACATGGATAAATTGTCATTTTGTGGAAATGGTTTTCACGCTCCTTGTGCAGATATCCCAGAACTAGCTACAAGCAGTATTAAAACAGAAAGTGTTTTTGGGTATGCCCAAAAGAGAAAATCTGTGGACTAAAATCACAAGGGTATTAAAAGAGGATAACATCAAAGCTGCTTTCATAAAAACCTGGAAGCTTTCTACAACAGATGGGAACATAAAAAGTCCGGGCTGAATGGTACTGGGCCCCTTTATACTGGCCATGTAGTCACAAACTGTAAGGCTGGAGGTGATGTCCTGGTAGTCAGTAAATGTAGGGCTGATAGTGCTGGGCCTGGGAGACAGTAAATGGTGAAGCTGGAGGTGCTGTCCTGGGAGACAGTAATGGTGAAGCTGGAGAAAACTGTCCTGGGAGACATAATGGTGAAGCTGGAGGTGCTGTCCTGGGAGACAGAAAATGGTGAAGCTGGAGATACTGTCCTGGTTTGACAGTAATGGTGAAGCTGGAGATTTTGTCCAGGTATCGGGGAAATTTTACGCAGGAAAGGGAAAAAAATAAAATGACCTCATAGAGGACAGGGGCCATAGTAGGGAAAAAAGTGTAGTCAAAGATAAGATAAAACCAATATTGCAAACCAGAAAAAACCGCAGGAAATAGCAAAAAAGAGGACTCCAATAGCAATAGTGAGGATAAATTACCAAAAACAACTGGTGGGAGCTCCATTGTTGGTGCTAAGGAGGATAGGAAAAGACAGGGGAAAAATGCCCAACAGGGAATACAGTTTACAGAAACCCAAGGGGAAACGGAAACCAAGCCTGTGCACAACTATGCACTTGGGATCTGCTGGCATGGGGAAATTGGAAAAACAGATGGGACATGCAACTATGACCCCCCCTAGAAAATGCCATGCCCAAAATGACAACAGGAAAATGCAAACTCCCTTCCTGTAAGGGTTTTTCACCCTGAAATGTGTACCTCTTCAGTACAAGGGAAAAACTGTGCTATAACTTTAAAAAATGCCAGGCATACCATCTAAAGGGGACAAAAAGATACAAAACATCCAGGCCATGGGAAAACCTGGGTAGCCACAGCCACTCAAGAGGGGGGAGGTTTTTTAGTGCCCCGGAAGGAAAAAAAACTGGGAGGAAATGCAGAAATCGTACACCCAACCAGTCATTCCTGGAGTGGAACCACAGTCGATGGCCTCCACTCCAAACCAACAGATACAGATACTAATGCCGGAAAAAAAATCCCCCCCAAGTACCAACAATACCACCAGTCCGATAACATTCTTCTTTGCAAATATACAGGGTCTAAAGCCAGCCCAAAAAACAACAAAATACCTTTCATCCGTGGACTGCTTGCAGAGGCAAAGGCAATGTTCGCGGCTTTCACTGAGACCCACATAAAGGATCACTTGGACAACGAAATATGGATCCCAGGTTACAACCTATACAGATGTGACAGAGTGAACAGGCAAAAGGGGGGGTTTGGCCGTACATTGCAGAGTCACTTGTTTGCACAGAACTGCTTAATGCCTCAAATGACCCTAGTGGAAGTTTTAGCAGTAAAGGTCGAGAACCAAAAAACCCAGTCATTGTGGTAGTCTACAAGCCTCCGGATGCAACATCCCAGCAATTCCAGGAACAGCTGTTAAAATTGACCACTGTCTGGAAAATCTTCCAGCTCCTGCACCCAACATCTTGCTCCTGGGGGATTTCAAATTAAGGCACCTAAAATGGGAGGAATATAGCAAATAATATTGTTGCAGTAATAACACCAGGAGGCAGCTCTGATGAAAACCACACTCACACGAGGTTTTAAATCTCTGCACAAAATTCAATTTAAACCAGCAAAAAATAGAGCCTACTAGACTGGAGAATACACTAACCTCATCTTCACTAACAATGATGATCTGATAAGAAATGTCACCATATCAAAAACAATATACTCAGATCACAACATAATTGAGGTTTAGACATGTATGCGTGGAGCCTCAGACCGACAAAATGAGACAAGTCACGAGGGAGCATTCACCAAATTCAACTTCAATAACAAAAACATAAAGTGGGACCAAGTAAACCAAGTCCAAACCGATATAAGCTGGGAAGATATACTAAGCAACACAGACCCAAACTTATGCCTAGAACAGATTACTCGGTGGCACTCGATGTATGCCACAAGGCTTATTCCTCTAAGAAAAAGGAGGGGTTTGATGTAAAATAGAAAGAACAGGCGCTCCCCTTTACAGGGACGGAAAAGAATAACAGAGCGGCTAAAAGGGTCAATTATCAGAATGCGCAGGGAGACACTGGTCAGAGAATAGCAAGCATCGAACTTAAGCTAAAAGAATCCTTTAGGAGTCAGAATCGCGGGAAGAACTAAAAGCCATAAATGAAATCGAAAGAAACCCAAAGTATTTCTTCTCCTATGCCAAATCAAAATCGAGAACAACGTCCAGATTGGGCCCCTACTTAAACAAGATGGGTCCTACACAGATGACAAACAAGGGAAAAGAGTGAGCTACTCAAGTCCCAATATGACTCAGTTTTTAGCAAGCCGCTAACCAGGACTGAGAGTCGAAGATCAAAATGAATTTTTTTTATAGAGAGCCACAAAATTTGATTAACACAAGCCTATCCGATGTTATCCTGACGCCAAATGACTTCGAACAGGCGATAAATGACATGCCCATGCACTCTGCCCCCGGGCCAGACTCATGGGAAATCTGTGTTCATCAAGAACTGCAAGAAGCCCCTATCACGAGCCTTTTCCATCCTATGGAGAGGAGCATGGACACGGGGTCGTCCCTCAGTACTAAAAACAACAGACATAGCCCCACTCCACAAAGGGGGCAGTAAAGCAACAGCAAAGAACTACAGACCAATAGCACTAACATCCCATATCATAAAAATCTTTGAAAGGGTCCTAAGAAGCAAGATCACCACCCATCTAGAAACCCATCAGTTACACAACCCAGGGCAACATGGGTTTAGAACAGGTCGCTCCTGTCTGTCTCAACTACTGGATCACTACGACAAGGTCCTAAATGCACTAGAAGACAA
Source organism: Cherax quadricarinatus (assembly GCF_026875155.1). Taxonomy (NCBI): domain Eukaryota; kingdom Metazoa; phylum Arthropoda; class Malacostraca; order Decapoda; family Parastacidae; genus Cherax; species Cherax quadricarinatus. The sequence continues at coordinate 8,865,992 of NC_069427.1, forward strand.
AAGAATGCAGATGTAATATATACAACTTTGCAAAAGCCTTCGACAAGTGTGACCATGGCGTAATAGCGCACAAAATGCGCGCTAAAGGAATAACAGAAAGTTGGTCGATGGATCTATAATTTCCTCACTAACAGAACACAGAGAGTAGTCGTCAACAGATAAAGTCCGAGGCAGCTACGGTGAAAAGCCTGTTCCACCCAAAGGGACAGTACTAGCTCCCATCTTGTTCCTCATCCTCATATCCGACATAGACAAGGATGTCAGCCACAGCAAAACCGTGTCTTCCTTTGCAGATGACACCCGAATCTGCATGACAGTGCTTTCCATTGCAGACACTGCAAGGCTCCAGGCGGACATCAACCAAATCTTTCAGTGGGCTGCAGAAAACAATATGAAGTTCAACGATGAGAAATTTCAATTACTCAGATAAAGGTAAACATGAGGAAATTAAATCTTCATCAGAGTACAAAAAAAATTCTGGCCACAAAATAGAGCGAAACACCAACGTCAAAGACCTGGGGGTGATTATGTCGGAGGATCTCACCCCTTTAAGACCATAACATTGTATCAATCGCACTGCTAGAAAAATGACAGGATGGATAATGAGAACCTTCCCAAAATAGGAGGCCAAGCCCATGATGACACTCTTCAGGTCACTTGTTCTATCTAGGCTGGAAAATTGCTGCACTCTAACAGCAAACCCTTTTAAGGCAGGTGAAATGCCGACCTAGAAAATGTACAGAGAACTTTCACGGCGCCCCATAACGGAGATAAAACACCTCAATTACTGGGAGCGCTTGAGGTTTCTAAACCTGTATTTCCCCGGAACGCAGGAGGGAGAGATACATGATTATACACCTGAAAATCCTAGAGGGACTAGTACCGAACTTGCACACGAAAATCACTCACTACGAAAGCAAAAGACTTGGCAGACGATGCACCATCCCCCCAATGAAAAGCAGGGGTGTCACTAGCACGTTAAGAGACCATACAATAAGTGTCAGGGGACCGAGACTGTTCAACTGCCTCCCAGCACACATAAGGGGGATTACCAACAGACCCCTGGCAGTCTTCAAGCTGGCACTGGACAAGCACCTAAAGGCAGTTCCTGATCAGCCGGGCTGTGGCTCGTACGTTGGTTTGCGTGCAGCCAGCAGCAACAGCCTGGTTGATCAGGCGCTGATCCACCAGGAGGCCTGGTCACAGACCGGGCCGCGGGGGCGTTGACCCCCGAAACTCTCTCCAGGTAAACTCCAGGTAATATATATAATTACATTGGAGCACATTCAAAAATATATTGGAACACTTCCGAAATACATTAGAGTAATCCAGAATTACTTTGAATGACTCCATTTTTGGATATTTCCAAATTAGTTTTGGAGACTTTATCTTAAAATCGAACATTATTTTCTTGTTGGTAAACACACTGAATGGTAGAAATATTTACTCGATTTCCGGATAGAAACACAATCCTCACTCTGAGAGACTCCTTGAGCTTATATGGCTTACCCCAAAGTATTGCGTCATGATTTTTGTACAATCCCCTCCGGTGACGCCATGAATTGGTGTTCACACCCAAGGTAGATTTAAGATAATCATCTCTTTCCAGACCAACTGCATCCTCTTGAACTAAAATTTGGTAAGGTCACAGGGCTGACAGACACCATGAAATTAACTTAAATGAGATATAACATTTATATTCTACCTCAATACTTTTTTCATGGTAAGGTTTGATTGATTTAAAATTCATCATGTCTTAAAAATTTTTATTAAACATTTCTCTTTTTAATGAATGAATCATCATATATTATTATTCTTGGTGTAACAACACGCTCTAAACATCATAAATCCTCCTCTCTAAGTCTTGTTCTTCCAAGCCCCGTCACATCGGTACCTGTAAATGTTAATATTTTTTTTTATTTTATTAGCATATAATGGGGAGAATTTTGCATCATCACCTGTAAAAGATATAAACCATCTAAAAGTTATATTTTTTTTTCACTATCCCAAACATATGTCTCTCAAGTGTTACATCAGTATTCCTCTCGTTAACTTAAATATCTTCCCATTATTAACTTAAAAGCATAATCATACTTTTCTTCTTGTTAATTTAAATGAAGTAATCATTATGGTAGACACGATTCTTGGTGTTCAGGTAGAGAGAGAAGGCTGAAATGGTAAGTAACACATTTCACGAAGATGTAAATATGAGTTATATATTAGTTCAAATATATCTCTCTCTTCAAGTTATAATTACTTCCTCATAATAATAATTTAAATGAATTAAACCACTGATACAAGGTAATTAATTTTGCTTACCTTATAAGTTACTCACACATTAGGTTCAATGTTTTTAATATATTGTTTAATATCTGTGAAAAGTTCTCTCCAAATTAATTTCCACTTCTTTGTGTTGTACCATCTATGCAAAATGCACAGATTATACTGTCTATTAAATATTTGACTGACAAAGTTTTCAGATAATATTGTTTTCCAAAATATAATATACCAGATCATCACTCCACTCTGTTACCATTTCATCAATGAATTCATGCGAATCAAGTTCATTTTCTAACCAATTTTTAACTCGTTGAAAATTCTTTTCACTCAATGATTCACCATCTTTCCTTAAGAGTTGATTGACAGTGTTGCAAAATTCCAACCAAGGAAGATCTTTCACTGTTTCACAAATAACAATGAAATCACCAAGTTTCCCCATATTAGATGCTTTCCATGTGGTTTCTGGACAATGTCTGGTGGTGACTTACACACAACTCTCCCATGCACATAAAGAGTTGCTAAATAGTATTAAATGAAAATTTCATTAAACTTACCTAAACTAGAATCAGCCATTTCAAAATCCATTTTCGTAATTAATTTTTTGGGCTTTGGTATAATAAAAGTTTGAGATAAATGACTACTCCATTCACATTCTCGTAACAATAAATTTTCCAATATTTCTTCACTCCATCGTTGAGTTATTTCTCGTACCACAGCTACAATCTCTTCTTTTGAGAGAACACGTTCCGCGTCAACTCTTTTTTGAATGGGTTCGACTCTCTTAATTGTATACAACATTTCTATGAACACCACACTAGTATGTTTTGTCGCACCCACCTCCATATTTCTTCTTCTGCTCAAGTGATTCCTTACCATTTCACTCCAAATATTTATACCAAAAATTTCAATCGTTGTCATCATCGAATATCATTATTTTTAATAATATAAATACACATTACAGGGAATTTCTTCAAAGCATATATATTATCCATCGTATATTTCAATTAATATGTTTAGCCATTGTTAACTTTCCTTATTTTTCAGTAAAAAGAAATATTCAGACAATATTTTTTTTTGCAACACTACTTGCTTGTGACGTCACTATCCATCAATACGTTAAAACAGGATAGAGCAGGTATCTTCCCCCTTATTAATTTAATGAACTAAAAGCGTGACGTCACGATACTCATTGATCAAATTTTTCCTACCTTTAATTGTCTTCATGCATTTCCAGGTATGTACCATCGGTATAGTAATAACAAGTCATAATACCGTTGAAGTAAGTTATGATTACACTCTACAGGATCCAACAAATGCATTACCAATTCCAATCATTTGCTAGAAATCAACACAGTTGGTGAAGTTCCCCTATGGAGGTTTGTTCATCTTTCATCCACGATACAACTTTTTCATAATTTTTCTTGCTAAGATCACCTCCTCTGGATAAGACTTTACATATTAAAGGTTTATATTCATTCCACTTAAGATTCTTCACCTCCTCAAAGAATTCCAACAAATGTTTAACTCTCCCCATCCTGTATGTCACTAAACTCATGGTGGTTCATTCACCTATCGTTATGGTGATACCACATAGTGTTTTCTACACATATAGTTATAAAAACTACTAACTCGGCAACCCTCGTGGTGAAAAGAGAATAAGAAGACACATCTGTATTGAGTTAAAAGAGTATTTAGATGGAGACTTCAGATCTACATAAGTTCCCTGGACTGTAAAAATTCAAGTGAGATTTTTGTTATAGTCTAAAAAAATTTGTGTTTGAGTCATCTTGTGTTTAAGTTAACAAGATCAAAAGTTCAATTAATAAGTGGAAGTTACATGTGAAAAAAAATTTGTTACAGAAGAAAAAGGGTCTACACATCACTGATCTGATAAAGAAATGATTAATTCAATAGAAGACCTTGATCACAACTCTTCAGAACGAAGGAAGGTGACTGAACAATATCTCACCGATAAAGAAATGCTTATAGCAATGGAAGATTTTGAACGTGAGTTTTTAATGAGATATTATTGAGTAAATTCACCCACAATGTAATTTTTAGAAATTTTAATGAGAAATATTTTTTTTCATTTGTTGAGTAACAAACTTAATTTTTGGGATATAATACTATATTTTATCAAAATTTCAGGTAAAGAAGCAACAAAAGATGAAAACTATCTTTCGTTAATGAAAGGTAATATTACAAAAGATTTTAGCGGCAGTGATAAAATTCTTTTAGTACAACAAACAAATTGTTGCGCTGTTAAATTGAAAAAGAGAGGTTTTGCTGATGCTTTAAGTCAGGTTTTACCACTTAGTAATCCATATTTATTTAGATCACCTGGATGTCATAAAGCAAATCTAGCTAGTGAAGTCACTCGTGATAAATTTGGGAGCATAAAATTTGTAAATAATGGAAAAAATAACCCCATGATTGCCAATATGTTTGCACAGTATGTGATGGGACCTCCACATAAGTATTATATGAACTGTAAAGTTGATAAGACCTACTACAATACATGCAAATATTTAGATACAAAGAAAGGTTGTGATATTATATTCAAAGAGTGCATGAATGATCTTGTTAAGTGGTTATTAACAGATCCCAACAGGATTATAATGGAAAAAGTTGTGTTTCCAGAAGGAATTGGATGTGCTTCAGCTGGAGGTGATTGGCATGCATATCTTAAAATCATTCAGGATTTTGCAAAGGAATTAAAAAAACAATGTAGAAATATTGTTGTCATTATTGTAAAATATGACAAATAAAATATCTCTATAATACTTTTTTGTTTTATTCACCATCACTCGAAAACATTATTAGGCAGCTGAATAGAGATCATCCGTCTGGCAGGAATGGTGATGAGTATAAACAACTCTGATCATTGTTGTTCATACATTAGTACCTCTTCCACCAGGGTGCGACTAACCATCTCAAGAAAATGGAGACAGACAATAGGATGGAAAAATATTTTAAAATTGAAGAAGGAAAATTGTACGATGAAAAATATTGTGACAATGCCTGCATTATTTTTCATGCGAATTGTGTTGCTATAAAAGGATATGGTGCAAGTTATTATTTGGGTAAGAAATATCCTTATGCTGATGTGCATCTGAGTAGAGAACCATTATTTAATCTGAGAATATGCAGAGCTGAAGATCGTGAGACTCCTGGAACTGTTATCGAGTTTGAACCTTCACCGCATCAAAGAAAATTGAATCTTCCTTATTTAACAGCCAATTTGGTATTGCTGGACCATTTGAGGAAAATACCATTTCTCAAAATTTAATTGAAAAATCAAGAGATTCCCATTTGGTGTATGGTTTAAAGAAAGATACTATCGCAGATGGAATAAGATATTTCAAGGAAGCCATTGAGAGAGTCATAAAAAGTGTGAAAGACAATAAAAATATAAGAGAGGTTATCTTTCTGAAAGGTATTGGGAGGTATGAAACTTCAAATGATTATATGTGGAATACACATTATAAACCCATACTCGAAGATATGATAATGAAATTTAAGGAAGATGGTATTCGTACAACAATGGTTGTCAGAGAAGAAATGAAAAACATTAACCAAGGTCAAGAATTAGAAGATGATTCGAAGTTATTATCTTCTAGAATTGAAGGAAGTGCTTGGTATCCCTCATAAGGTAAGCAAAATTATTTACCTTGTATCAGTGGTTTAATTCATTTAAATTATTATTATGAGGAAGTAATTATAACTTGAAGAGAGAAGATATATTTGAACTAATATATAACTCATATTTACCTCTTCGTGAAATGTGTTACTTACCATTTCAGCCTTCTCTCTTTACCTGAACACCAAGAATCATGTCTACCATAATGATTACTTCATTTAAATTAACAAGAAGAAAAGTATGATTATGCTTTAAAGTTAATAATGGGAAGATATTTAAGTTAACGAGAGGAATACTGATGTAACACTTGAGAGACATATGTTTGGGATAGTGAAAAAAAAAAAAAACTTTTAGATGGTTATACTTTTACAGGTGATGATGCAAAATCTCCCATTAATGCTAATAAAATAATAAAAAAAATATTAACATATACAGGTACCGATGTGACGGGCTTGAAGAACAAGACTTAGAAAAAGGATTTATGTGTTTAGAGCGTGTGTACACAAATTAATAATATATGATGAATTCATTCATTAAAAAGAGAATGTTTAATAAAAATTTTTAAGACATGATGAATTTTAAATCATCAACCTACCATGAAAAAGTATTGTGAGGTAGAATATAAATGTTATATCTCATTTAAGTTAATTCATGAAGTCCCGTCACCTGTGACCTTACCAAATTTTAGTACAAGAGGACGCGTTGGTCTGGAAAGAGATGATTTATCTTAAATAACCTTGGGTGTGAACACCAATTCATGGGTCACCGGAGGGATTGTACAAAAAATCATGACGCAATACTTTGGGGTAAGGCTATAACTCAAGAGTCTTCTAGAGCGAGGATTGTGTTTCTATCCGAAATCAGTAAATATTTACATTCAGTGTTACAACAAGAAAATTATGTTCGATTTTAAGATAAAGTCTCAAAACTAATTTGGAATATTCCCAAAATGGAGTCTTCAAAGTAATTCTGGAGTACTCTAATGTATTTGAATGTTCCAAAATATTTTGAATGTGCTCCAATGTAAATTGGAATGTTCTAATGTTAATCCCAAACTTTTGTTCATATTACCGAATCGACGGAATGGTGACTAAATGTGATTATATATATCTTAGTTGGATACGTTCGTGTAATTTATAAAAATGATGTTTTCTAAAAATTTGTGACATGTTGTGAATATTACTGAGTCAAAATGCGGGTGACTTTTTTCTGATGAAATAGTTGAACTGAGAAAAATTGTGGGTTATGAGTGTAATATTAAACTATGTGGATTTGAGGAGATGGATTTTATTAGAAATTTAGTGAGTGTAGGGAGGAATGTGCATTACATTTAAGAAAAAAAATTGTGGGGATTTCTATAAAATGGGTATTAGCTGGTAGTGTTGCTCTTAGTTTCTGGTGATTTTTAGTAGTGTTTGGGCAGTATTCAGTGGTGTTTTGGTAGTATTCAAATGAGTTTGATGATGTTTTTAAATGTGCTCAAATGATGTTTTTGGAGTATTCATAGGTAAATATTGATCTTAGTTTATGGTGATTTTGGTGGTGTTTTGACTGTATTCAGTGGTGCTTTAGTAATATTAGTGGTGGTGTTTTAGTAGTTTTCAGTGGTGTATTTGGGAGTATTCAAAGGAGTTTGATGATGTTTTTGATGGTGTTCAAATGATGTGCAAGAGCATTTTTGAAGGTGTTCTGGGAGTATTCAGTGGTGATTTGGGGGTGTTCGAATGATGTTTTTGGAGTATTCAATCGTAATTGATTGTGTTTTTGGCAGAGTGTTAGTGTGTGTTAGGTGGTCATAGAATTTTGTGAATATCTTGGTTACAGTGATTTTAGTGGATTTGAGATGGGTGATGAGATGCATTTGTGGATGTGAAATGTGATTTTTGTGTTTGTTCTGAAGAGGTGTGTTGGGAAACGGGTGATTGGGTGTGAAGAAATGTGGGTGAGATGGAGAGGGGTATGGGGAGGATTGTATTAGAAATTTAATATAATATGGGGGGATTTTACTGAAAATAAAGGTAATGTGTGAATATTATAAAAGAAATTATAGAAGTGAGAAGTTATGATACATTGGAAAAGATTGGAGGGTGTAGAAACATGTCGCAGTAGTTGGATAGTGAGATGGTTAGTTGTTGTGAGTATAATATTAATTTATGTGGATACAAGGAGATGGGTATGGAGAGGATTTTATTAGAATTTTAGTAATGTAGGGAGGAATGTGCATTACATTTTACCTGGAGTTTACCTGGAGAGAGTTCCGGGGGTCAACGCCCCCGCGGCCCGGTCTGTGACCAGGCTTCCTGGTGGATCAGAGCCTGATCAACCAGGCTGTTGCTGCTGGCTGCACGCAAACTAACGTACGAGCCACAGCCCGGCTGGTCAGGAACCGACTTTAGGTGCTTGTCCAGTGCCAGCTTGAAGACTGCCAGGGGTCTGTTGGTAATTCTCCTTATGTATGCTGGGAGGCAGTTGAACAGTCTCGGGCCCCTGACACTTATTGTATGGTCTCTTAACGTGCTAGTGACTCCCCTGCTTTTCATTGGGGAGATGTTGCATCGTCTGCCAAGTCTTTTGCTTTCGTAGTGAGTGATTTTCGTGTGCAAGTTCGGTACTAGTCCCTCTAGGATTTTCCAGGTGTATATAATCATGTATCTCTCCCGCCTGCATTCCAGGGAATACAGGTTTAGGAACCTCAAGCGCTCCCAGTAATTGAGGTGTTTTATCTCCGTTATGCGCGCCGTGAAGGTTCTCTGTACATTTTCTAGGTCAGCAATTTCACCTGCTTTGAAAGGTGCTGTTAGTGTGTGCAGCAATATTCCAGCCTAGATAGAACAAGTGACCTGAAGAGTGTCATCATGGGCTTGGCCTCCCTAGTTTTGAAGGTTCTCATTATCCATCCTGTCATTTTTCTAACAGATGCGATTGATACAATGTTATGGTCCTTGAAGGTGAGATCCTCCGACATGATCACTCCCAGGTCTTTGACGTTGGTGTTTCGCTCTATTTTGTGGCCAGAATTTGTTTTGTACTCTGATGAAGATTTAATTTCCACATGTTTACCATATCTGAGTAATTGAAATTTCTCATCGTTGAACTTCATATTGTTTTCTGCAGCCCACTGAAAGATTCGGTTGATGTCCGCCTGGAGCCTTGCAGTGTCTGCAATGGAAGACACTGTCATGCAGATTCGGGTGTCATCTGCAAAGGAAGACACGGTGCTGTGGCTGACATCCTTGTCTATGTCGGATATGAGGATGAGGAAAGAGGAAAGAGGAAAAATTGGGAATAAATTGGTAAAGTGATGAGGGTTGTGAGTATTGTTGTCGAACTAGAGATACCAAAAAAGATGTTATAAGTGGGTTGTTGTTGTGGGTGATGTGGGTTGTGGGGTGTTGTGGGTTGTGGGTGTTGTCGAACTAGTGATTCCAAAAAAGTGGTTATAAGTTGTGGGTTGTTGTTGTGGGATGTGGGTATTGTGGGTTGTGGGCACTGTTGTCGAACTAGAGATACCGAAAAAGAGGTGATTCTGTTGTAAGTGTTCGTGTGTGTTTTGTTTGTGTTCATGTTTTTTTTTTTTTTTGCGCTCATGTTATATCTTAGTTGGAGGTGAGTGTACTCATAGAAATTGGTAATCGTCCTGGTTATAGTGATTTGAGGGGATTTGTGTGAAAATGGGTGTTAGTCTGTGATGTTGATCTTAGTTTATGGTGATTTTGGTGGTGTTTTGACTGTATTCAGTGGTGTTTTAGTAGTATTCAGTGGTGTATTTGGGAGTACTCAAATGGTGTTTGAGACTATTCAAAGGTGTTTTTGAAGGTGTTCAAATGATGTGTAAGAGTATGAAGGAGTTCTGGGAGCATTCAGTTGCGATTTAACGGTGTTCGAATGATGTTTTTGGAGTATTCAATGGTAATTGATGGTGTTTTTGGTGTTGTTCAAAGTAAAGTGTGGTGTGTGGGGGTGTGTTTGTGTTAGTTTTGGTAAAATGTTTCATGTCATAAGTGTATGAGTTAGTTTTTGTGATAATGTTGTAAAGTCTGGAGACTGAGGGAGGAGTTTGGGGGATGAGTTGTAATTTAATGAAATAATATAAGTGTAGATAAATTAGAGATGTCAAATCTTATTTGGGAGTATTCAAAATGATATTTTGGAAGTGTTTTAGTGTTGATTGGAAATATTCAAAGGTGTTTTGTGAGTATTCAATGATTTATGAGTGTTCGAAGTAATCTGGGGTTGTTCTGTAGTAAGATGATAAAGGTTGTCGAGGAGAGAATATTTCTAAAGAGATATTAAGAAAAGTGTGTGGTGTGTGTGTGTGTGTGTGTGTGTGTGTGTTTTGTGTGTGTGTGTGTGTGTGTGTGTGTGTGTGTGTGTGTGTGGTGTGTGTGTGTGTGTGTGTGTGTGTGTGTGTGTGTGTGTGTGTGTGTGTGTGTGTGTGTATTAACTTCGTAATATGTAAAATTGTGAGTAGTGAATTTATCGAAAAGTGGTTATAAGTTGTAAGTGTTGTGGTGACTTTTTCTGATGAAATAGTTAAAACGAGAAAAATTGTGTTATGAGTGAAAATTGTGCCTTGTTGTGAGATGTTAGTGGGAGAGTGAGAAGAGCAGGTCATAGTCTCAGACGATGCTATGGGGTGACCTGAGATGTTATCTGAGATCGGTCAGATAAGACTCGCCAGACTTTTTCTGATGAAAGAGTTAAAACGAGAAAAATGTCTAGACTTGAGGAGAGTGAATCTTTTGTAAAGAAATTGTGGATTGTTGTGGGTATTAACGAAAAAGTGTGGAATTATTTGGGCTATCCTGGGTTAAGAGTGAAAATGTGTAATGTTTTCTCTGTGTTGTATATGAAATGTGTAATACTGAGATGGTGACGACGAAGAAGATCCAGAACAAAATGCACAGAATTTCTTCAAGATAAAAAGAATGACTCTATGTTGATTTTAGTCAATAAATTGTACCTTTTTTTCAATGAATTTGTATTTTTATTTTGTTGTATTACCAGAAATGTATATGAAATGCATTGGTTGTATAATAAATAAATAAATGAAAATATTGTGTAATAGTGTTATCCTGCATTTTAATGTTTGGTCGACAAGATTCAGCCTGTGTGTGTGAGGTCATCACGTGACGTCACTGACCGCCGAGTAAACACAGGTGGGGTGACGTCACACTTGTTTAGACCTGTATTAAGAGAAAGTACCATGCCCCATAGGGGGAGTTCATTTGAGTGCTTACCCCCATAGGGGGAACCCAAAAACTTGATCCAAGGAGATGGAATCTTTGTATTATTGATATCTAGAAAAAAGTTGATCCGAGGAGATGGAGGAGAAATACTTGGACATAGAGGGTAGAAGTGGATGGTGAGAGGTGTGGGGAAGGGTGTTGATCCGAGGAATTGGAGCAAGGAATTAGGGATGCAAGAGGGAGTCCATTTTGAATGCTTACCCCCAGAGGGGGAACCCAAAAAACTTGATCCAAGGAAGAGGAGTCTTTGTATTATTGATATCGAGAAAAACTTGATCCAAGGAAGTGGAGATCATAAGAAAATTCGAAAAAAATTGGGGTAGAAGTGGATGATGGGAGGTGTGGGGGAGGGTGTTGATCCGAGGAATTGGAGCAGGAATTTTGGGATGGGGTGAAAGTGGGAAGGAGAACCTCAAAAACTTGATCCGAGGAAGTGGAGTCTTTGTATTATTGATATCGAGAAAAACTTGCTCCAAGGAGATGGAGCAGGAATTTTGGGATGAAGTGGGTGGTGGGAGGGGTACCCATAGGGTGAAACCCAAAAAATTTGATCCGAGGCAATGGAGAGCACAAGAAAATGAAATTAAAAAAAAAAATCGGAAAAAAATTCAGGGGGCGTGGGCGATCCGGATGCTGCTGCAGAAGGCACTGCAGAAGGCGCGGGCGTGCACGAGGGCGGGCGCGAGGGTGGGCGCGGGCAGGCCCCGGTTGGGCTGACGCGTGGGCGGGCGGGCGCGAGGGCATGGCGGAAGAAGTCTGCTCAGAGGAGACCGCTCAGGAAAGGAGACCGCTCAGGAATACGGCGCTCAGCCCCATACGGCGCTCAGCCCCATACGGCGCTCAGCCGCTTTCACACCTACTTATATATATATATATATATATATATATATATATATGTGTGTGTGTGTGTGTGTGTGTGTGTGTATGTGTGTGTGTGTGTGTGTTGTGTGTGTGTGTGTGTGTGTGTGTGTGTGTGTGTCTGTGTTTGTGTGTGTGTGTGTGTGTGTGTGTGTGTGTGTGTTTGTGTGTTTAGAGGGGCCACAGATATATCAGATCACTTTTTAGATGTAGCTGCAGTGAGAGTAAAAGGTAGATGGGATACAAGGAAAATGGAAGGAACAAGTAAGAGAGAGGTGAAGGTTTATGAACTAAAGGAAGAGGCAGTTAGGGTAAAGATAGTAATAAGGGAGAAAAAGTTAGCATATGAGAGGTTTTTACAAATTAGAAGTGATGCAAGGAGGGAGGATTATATGGAGAGAAAAAGAGAGGTTAAGAGAGTGGTGAAGCAATGTAAAAAGAGAGCAAATGAGAGAGTGGGTGAGATATTATCAACAAATTTTGTTGAAAATAAGAAAAAGTTTTGGAGTGAGATTAATAAGTTGAGAAAAGCTAGGGAGGTATCGGGAAAATATAAGAAATATTTTTAGGAATTGTTAAATGTTGATGAAGATAGAGAAGCTGTGATTTCATGTATAGGGCAAGGAGTAACAACATCTTATAGGAGTGAGGAAGAGCCAGTTGTGAGTGTGGGAGGAGTGCGTGGGGCAGTGGGTAGAATGAAAGGGGGTAAAACAGCTGGGATTGATGGGATAAAGAGAAATGTTAAAATCAGATGGAGATATAGTTTTGGAGTAATTAGTGTTTTTATTTAATAAATGTATGGAAGAGGGTAAGGTACCTAGGGATTGGCAGAGAGCATGCATAGTTCCTTTGTATAAAGGCAAAGAGGACAAAAGAGAGTGTAAAAGTTATAGGGGAATAAGTCTGTTAAGTATACCTGGAGAAGTGTACGGTAGAGTTATTATTGAAAGAATTAAGAGTACGACGGAGAGGAGGATAGCAGGTGAACAAGGAGGATTTAAGAAAGGTAGGGGGTGTGTAGACCAAGTGTTTGCAGTGAAGCATATAGGTGAACAGCATTTAGATAAGGTAAAGAGGTTTTTGTGGCATTAATGGATTTGGAAAAGGCGAATGATAGGGTGGATAGGGGGCAATGTGGCAGATGTTGCAAATGTATGGAATAGGATGTAGGTTATTGAAAGCAGTGAAGAGTCTTTACGTGGATAGTGAGGCTCAGGTTAGAGTATGTAGGAAAGAGGGAGATTATTTCCCAGTATAAGTAGGCCTTAGACAAGGATGTGTGATGTCACCGTAGTTGTTCAATATATTTATCGACAGAGTTGTAAAAGAAGTGAATGTTCGGGTGTTGGCAAGAGGAGTGGAGTTAAAAGATAAAGAATCACACATAAAGTGGGAGCTGTCACAGTTGCTCTTTGCTGATGACACTGTGCTTTTGGGAGATTCTGAAGAGAAGTTGCAGAGGTTGGTTAATGAGTTTGGTAGAGTATGAAAAAGAAGGAAGTTAAAAGTGAATATAGGAAAGAGTAAGGTGATGAGGATAACAAAAAAAAATTAGGTAACGACAGACTGGATATCAGATTGGAGGGAGAGAGTATAGAGGAGGTGAATGTATTCAGATATTTGGGAGTTGACGTGATAGCAGATTGGCCTATGAAAGATGAGGCAAATCATATAACTGACAAGGGGGAAAAGGGGAATGTATAAAGAATTTTATCCATGAAAGCAAAGAGGGGAATGTATGAGAGTAAAATTATACCAACGCTCTTGTGTGAGTGTGAGGCATGGGTTATGTATGTTGCAACAAGGAGAGGGCAGTGTGTGGTGTGAATATAATGCAGAGAATCCGCAGTCTGGAAATTAGGATAAGGTGTGGGATTACCAAAACTATTATCCAGAGGGCTGAGGAGGGGCTACTGAGATTGTTTGGGCATGAAGAGAGGATGGAACAAAATATAATGACTTCGAGAGTGTGTGAATCTGTAGTGGAGGGTAGGCAGGGTAGGAGTCTGCCTAGGAAAGAATGGAGGGAAGGGGTAAAGGAGGGTTTTGTGTGCGAGGGGATTGGACTTCCAGCAAGCGTGCGTGAGCGTGTTAGATAGGAACAGATGAAGACAATGTTTTTTTGGACTTGACTTACTGTTAGAGTGCAAGCAAGGTAACATTTATGAAGGGATTCAGGGAAACCGGCAGGCCGGACTTGAGTCCTGGAGATGGGAAGTACAGTGCCTGCACTCTGCAGGAGGATTGTTAACGATGCAGTTTTATAACTGTGGTATAAGCATGCCTCTGGCAAGAGAGTGGATGGAGTGAATGATGATGAAAGGTTTTTTTCATTTTCTGGTTACCCTGCCTTTGTGGGAGACGGCCGATGGGTTAATAAAATAAATAATTATATATATGTATATATATATATATATATATATATATATATATATATATATATATATATATATATATATATATATATATATATATATATATATATATATATACATATATATATATGTCGTGCCAAATATGTAAAACTGGTCAATTAGCAAGAACTCATTTAAAATTAACTCCTTTCTAAAATTTTCTCGTATACGTTTAAAGATATATTTTTTTCATTAATGTTGATGCAAAAATTTTTAATTTTGCACCAGAAGGAACTTAGAAAACTTACCTAACCTTACTATAACAAGAAGAATTTATTTTAGCCTAACCCAACTAAATATATTTTAGATTTGTTTACAGTAATTTAATACTAAACAAACACAGTGAAATATATTTTTTTCGTTAAGTTCAGAATGATTTTGGCGAAATTATTGCATACACAAATTTTCACTTGTCCTATATGGCAAGATGAGCGTTGCTATTTAAGCCAAGATCGCAAGTTCTGCCTATTCGGCACGACATATATATATATATAAAATATATATATATATATATATATATATATATATATATATATATATATATATATATATATATATATATATATATATATATGTGTGTGTGTGTGTGTGTGTGTGTGTGTGTACTCACCTAGTTGAGGTTGCAGGGGTCGAGTCCAAGCTCCTGGCCCCGTGTGTGTGTGTGTGTGTGTGTGTGTGTGTGTGTGTGTACTCACCTATTTGTGGTTGCAGGCGTCGAGTCACAGCTCCTGGCCCCGCCTATGTGTGTGTGTGTGTGTGTGTGTGTGTGTGTGTGTGTGTGTGTGTGTGTGTGTGTGTGTGCGTGTGTGTGTGTGTGTGTGTGTGTGTGTGTGTAGTCACCCAATTGTGGTTGCAGGGGTCGAGACTCAGCTCCTGGCCCCGCCTCTTCACTGATCGCTACTAGGTCCTCTCCCTCTCTGCTTCCTGAGCTTTGTCATACCACTTCTTAAAACTATGTAAGGCTCCTGCCTCCACTACTTCACTTGCTAGGCTATTCCACTTCCTGACGACTCTATGACTGAAGAAATACTTCCTAACGTCCCTGTGACTCGTCTGAGTCTTCAGCTTCCAATTGTGACCCCTTGTTTCTATGTCACCTCTCTGGAACATCCTGTCTCTGTTCACCTTGTCTATTCCCCGCAGTATCTTGTATGTCGTTATCATGTCTCCCCTGACCCTTCTGTCCTCCAGTGTCGTCAGTCCGATTTCCCTCAACCTTTCCTCGTACGACATTCCCCTGAGCTCTGGAACTAGCCTTGTTGCAAACCTTTGTGCTTTCTCTTTGCCCCTCCCCAATCTTCATGAGTTTGCATTTGGCAGGGTTGAATTCGAGAAGCCAGTTTCTGGACCACATGTCCAGGCTGTCCAGGTCTCTTTGCAGTTCTGCCTCATCCTCATCCGATTTAATTCTTCTCATCAGCTTCACATTATCTGCGAATAGGGACACTTCAGAGTCTATTCCTTCCATCATGTCGTTCACATATATCAAAAATAGCACTGGTCCTAGAACTGACCCCTGTGATACCCCGCTCGTCACAGGCGCCCACTGTGATACCTCTTCGCGTACCATGACTCGTTGTTGCCTCCCTGTCAGGCATTCCGCGATCCATTGCAGTGCCCTCCCTGCTATATGCGCCTGATCCTCCAGCTTCTGCACTAATCTCTTGTGAGGAACTGTGTCAAAGGCCTTCCTGCAGTCCAGGAAAATGCAATCAACCCACCCCTCTCTCTCGTGTCTTACTTCTGTTACCTTGTCATAAAACTCCAGAAGGTTTGTGACACAAGATTTGCCTTCCATGAACCCATGCTGGTTTTTATTTATAATCTTGTTATGTTCGTGGTGTTCCACCACTCTCTTCCTGATAATCTTCTCCATGACTTTGCATACTATACATGTCAGAGACACAGGTCTGTAGTTTAGTGCATCGTTTCTGTTTCCTTTCTTAAATATGGGGACTACATTTGCTGTCTTCCATTTCTCAGGTAGTTGCCCAGTTTCAAGGGATGTGTTGAAGATTGTGGTAAGGGGCACACACAGCATCTCTGCTCCTTCTCTAAGGACCAATGGGGAGATGTTGTCCGGTCCCATTGCCTTTGAGGTATCAGGGTCACTTAGCAGCTTCTGCACCTCCTCCTCGGTTCGTATGTCATCCAACACTTGTTGGTATATTCCCTCTTGATGTTCCCTTCTGTGTTGTCTTCCCAGAGCCCTTCCTGTCGCTACTGTAAAAACTTCCTTAAACCTCCTGTTTAGCTCCTCACATACCTCCTGATCATTTCTTGTGAGTTCTCCACCTTCTGTCCTCAGTATGATCACCTGGTCTTTAACTGTTGTCTTCCTCCTGATGTGGCTATACAGCAGTTTCGGGTCAGTCTTGACTTTCGATGCTATGTCATTTTCATACTGTCGCTGGGCCTCCCTCCTTACCTGTGCATACTCATTCCTGGCTCTGCGACTAATCTCCCTATTTTCATGTGTTCTCTGCCTTCTGTACTTTTTCCATTCTCTATTGCACTTTGTTTTTGTCTCCTTACGCCGTCGGGTAAACCAGGGGCTCGTTCTGGTCTTCCCATTGTTTCTGTTGCCCTTGGGAATAAACCTTTCCACTGCCTCCTTGCATTTTGTTGTTACATATTCCATCATTTTATTTACTGGCATTCCTGCCAGTTCTCTGTCCCACGGAACCGCCTGCAGGAAGTTCCTCGAACCTATGTTGTCCCCTCTGTTATAGACTGGCTTTTCCCATTCAACTCCTGTTACTCTCTCCACTTGCAACTCTACTATGTATTCAAAGAACAGAACCACGTGGTCACTAGCTCCTAGGGGACTCTCATATGTGATGTCCTCAATGTCTGAACTGCCCAGGCTGAACACAAGGTCCAATCTTGCTGGTCCCCCCTCCCCTCTCACTCTGGAAGTGTCCTTAATATGTTGGTGCATGAGGTTTTCCAGCACCACATCCAACATCTTGGCTCTCCATGTTCCAGGACCCCCGTGTGGCTCCAGGTTTTCCGAGTCAATCTCCCTGTGGTTGAAATCACCCATAGCCAGCAACTTTGCTTTGCTGGAGTGAGCTCTTCTTGCCACCTCAGCAAGTGTGTCCACCATTGCTCTGTTCCTCTCTTCATATTCCTCTCTTGGCCTCCTGCAGCTCTGTGGTGGATTATACATCACTGCAATGACCACCTTGTGCTACTCTGTCTCGTCTATGCCTCCCATTTTCTCGAATTTCCATCGGTTTTTTACGAGCCGAGCAACCCCTCCTCCCCCTCTGCCCCTTCTATCTTTCCTCATGCTCTGGTATCCTGGTGGGAAGATTGCATCTGTTATTGTCTCCGTGAGTTTTGCTTCTGTAACTGCTATGATGTCTGGGGACTTCTCATTGATTCTTTCTTGACATTCCTCACATTTAGTTGTTAATCCATCTGCATTTGTGTACCAAGCCTTCAACTTCTGTTCTAATACTGTAACTGTGGTCCTGGGGGAATACTGGGGTTGGGAGAGCAGGAACCCTGGTGGGGGTCTGTGGGGGGTTGCAGTGGAGGTGGAGGAAGAGCTCCCATAGGAGGTTGCTGTAGTGGTAGGGTTCGTGGTGCGGGGGGGGGAACAGAGGGATTGGTGTGTGATGGTTGGTTTAGATTGTTCAGTTGCCTTGGGGGTGTCTTGGCTGGAGTCCTTCTGCAGGTGTTTCTGGGGGGGTGTGCTTGCCCTTCCACCTGTGCCTGGGTTATTCTGCTCTTCTTTGTCATTTCCTCCCATTCCTCCTTTCATTTTTGCACTCTCTCTTTCAGTATCATCCTTTCCTCCTGTGTTCTGTCTCAATTGAGGTACACACTCTTGAACTCCTGTTTGCCTCTAAGCCGAGCTTTCTCCTGCAGGATCATGGTTTGAGTTGATTCTGCCTTGAAAATTACTTTGAGAGGCTGTTTCCTTCTTGTGAACCACCTGATTCTCCGGAAATTTGCCACCTGTGTCATGTCTCCCTCGTCTATCATCTTCATGATACCTTCAATCGTTTTTTTCTCCTCCTGTTATCTTTCATCATAAGTTTCCCCTTCAGCTTCATCTAGCCCATAGACAAAAACTGATCGCTCCCTTTCCACCTCCCAATGTGACTCCCATTGCATCCTCTGAGGTGTTTTAGTTCCTTCCCATGGAGTGTTCCTTCCTTCAGTCCCTTCCCTAGCTGTGGCCCCTATGCTCATTGGTTTGTCCTTCCTGCTCACCTGTTCCTGGCCCCCACAAGTGTCTGGTAAGATCCCTGCACATGTCCTAGTTCCTTCAATGTCTTCCAACCTCTCATGCTATCCTAATGTGCTCCCTGTCTTTGTTTTGGCCCCATGTGGGTTTGACAGGACCTCTGCATACAGTTTAGCTTCCATGCTCCCTTCAGACCCTTTGTCTGTGTCTGATGTAAATATTGCTGATGCTACTTCTGTATTATATTTATCTCCAGGCTGTTTCAGATTTCTCAGCTCCTCTTGTAATCTCTGTATCTTGGCTTCTGCTATTGTGGCATGTTGCTCCCACTTCTGCACTCTGCTGCTAACTTCTCCTCCATCTTCCTTGCATGTGTGTGTGTGTGTGTGTGCATATATATATATATATATATATATATATATATATATATATATATATATATATATATATATATATATATATATATATATATATATATATTCCAACAAGTCGGCCGTCTCCCACCGAGGCAGGGTGACCCAAAAAGAAAGAAAATCCCCAAAAAGAAAATAATTTCATCATCATTAAATACTTTCACCTAACTCACTCAATCACTGTTTTTGCAGAGGTACCCAGAATACAATTGTGTAAAAGTATATATGTATAAAAATACACAATATATCCCTCCAAACTGCCAATATCCCAAACTCCTCCTTTAGAGTGCAGGCATTGTACTTCCCATTTCGAAGACTCATGTCTGGTTATATAAAATAACCAGTTTCCCTGAATTCCTTCACTAAATATTACCCTGCTCACACTCCAACAGCTCGTCGGGTCCCAGATACCATTTGTCTCCATTCACTCCTATCTAATATGCTCATGCACACTTGCTGGAAGTCCAAACCCCTCGCCCACAAAACCTCCTTTACCCCCTCCCTCCAACTTTTTCGAGGATGACCCCTACCCCGCCTTCCTTCCCCTACAGATTTATACACTCTCCATGTCATTCTACTTTGATCCATTCTCTCTAAATGACTAAACCACCTCAACAAACCCTCTTCAACTATCTGACTAATACTTTTATTAACTCCACACCCTCCCCTAATTTCCACACTCCGAATTTTCTGCATAATTTTTACACCACACATTGTCCTTAGACAGGACATCTCCACTGCCTCCAACCGCCTCCTCGCTGCAGCATTTACAACCCAAGCTTCACACCCATATAAGAGTGTTGGTACTACTATACTTTCATACATTCCCTTCTTTGCCTCCATAGATAAATTTTTTTTGCCTCCACATATATCTCAATGCACCATTCACCTTTTTTCCTTCATCAATTCTTTGATTAACCTCATCCTTCATAAAGCCATCCACTGACACGTCAACTCCCAAATATCTGAAAACATTCACTTCTTCCATACTCCTCCTCCCCAATTTGATATCAAATTTTTCTTTATCTAAATCATTTGATACCCTCATCACCTTACTCTTTTCTATGTTCACTTTCAACTTTCTACCTTTACACACATTCCCAAACTCATCCACTAACCTTTGCAATTTTTCTTTAGAATCTCCCATAAGCACAGTATCATCAGCAAAAAGTAACTGTCACTTCCCATTTTGTATTTAATTCCCCATAATTTACTTCTTTTACAACCCCATCTATAAAAATATTAAACAACCATGGTGACATTACACATCCCTGTCTAAGACCTACTTTTACCGGGAAGCAGTCTCCCTCTCTTCTATACACCCTAAAATGAGCCTCACTATCCTCATAAAAACTCTTTACAGGATTTAGCAACTTACCACCTATTCCATATACTTGCAACATCTGCCACATTGCTTCCCTGTCCACTCTGTCATATGCCTTTTCTAAATACATGAATGCAATAAAAACTACCCTATCTTTATCTAAATACTGTTCACATATATGCTTCATTGTAAACACTGGATTTACACATCCCCTACCCACTCTAAAACCTCCTTGCTCATCCGCAATCCTACATTCTGTTTTGCCTCTAAATCTTTCAATAATAACCCTACCGTACACTTTTCCTGGTATACTCAGTAAACTTATTCCTCTATAATATCTATAATATCTATAATAATCTCTATAATAATCTTTTGTCCCCCTTCCCTTTATATAAAGGGACTATACACGCTCTCCGCCAATTCCCCTCTTTCATACATTTATTAAACAAAAACTCCAACCACTCCAACACTATATCCCCCTCTGCTTTTAACATTTCTGTCATGATCCCGTCAGTTCCAGCTGCTTTACACCCTTTCATTCTACGTAATGCCTCACGCACCTCCCTCACACATCCTGCTCTTCTTCACTCCTAAAAGATGGTATACCTCCCTGGCCAGTGCATGAAATTACCACCTCCCTTTCTTCGTCGACATTTAAAAGGTCCTCAAAATATTCTCGCCATCTACCCAATACCTCCATCTCCCCATCTACTAACTCTCCTACTCTGTTTTTAATTGACAAATCCATTTGTTCCCTAGGCTTTCTTAACTTGTTTAACTCACTCCAATTTTTTTTTTATTTTCATTAAAATTTCTTGACAGTGCCTCTCCCACTCTGTCATCTGCTCTCCTTTTGCACTCTCTCACCACTCTCTTCACCTTTCTTTTACTCTCCATATACTTTACTCTTCTTATAACACCTCTGCTTTGTAAATACCTCTCATATGCTACCTTTTTCTCTTTTATCATACCCTTTACTGCATCATTCCACCAATCACTCCTCTTTCCTCCTGCACCCACCCTCCTATAACCACAAACTTCTGCTCCACATTGTAATTCTGCATTTTAAAAGCTATTCCAACCCTCTTCAACCGCCCACTTCTCATACCTGCACCAGCTCACCTTTCTGCCAATAGTTGCTTATATTTCACCCGAACTTCCTCCTCCCTTAGTTTATACACATTCACCTCCCTCTTACTTGTTGTTGCCATTTTACTCTTATCCCATCTACCTCTTACTCTAACTGTAGCTACAACTAAATAATGATCCGATATATCAGTTGCCCCTCTGTAAACGTGTACATCCTGGAGCCTACCCATCAACCTTTTATCCACCAATACATAATCTGACAAACTACTTTCATTTCATGCTACATCAAACCTTGTATATTTATTTATCCTATTTTTCGTAAAATATGTATTATTTATTGCCAAACCTCTTTCTACACATAGCTCAATTAAAGGCTCCCCATTTACATTTACCCCTGGCACCCCAAATTTACCTACTACTCCCTCTTCAACATTTTTACCCACTTTAGCATTAAAATTCCCAACCACCATTAATCTCACACTTGGTTCAAAACTCCCAACACATTCACTCAACATTTCCCAAAATCTCTCTCTCTCCTCTATATTTCTCTCTTCCCCAGGTGCATATACGCTTACTATAACCCACTTCTCACATCCAACCTTTTTTTTACTCCACATAATCCTTGAATTAATACATTTATAGTCCCTTTTTTCCTGCCATAACTTATCATTCAACATTATTGCTACTCCTTCTTTAGCTCTAAGTCTATATTAGAAACCCCTGACCTAATCCCATTTATTCCTCTCCACTGAAACTCTCCCACCCCCTTCAGCTTTGTTTCACTTAAAGCCAGGACATCCAGCTTCTTCTCATTCATAACATCCACAATCATCTCTTTCTTATCATTCGCACAACATCAACGCACATTCAGATTTCCCACTTTGACAATTTTCTTCTTCATATTCTTTTTAGTAATTATTTCAGGAAAAGTGGTTACTAGCCCATTGTTCCCGACATTTTAGTTGACTTTTACAACACGCATGGCTTAAGGAGGAAAGATTCTTATTCCACTTCCCCATGGATATAAAAGGAAAAGTAATAAGACCAAGAACTATTAAGATAAAATCAAAGAAAACTCAGCTGAGTGTGTATAAATAAACGTGTACATGTATGTGTAGTGTGACCTAAGTGTAAGTAGAAGTAGCAAGACGTACCTGTAATCTTGCATATTTATGAGACAGAAAAAAGACACCAGCAATCCTACCATCATGTCAAACAATTGCAGGCTTTCGTTTTACACTCACTTGGCAGGACGGTAGTACCTCCCTGGGCGGTTGCTGTCTACCAACCTACTACCTTAAAAATTGTTTTAATTCTTCGTTGAACTGCCTAATAAGCCATACCACGGTTGGTATATATGTATATATATATATATATATATATATATATATATATATATATATATATATATATATATATATATATATATATATATATATATATATATATATATATATATATGTCGTGCCGAATAGGCAGAACTTGCGATCTTGGCTTAAACAGCAACGCTCATCTTGCCATATAGGACAAGTGAAAATTTGTGTATGCAATAATTTCGCCAAAATCATACTTAACCTAACGATAAAAATATATTTCACTGTGTTTGTTTAGTATTAAATTATTGTAAACAAATCTAAAATATATTTAGTTGGGTTAGGCTAAAATAAATTGTTCTTGTTATAATAAGGTTAGGTAAGTTTTCTAAGTTCCTTTTGGTGCAAAAGTATAAATTTTTACATCAACATTAATGAAAAAAAAAATATCTTTAAACGTATAAGAGAAAATTTTAGAAAGGACTTAATTTTAAATGAGTTCTTGCTAA
>NC_069427.1:8894284-8978991 GCF_026875155.1 Cherax quadricarinatus
CCATCTATAACTAGATTAAACAACCACGGTGACATCACACCATCACTTATAATATATATATATATTTATATATATATATATATGTATATAATATATTATTATATATATATATATATTTTTTTTTCTCAAACAAGTCGGCCGTCTCGCACCGAGCAGGGTGACCCCAACAAAAAAAAGAAAGAAAAATCCCCAAAAAGACAATACTTTCATCCATCCATTCAACACTTTCACCCACACTCGCACATTATCACTGTTTTTGCAGAGGTGCCTCAGAATACAACAGTCTAGAAGCTACACATATTACAGATACACAACTTTATCCTCCAAACTGCCAATATCCCAAACCCCTCCTTTAAAGTGCAAGGCATTTCTTCCATTTCCAGGACTCTCAAGTCGACTATATGAAAAATAACCGGTTTCCCTGAATACCATTCACTATATATTACCCTGCTCACACTCCACAGATCGTCAGGTCCCAAGTACCTTTCGTCTCCCTTCACTCCTATCTAACACGACTAACGCACGCTTGCTGGGAAGTCAACGCCCCTTACCACACAAACCTCCTTACCCCCTCTCTCCAACCTTCGAGGACGACCCCTACCCGCCTTCCTTCCCCTATAGATTTCTATGCTTTCCATGTATTCTACTTTGAACATTCTCTCTTAAATGACAAACCACCTCAACAACCCCTCTTTGCCTTGACTAATACTTTTATTAACTCCACCACCTTCTCTATTTCCACACCTCCGTACTTTTCTGCATTAATATTTCACCACAACATTGCCCTTAAACAGGACATCTCATGCCTCCAACCGTCTCTCGCTGCTGCCTTTACCACCAGCTTCACACCATATAAGAGTGTTGGTACTATATACTTTTCATTACATCCCCTTCTTTGCCTCCATAGATAAAGTTTTTTGATCACATATACCTCAACGCCCACTCACGTTTTTTCCTCATCAACTTCTATGATTAACCCTCATCTTAATAAATCCATTCCGCCGGAAACGTCAACTCCAAGTATCTGAAAGAACATTACTTCTTCTCATACACATCCTCCCCAATTGATATCCATTTTTACTTTATCTAAATCATTTGACACCCTCATCACCTTACTCTTTTCTATGTTCACTTTCAACTTTCTACCTTTACACACATTCCCAAACTTCATCCACTAACGCCTTTGCAATTTTTCTAGACATTCCCATAAGACAGTATATCAGCAAAAAGTAACTGTCGTCAATTCCCATTTTGAATTTGTTCCCCATATTTAATCCCACCCCTTTTCTTTTCCAAACACCCCTAGCCATTTACTTCCTTAACAACCCATCTATAAATAATTAAACAACCATGAATATATTAAACAACCCATGAATAGTATTAAAACTTTGCCGATTTATAGCATGCTCTTCTTGCCAGAATAAGGTAAGCGAAAATTTGTGTATGCAACATTTGCCCCACAATCATCCTGAACATAACGAAAAAAATGTATTTCATTGTGTTTGTTTATTATTACATTACTGTAAACTTTTCTAAAATTTATTTGGTTGGATTAGGCTAAATTAAATTGCTCTCTTTATTATAAGGTTAGGTAAGTTTTCTAAAGTTCTTTTCGTACAAAATTATTAATTTTTACATTAACATTAATGAAAAAAAATCTTTCAAGGGATAAGAGAAAATTAATTAGAAAGAGACTAATTTTAAAACCCCCGAGCTCTTTGCTAATTGACAGTTTTTCTATTAGGCACGAATTATGTGGTATTTTGCAGCGGTAACAAGAGCATTTCCCTGGTTCTCTTCCCCTATGTTTCAGCTGGATATAGCAAGGAGTCAATGCTCTTGTTTGGAGAGCATAAAATCACATCATCAAAGGGTATCCAGCTAGGGCTCCTCTTGTCCATTTCATCTTATGTATACGCAGTTAGGGAAAATCCACAGTCAGACTGACCAGCGAGTATCTATAGAATCTCTGGTTCCTAGATGATGGCACCATAGCACGGTACAAAAGGATCCCATCTTAGGTGATCTTACAAAGTGATGATCACCGGGGAGGACAGGATAATGTGGTCTCATCCCTGAATCCATCCAATGTGAATCATTTCAGTCAACAAGTGATAAATGCAGTGAGATCCAGACTAACACGGACCATCATCATTGCCCTACAAATAGTTGTCTGCTTGGAACACCTTTGGGAAAGCGATGCCATTGACACAATACTCAGGGAAGGAAATTTGAAAGAACTGAGGGAATGGGAACAACTGTGAATAGCAATGTTGACACCCACGAACTTGTAACCTTCTCACAAGTGCTGAGTCCTGCCAGGTGACATATTTCCCGACAGATGTGCTGCACCTTCATTGATATCCCTATCTGCACGCAAATATGACAGTTCTTGGGGTAGATTTTTTCCGAAAAGTTCTTAACCTTACTTAGAATCGGGCAGTGGAACCCAAAACTACACTTTCAGTCCGACTAGAAGGCATTGGTGGAGCATGTCATCCACAGATTGCGTACCTGCTTTTCAGTCCTCTGCATTGCATCAGAGGGCTTGTAGCAGCAATTCTTCCCTGAACTGCTAGGGACATTGATTGGAGTCAGGATCAAAGTTCATTGAAGGAGCCATTGGATCTCGGGATAATCTAACGGGCTCTGAACCCAGACCTGCCTCCACCCCAACAACTACAAACAGTCGCCACTGGATGGCCCGGATAGTGGAGTAAAATACGACTCAAAATGTCTTCAGAGGTGTCAGGAAAGGATAGAGCACGCCTCTGGCCAGTGAGAGCTCTCATGCAGGGGACTTTTTAGGAAACATAAACATTATTGCCAAGTTTAATGTGATCCTTTTATTGGACAACGTTTCACCCACGCTGTGGGCTTTTCAAGACACACACAGAATCTACTGGGGAGGAAGGTTACAGGGAGTTTTTATAGTCATGTTCAGAATGTTGAGGTTCGGCGGAGAATGCCGCATCTGATGATATACCGGGTTGGGGTTATAGAGTCGTGGGTTAGCTTGGCAGGGCGGTATTGAACAAGTTGTGAGTAGACCTTCTGCAGTGTTCTATGTTCTTATGTGGATAGCGATGAATGAGTTTCTTGGCGAGTGGTTCATCTCTGTCTATAGAAAGCCGTTGTTCTGGTTGAAATTGTTGGTTAAGAGATAAGCGATGATTTACAGGATTCTTCGGTATTGAGTGTTGTCTTTTTTCCTGTGGCGATAAGTCTTGAGTTTGTATTCGTTAATTAAATGGTTGTGTGAATTGCGATGTTGTACACAGGCAGTTCTTGTATCGTCAGTCCTGCTTGCATATTGGTGTTTCTGACAATACGTGCTTTGGAGGTCTCTTGATTGTATTCGCTACATATAACTTGTGCAGTGCATTACAAGGGATATGTATACCCCTGCAAGAGATGGAGGCTTGCCCCTGTTCTACTACTGGTGGTGTTTGCTGGTCGTGGTTGTGGAGGTAGATACTTGGGATTGAACGGTATTGGAAAAGCTGTTGGAAACATGTTGGCAATGAGTTGGGGGGGGCGACTATGTATCTCTTCTGGCCGTGTCTTCTCTGGGTGTGTTGCAGATGTTTTAATGCCGCCGTATGTCAGTCTCTGATGAAGTGACGAGGATAGTGGAGTTTAGAAATATACTTGTCAATTTATAGTGCATTTTCACCCATTCAAGGAACTCATTGCTAGGAAGGAATGCCAATATAATTGAACAAGTATTTTTCTAAAACTCCACTAGCCTCGTCACTCATCAGTAGACTGCAGACGGCTGCGGCATTAAACATCTTTCAACACACAGAGAAGGACACTGCCGAAAGGAAGAGATACATAGTCCTCCCACAACTTCTATTGTCAACATGTTTCCAAACATCTTTTCCAATACATTATTCAGTATCATACCTCCACAACCACGACCATCTGGACACACACCAGTAGTAGACAGGAAAGCTTCCATCCTCTGTCAGGGGTATTACTAATTCCCTTGTAATGGACTGCAAGAATTTTCATGTAGTGCGAAACTCAAGAGACTTCCCAAAAACGTATTTCAGAACACCACTATGCAAGCAGGACATGACGATACAAGGAATGCCTGTGTACAAACATCGCATTCGCAAACCATTTAATTAATCTACAGAAACTCAAGACTTATCGCCACAGCAAGAACAACATCAATACAGAAGAATCCTGGAAATCATCGCTTTTCTCTATAACCCAACAAATTTCAACCAGATGTGATGAAGGTTTGAAAAACCGAAAGTGAGATTGAAGACACTTATGCCAACATATGGGAATCTTTAATTCAGGAAACGTTTCGCCACACATTGGCTTCATTCAGTCCAATACAAAGAGGACAGCGTAAGGAGAGGGGAGAATGAGGTAATTGTTCCCTCAACACTGTTCAACCTTGGACGAAGACTACTTCGACTAGTGGATGGTCCCACTATGACCCCGCCTCCACCTGCTTTCACGTCCCTCATACAGTATTATAAGACCACGTCTACGGCTCTATGACTGTACATTCTACAGATTGATGGAATGAACACATCGACTCCAGGTTGAGGACTGATCTACCTCATTATCCTCCTCTCCTTACGCCTTCCTCTTTGTATTGCGACTGATGAAGCCCACTGTGTGGCGAAACGTTTCCTGAATAAAGATTCTCATATGCTGATAAGAACATAAGAACATAAGAACGGAAGGAACTACTGCTGAAGGCCTACTGGGCCCATGCGAGGCAGGTCCAAGTCTCCCACCGGCTTAGCCAATGCACCAACATAGTCAGGTAGGTCACCTGACTCTAGGGTGGGAACACGGCAACCGACTGGTAGCACCAAGCTATCAGGTCTAACTCAACACCCACCCACATCTTAATCATTGTATTTATCCAACCCTATTTTTAAGTACACACACCAAACAACGTTCTGGGCCATCTATGAACGGTACTTGGAGTTTGTTTCCACTTCATTCCACAAACTCCTATTACCCAAACCCCAGTACTTTCCTAATATCCTACTGATCTGAATTTTTCCAACTTAAAACCATTGCTGCGAGTCCTGTTCTAGGCTAGATATTTTCAGACACACTATTTACATCCCTTTATTTATTCCGTCTTCCATTTATTACACCTCAATCATATCCCTAATTCTACGTCTTTCTAGAGAGTGCAGTTTCAGGGCCCTTAGTCTATACCTACCATAGCGAGGTTTCTGATACATGGGCATCATCTTTGTCTATCCTCCTTGTACATTTTCCAGAGAATTTTATATTCCATTCTGTAATACAGGTGATCCAAAACTGTGCAGAATAGATACTAAGATGAGGCCTAACACAAGGATGTATAATGAGTTGAAGAACAAACTGAGGCTCCTATTATTTATGATTCTTGTATATGAAGCAAGGATTCTATTAGCTTATTGCGCAACACTTATGCATGTTGTCTTGGTTCATATTACTGCTAACCAGCACTCCTAAATCTTTTTCGCAATCCGTAATATTAAGATCTACATTATTTAGTTTATTATGTGGCATGGGTTATTGTCCTGTCCAACATTTAGAACTTTGGGATTTGTCTATATTAAAACTGCATCTGCCCACTTATCCGACCTACTGCATCAGTCTATTAAATCTTCCTGGAGTGCTCGAATGTCCTCGTCAGAATGAATTCGACGGCCTTTTTGGTATGTCATCGCAAACTTGCGATGTCGCTCTTTATGCCTCATAATGTCGTTTATGTAGATTTGTGAACAGCAGGGGGCCCAAACACTGACCCCTGTGGGAACACCGCTCGTAGACGCTTCCCTCCACTCTGAGATTTCTGCTCCTCCATTTATGCAAACTCTCTGCTGCCAATTTGTTAAACCATGCCTTAATCAGGAAAAAATTTTCCTCCTCATTCCATGTGCTTTCATTTTCCTCCAATAGTCTACTGATGTGCGGGACCCGGTCAAAGCTTACTGAAGTCCATATACACAATATCCTATTCAAATTTACCATGATCTACCCTCCTCAAATACCTTACGTGAAAAAAGTTGTATTAAATTCGTTTAGGCAGGAACGCCCCTTTGTTAAAACCATGTGAGATTCGTTGATTATTTATGTTATCAAGGTGGCTCGAACTGCCTCGGCAATTATGATCCATAAATTTTCCCACTATGGAGGTTAGGCTTATTTTTCGGTCCCTATAGTTCGAAGTAAGGACATGTCACCTGTCATTTTCGAAGTAAATATAAGGTATCACATTTGCCATTTCCCTTTATCTGGCACCATGCCAGTTGTAGTGATATGTTGAAAAGATTAGCCAAAGGCGTGCTAAGCTATCTTTACTTTCCTTTAGGAACCTTGCATACAAGTTCATCAGGGCTGGGGGGATTTGTTTAGGTTTTAATTTATCTATTTGCCTAAGGACCATGTCATTGTGGGACTCCTAATAGTGACACAGTTTATTAATGGTCTGTTCTACATAATTTATCAATTTCTGGAATATCGCTGGTCATCATCTGTGTTAAAAACTGAGAGGAAGTATGTGTCTTAAAAATATCTTACCATTTCTTATCACTGTCAGTGAGCTGGACCCCGAGGAACTTTTGAGTGGGCGCCCTATCTTGTCCCTGATCTTACTTCTGTATATCTGAACGATTCCTTTTGGTTAGTCTTAGATTCTTTGCACAACTTTAAACCTCATAATCTCTATTTGCTTTTCTAAGTCCTTTTTTATTTCTCTCATCTAAATGATTATATCGATTTTCTTAAACAAAAAAACATTTTTTTTGCCCCCTCTCCTTTTTGATTTGCCATATATATGCTCTCTTTTGACAATCCGATATTTTAACATCTATATGTTCATCCCTTTAGGATCATTTTGTTTGATCTGATTTCCCTATTTGGAACATAATTTGACTGAGCAGCTAGAACTATGCCCTGGAAAGCATCATATCGGCAACCATCACCACCTACCTGACCCCTAGTCAGGTCATTCCAGTTCAGCCCACCTAAGTAATTTTTCAGTCCTATGAAATCAGCCAAGCGAAAGTGTCTCAATCTTCAATTTCAACCAGAACAACGGCTTCTATAACATAGCTGAACCACTCGCCAAGAAACTTCTTCATCGCTATCCCACATAAGAACATAGAACACTGAAGAAGGTCTACTCACAACTTTTCCAATACCCGAATGAACATTAAAATGGTATAAAATACCGACAGATTGTTAGGTAAGACACATATGCAACAGTTAGGTATCTTTATTTTGAAACGTTTCGCCTACACAGTAGGCTTCTTCAGTCGAGTACAGAAAAGTTGATAGAAGCAGAAGATCTTGAAGACGAATGTAATCCAAATCCATCACCCTTTAAGTTTGAGGTGGTCAGTCCTCAGTCTGGAGAAAAAGCATTGTTCCGTTGTTGTCTTAAACAAATGAATGTTGAAGTGACAGAATCGGGCCTTATATAGTTCCAGGAGGTGAGGACGTAGGTTGATTTGGGGGCAGGTCCTTCTCAAACTCAGCCGTTTTTCACTAGTAGAGGTTTTTCGAAGTAGATGGTCTGTACCAAGATACCCTTGTTTGCAGTGTTCTGACCGAATGAACATTAAAAATGGTATAAATACCGACCCGATTGTTAGGTAAGACACATATGCAACAGTTAGGTATCTTTATTTTGAAACGTTTCGCCTACACAGTAGGTTCTTCCATCGGTACAGAAAGTTGATAGAAGCAAGATACCTTGAAAGACGATTAATCAGTCCCATCACCCTTAAAGTTTTGAGGTTGGTCGTCCCTCAGTCTGGAGAAGAGCATTGTTCCGTTGTCTGAAACAATATGTAGTTGAAGTGACAGAATCGGGCCTATTATAGTGCCAGGAGGGGAGTACAGGTTGATTTGGGAGGGAAGGTCCTTCTCAAACTCAGCCGTTTCACTAGTAAGGTTGTCGAAGTAGATGGTCTGTACCAAGATACCCTTGTGTTGCGTGTCTGACAGAAATGAACATTAAAATGGTTAAAATACCGACAGATTGTTAGGTAAGACACAATATGCAACAGTTAGGGATCTTTATTTTGAAACGTTTCGCCTACACAGTAGGCTTCCGTCAGTCGAGTACAGAATAAGTTGAGGATAGAAGCAGAAGTTACTGAAGACGATGTAATCAGACCATCACCCCTTAAAGTTTTGAGGTGGTCAGTTCCTCAGTCTGGAGAAGAGCATTGTTCGTCTGTCTGAAAAATATGAGTTGGAGTGACAGAATCGGGCCTTATATAGTGCCAGGAGGTAGACGTAGGTGATTTGGGTGAGGGCAGGTCTTCGCAAACTCAGCCGTTTCATAGTAGGAGGTTGATCGAAGTAGATGGTCTGTACCTCAAGATACCTTGTGTCTGCAGTAGTCTGACAGAATGAACTTTTACAAATGGTATAAAATACCGACAGATTGTTAGGTAAGACACATATGCAACAGTTAGCGTATCTTCTTTTATTTTGAAACGTTTCGCCAACACAAGTAGGGATTCTTCCAGTCGAGTACCGAAAATGTTGACTAGAAAAGGCAGAAGATTACTGAAGACGATGTACATCAGTCCACCATCTTAAAGTTTTGAGGTGGTCAGTCCCTCAGTCTGGGAGAAGAGCATTGTTCCGTTGTCCTGAAACACAATATGAAGATTGAAGTGACAGAATCGGGGCTTATATAAGTGCCAGGGAGGTCGAGCCGTAGGTTGATTGTTGGGAGGGCAGGTCTTCTCAAAAAACTAGCCTGTCTCTCTCAGTAGAGGTTGTCGAAGTAGATGGTCTGTACCAAGATACCCTTGTGTTGCAGTGTATGACAGATATGACATTAAAAATGGTATAAAAATACGACAGATTGTTAGGGTAAGACACATATGCAACAGTTAGTGTATCTTTATTTTGAAACGTTCTCGCCTTAACAGTAGGCTTCTCATGTCGAGTACAGAATGTTGATAGAAGGCAGAGTTATTGTAAGCGATGTAATCAGTCATTCACCTTAAAAGTTTTGAAGGCGGTCAGTCCCTCAGTCTGTGAGAAGAGCATTGTTCCTCGTTGTCTGAAACAATATGAAGTTGAAGTGACAGAATCGGGCACTTATATAGGTGCCAGGAAGGTGAGGTAGTAGGTTGATTTGGGAGGGGCAGGTCCTTCTCAAAAACTCAGCCGATCTCAGAGTAGAGGGTCTGTCGAAGTAGATGGTCTAGTACCAGTTACCCTTGTGTTGCAGTGTCTGACAGAATAACTTATAAAAATGGTATAAAAATACCGACAGATTGTTAGGGTTAAGGACACATATGCAACAGTAAGGTTCTTTGTAGGTAAGGACACAATGCACAGTTAGGTATCTTTATTATTGGAAACGTTTCGACTACACAGTAGGTTTTTCAGTCAAGTACAGAAAAGACTTGATTAAGAAGCAGAAGATACTGAAGACGATGTAATAGTCCATCACCCTTAAAGTTTTGGGTGGTCAGTCCCTCAGTCTGGAAAAGGGATTTTTCCCATAGTATGAAAAAAATTGGGAGATGAAGGACAAAATGGAGCTTTTTATGCGCCAAGAGGTGAGACGAAAGGCCTGGGAGGGTAAGAACTCAGATGTTGAAAGGTCAGGTCCTTTTCAAAATCCACCGCTCCCCTAGGGAAGTTGTCAAAGTTTATTGCAGGTCTGTCCCAAAGATCCCCTTGTGTTGCAGTTTTGACAGTTTGAACATTAAAATGGTAAAAAAATACCGACGGGTTGTTGGGGTAAGACACATATGCAACAGTTAGGTATCTTTATTATAAAAACTTTTGCCTAACAGTAGGCTTCTTCGTCAAGTACAAAAAAGTTGATGAAGCAGAAGTACTTGAAGCGATGTAATCAGTCCATCCCCCTTAAGTTTTGAGGTGGTCAGTCCCTCTTTTGGAGAAGGCATTGTTCCATGTATGAAACATTGGAGATAAGGACAAAATGGAGCTTTTTATAGCCCCAAAGAGGTGAGACGTGGCCACTGAGGGGGAAAAACCGGATGTTAAAAGGTCGGGCCCTTTCTAAACCCAGCGCTTCATAGGGGAAGTTGTGGGTTTGTTTGAGGTCTTCCCAAGTCCCTTGTTTTGCGTGTCGGGACGATTAAACATTAAAATGGTAAAAAATCCCGAAGGTTGTTGGAAGGGAACATATGCAACATTAGGTATCTTTATTATGAACGTTTCGCCTAACGTAGGCTTCTTCAGTAAAGTACGAAAAGTTGTAAAAGCAGAAGATATTTGAAGACGTGTAATCAGTCCATCACCCTTAAGTTTTGAGGTGGTCAGTCCCCAGTCTGGAGAAGAGCATTGTTCCAAAATATGAAACAATATGGAATGAAGTGACAGATGGAGCTTTTTATAGGGGCCAAGAGGGAGACGTAGGCCCTGGAGGGTAAGAACTCAGATTTTAAAAGGTCGGGTCTTCTAAAATCCAGCCGCTTCATGGGGAAGTTGTCAAAGTTGATTGCAGGTCTTACCAAGTACCCTTGTTTTGCAGTGTTGACAGTTTGAACTTTAAAATGGTAAAAAATCCCCGAGGGGTTTTTAGGAAAGCACATATGAACGTTAGGTATCTTTATTATGAAACGTTTCGCTCACAGTGGGCTTCTTCAGTAAAGACAGAAAAGTTGATAAAAGCGAAGATACTTGAAGACGATGAAATCAGTCACCCCCTTAAAATTTTTGGGTTTGGTCAGCCCCTCAGTTGAAGAAGCCTATGTGTAGGCAAAAATTTTTCATAATAAAGATACCTAACTGTTGTATTGTTTTTACCTAAAAACCCTGTCGGTTTTTATACCATTTTAATGTTCAATTGTCGACACTGAACACAAGGTATTTTGGGACAGACCTGCAATCAACTTCGACAACTTCCCCTAGTGGAGGGCTGGATTTTTAGAAGGCCTACCTTTTAACATCTGAGTTTTACCCCTTTGTGGCTACGTTCACCTCTTGGGCTAAAAAAAGCTCCCTTCTGTCACTTCTTCCTGTTGTTTTATACTATGAACAATGTTTTCCAGAATGGGGGCTGACCCCTCAAACTTAAGGGTGTGGGGCTGATTACATCGTCTTCAAGTATTTTGCTTCTATAACTTTTCTGTACTTGACTGAAAAAGCCTACTGTGTAGGCGAAAGTTTCATATAAAAATACCAACTGTTGCATATGTTCTTACCAACAACCCCGTCGGGTTTTTTTTTACCCCTTTTAATGTTTAATCTGTCGCACGCAAAAAAAGGGATCTTGGTACAGACCTGCAATCAAATTCGACAAAATTCCAACTAGTGAGAGCGGTGGATTTTGGGAAGGACCTGACCTTTAACATCTGGTTCTTTCCTTCTAGTGGCCTAGTCACCTCTTGGCGCTATAAAAAAACCCATTTGTCACTTCATCCCTATTGTTTCATACTAGGACAATGCTCTTTCCAGATGAGGGCTGACCACCTCAAAACTTTAAGGGTGATGGAGATTTCTCTCTTCAAGTTCTTCTGTTTATCAACTTTTTGTACTTGACGAAAAAGGGCCCAGTGTAGGCGAAACGTTTCATAATAAAGATACCTAATGTTGCTATGGTCTTACCTAACAAACTGTCGGTATTTTTATACCATTTTAATGTTCAATCTGTCAGACACTGAACACAAGGGTACTTGGTCGACCTGCAATCAATTTCGAAAACTTCCATAGTGAGAGCGGCTGGATTGAAAAGGACCGACCTTTCAACTTTGAGTTCTTACCTCTCCTAGTGGCCTACGTCTCCCCTCTTGGCGCATAAAAAGCCCCTTTCTGTCACTTCTTCCATATTGTTTCATACTATGGAACAATGTCTTTCCAGCCCTGAGGGACCCACCTAAAACTTTAAGGGTGTGGCTGATTACATCGTCTTAAAGATCTTTGCTTCTATCAATTTTCTGTATTTGATGAAGAAAGCCTACTGTGTAGGGAAACTTTTTCATAATAAAAATACCAAACGTTGCATAGTGTTTACCAAAAAACCCCGTCGGATTTTATACCTTTAATTTCAATCATTAGGTATCTTATTTTGAAAGTTTCGCCAAACCGTAGGCTTTTCAGGAGTACAGAAAATTGATAGAAGAAAAGATACCCCCGCCAAGTCCCCCAAGACTGAACATCAAAAAGTCTCCGCACTGTCGCTTGATCTTAAAATGCCCCTGACTAGGGAAACTAAACTTCTCCAGGCCGAGGGACTGACAACCTCAAATTCTACGACTTCAAGGGTGTGGACGATACATCGTCTTCACATCTCTACTGTTCCTGCCTACTTTCTGTATTCGACTGAAGAAGCCTACTGTGTAGGCGAAACGTTTCGGAATAAAGTTGTCTAACTGTTGCTATGTGTCTTACCTAACTACCCAAGACTCTATAACCCCACCCGGTAGATCATCAGATGCGGCATTCTCCACCTGACCTCAACATTCTGAACATGACTATAAATACTCCCGTACCTTCCACCCCAGGTAGATCTGTGTGTGACTTGAAAAAGCCCACTGTGTGGGTGAAACGTTGTCAATAAAGGATCACATTAAACTGCATATGTGTTTATGTTTCCATTTTGTCGGTATTTTATACCATTTATTTTCAGGGGACTTTTTGTTGGTCGTTCCCAGCTCCAGCCTTGGCACACGGCTCGACCCACAGACCATCCACACTGGTGTTGACCTTCGACTTGCCGCCCCTATTCTCGCCAAATACAGGTGTATTTGTGGCAGTGAAGCAGCAGACCGATTCGGGTACCATGGTCTTGCGTGTCGTAAATCCGAGGGAAAGATTGCAAGACATAACATAACATAAGAAAGGAGGAACACTGCAGCAGGCCTGTTGGCTCATACTAGGCAGGTCCTTCACAGATCCATCCCACTAATAGAACATAAGAACATAAGATCATAAGAAATAAGGAACACTGCAACAGGTCTACTGGTCTATGCCAGGCAGCTCCAATTCTCCCAACCGGCTTAAGCCAGTGCCTTGACCTAGTGAGGTCAGACACGTCACTTAAGAGACTAGCACTGCGTCCGATCTAGTAGCTAGTCAGGTCCATTTCACACCCACCCACACCCACTCATAAGACCATAAAAACATAAGAAAGAAGGAACACCGCAGCAGGCCCACTGACCCACGCGAAGCAGGTCCATGTGTCCCCCCTCAGGTTAGCTCAACGACTCACCAAAACAGGTCACATCCACTTAAGCAAGGAGCACGGCATCAGACCTAGTAGCACAAGCTAGTCAGGTCCAACTCACACCCACCCACACCCTCTCATGAATTTATCTAACCTATTTTTAAAACTACACAATGTTTTACCCTCAATAACTGTACTCAGGAGTTTGTTCCACTCGTCCACAGCTCTATTACCAAACCAGTGCTTTCCTATATCCTTCCTGAATCTGAATTTTTCCAACTTGAAACCAATGCTGCGAGTCCTGTCTTGGCTGGAAATTTTCAGCACGCTATTTACATCCCCTTTATTTATTCCTGTTTTCCATTTATACACCTCGATCATATCCCCCCTAATTCTGCTCCTTTCGAGAGATTGCAGATTCAGGGCCCTCAGTCTATCCTCATAGGGAAGATTTCTGATACATGGGATCATCTTTGTCATCCTCCTCTGTACGTTTTCCAGAGCATTTATATCCATTCTGTATTACGGTGACCAGAACTGAGCAGCATAGTCTTAATGAGGCCTAACCAAGGATATATAGAGTTGAAGAACAACCTGAGGACTTTTATTGTTTATACTTCTTGATATGAAGCCAAGAATTCTGTTAGCTTTATTGCGAACACTAATGCACTGTTGTCTTGGTTTTAGATTACTGCTAACCAGAACTCCTATATCCTTTTTGCAATCAGTAGTATTAAGATCTACATTATTTAGTTTATATGTCGCATGGTTATTTACCTGTCCAACATTTAGAACTTTGCATTTGTCTATATTAAACTGCATCTGCCACTTCTCCGACCATTGCATCAATCTATTCAAATCATCCTGGAGTGCTCTAGTGTCCTCATTAGAATGAATTGGGCGGCCTATTTTGGTGTCATCAGCAAATTTGCTTATGTCGCTATTTATTCCCTCATCTATGTCGTTTATGTAAATAGTGAACAACAACGGGCCCAACACTGACCCCTGAGGAACACGGCTTGTGACGTGCCCCCATTCTGATTTCTCCCCATTTATGCAAACTCTCTGCTGCCTATTTGTCAGCCATGCCTCTACCCAGGAAAAAATTTCTCCTCCTATTCCGTGTGCCTTAAGTTTCCTCAATAGCCTCTGGTGTGGAACTCTATCGATAGCCTTACTGAAGTCAATATACACAATATCATATTCATTACCATGATCTACCTCCTCAAATACCTTAGCGAAAAAAATAGTAAATTCGTAAGACAGGAACACCCCTTTGTAAAACCGTGTTGAGATTCTTTTATCAATTTATGCCTATCAAGATGGCTACGAATTGCCTCGGCAATTATTGATTCCATAAGTTTTCAGCTGGTCCACTAACCAACCGTCAGCGTGCCTCGTTGTGCTCCCGGCTTTCTGGTGTTTTCACGGTCGCTCTTACGTGCTAGAACTTTAATTTGTGTCATCAATCCTATACGATACATCCCTCTAGCGCCTGGAACCAATCTTGGGCGGAAAACATTATATACTGAGTCAAAAAAGGAGAATTAGTGTGCATTACCTAGCAGAGTTTACTGCCAGAGGGGAATCATAGGCCTGTTTCCCGTGTGAAAAAAATAATAATAATTGAACGTTGTGTCAGAGGAAAGAAAGTCTCCCTGAAAGCATTGAGTATACATAGTGTATAGTGTATACTACAGTGGCTCCCTAGTATATTGATGATAAAGGCTAAAGTGTCATTTGAAAACAGGTGAATTTGTAAATGAAGTGATAAGCCCATAGAGGCAGGTGCCAGAAGTCGCCAGAACTTACCACAGGTCAGCTGTTTTTAATAATCTTCCTGGCTGTAGTGTACTCGCATATAATCAGTGATACAGGTGATAGCAGTATACAGTGTTTTGTCCAGTAGCAACTAACAGTATTATAATGGTACTTAGTGGGTGGGAGTGACTTTCATTAGTTTCAGTTTCTTGAAATACGAGACGTTACTGTGAATTTCATATAAACCTGTAGTTACCCAGCGGTCGCAATATTACAAACGAGAAGATAAGCAATTATTACTACAGAAAATAGCGTCCTTCCTCCAAAATTTGCACCAGTCAACTATAGGATAATTAGCATTTATTGTTGGTGGAGAGTCCCCAAAACAAAAATAGAAAAGCCAGATACAGCGATTGATAAACAAAGATGGTCGAATGTACGTCATTGTAGGAGTGCCTGATTTATCACGGCTCGTCAACACGCAAGTTATATTTTGTATCAGTAAATCACCATATTTATCGGGTAGATAATTTCCTGTAGATCCTTCATGTTGTTAGCTCTAATCACCGACAGTATGTTTTAACAAGTGACCACTGATTCAGAGCAGATCGACTGGTCCGAACCCTTGACTGGTCCGACCTTGTCTGGTCGAACCCGGGACTGGTTTCAAAGGGTTTGTTGGACAATAAAGCAGGACTGTAAACGGATGGGTTTGTAGGCGCCTTATAAACACAAACATTAAAAATCAGCGAAGTGATCGGTAAGCTGTCAATATACAAAAAGAGTTAGAATCAGAATACAAATAGCTAGAGCTTAATTTAATTTATTAATTTTATATATTTCAAGAGGTTGTAGTCAGACTTGCAGTAAATCAACCATGCAAATCCATTATGAAGCTGTTGTGTAGTCTGTGGTCAGTCAAACAAACTGGGCTACCCACATGGATAAATTGTCATTTTTGTGGAAATTGGTGTCACGTCTTGTGCAGATATCCCAGAACTAGGCTACAAGCAGTTATTAAAACAGAGAAAAAGTTGTTTTTGGGTATGCCCAAATGATGAAAATCTGTGGACTAAAATCCCAAGGGTATTAAAAGAGGATAACATCAAAGCTGGCTTTCATAGGAAAACCTGGAGCTTTCTACAACAGATGGGTTACGGAACATAAAAAGTCCGGGCTGAATGGTTCTGCCCTTGATACTGGCCTTGTAGTCACAAACTGTAAGGCTGGAGGGATGCTCCTGGTAGTCCGTAAATGTAGGGCTGATAGTGCTGTACTGGGAGACAGTAATGGTGAAGGCTGGAGTGCTGTCCTGGGAGACAGTAATGGTGAAGCTGGAGATACTGTCCTGGGAGACAGTAATGGTGAAGTGGAGGTGTGTCCTGGGAGACAGAAATGGTGAGGTGGAGATACTGTCTGGTAGGACAGTTAATGGTGTGAAGCTGGAGATTTTTTGTCCAGGTAGTCGGGAATTATACGCAGGAAGGAATACATATAAATGACCTCATTGAGGACAGGAGCCATATAGGGAAAACAAGTGTAGTCATAGATAAGATAAAACCATATTGCAAACCAGAAATTTACGCAGGAAATAGCAAACAAGAGGAATCAATAGCATAGTGAGGATAAAAAAGTTACCAAAGACAACGGTGGGAGCTCCATTGTTTGGTGCTAAGGAGGATAGGAATTAGACAGGGAAATCATGCACCAAACAGGGTATACAGTCACAGGAACCAAGGGCAAACGGAAACCAAGCCTGTGCAACATCACTATGCCACTTGGTATCTGCTGGCATGGAAATATGGAAAACAGATGGGACATGCAAACTATGACCACCCTAGAAAAGTCATGCCCATTTGACAACAGGAAATGCAAAACTCCCTTCTGTAAGTTTTTCACCCTGAAATG
The DNA here is from genome assembly GCF_026875155.1 of Cherax quadricarinatus. Lineage (NCBI taxonomy): Eukaryota > Metazoa > Arthropoda > Malacostraca > Decapoda > Parastacidae > Cherax > Cherax quadricarinatus. The sequence goes on from NC_069427.1 coordinate 8,911,095, forward strand.
TGTACCTCTTACAGTACAGGAAAAAAATAAAAAAAAAAAGACTGTGTCTAACTTTAAATTGCCAGGCATACCATCTAAAGGGGGCCAAAAAGATACAAAACATCCAGGGCCATGGGAAAACCTGGTAGCCACAAAGCCACTCAAGAGGGAGAAGAGGTTTTTTTAGTGCCGGAAGGAAAAAAAACTGGCAGGAAAATGGCAGGAAATCGTACACCAAATCCAGTCATTTCCTGGGTGGAACCACAGTGATGGGCCTCCACTCAAACAACAGATACAGATACTTAATGCGGAAAAAAATTCCCCCCCAGTACAACATACCAACAGTCGTTACATTATCCTTTGCAAATATACAGGGTCTAAAGCCATCAATAAACAACAAATACCTTTTCATCCGTGGACTGCTTGCAGAGGCAAAGGCAATGTTCGCGGCTTTCACTGAGACCCACATAAAAGGAGCACTTGGACAAACGAAATATGGATCCCAGGTTTACAACCCTATACAGATGTGACAGACGTGAACAGGCAAAAAAGGGGAGGGGGTTGGCCTGTACATTGCAGAGTCACTTGTTTGCACAGAACTGCTTAATGCCTCAAATGACGTAGTGGAAGTTTTAGCAGTAAGGGTCGAGAACCAAAACTAGTCATTGTGGTAGTCTTACAAGCCTCCGGGATGCAACATCCAGCCAATTCCAGGAACAGCTGTTTTAAAATGACCACTGTCTGGAAAATCTTCCAGCTCCTGCCACCCAACATCTTGCTCATGGGGGATTTTTCAACTTAAGGCACTAAAATGGGAGGAAATATAGCAAATAATATTGTTGCAGTAATAACACCAGGAGGCAGCTCTGATGAAAACTCACACTCACACGAGGGGATTTTTAAATTTGCACAAATTCAATTTTAAAACAGCAAATAATAGAGCCTACTAGACTGGAGAAGAATACATAGACCTCATCTTCACTAACAATGATGCTAATGATAAGAAATGTCACCATATCAAAAACATATACCTCCCCCCCCCCCCCCCCCCCCCCCCCCCCCCGATCACAACATATTGAGGTTTCAGACATGTATGCGTGAGCCTCAGTCCGACAAAATGAGACTAGTCACGAGGAGCATCACCAAATCAACTTCAATAACAAAAACATAAAGTGGTGACACAGTAAAATCCAAGTCCTAAACCGATATAAGCTGGGGAAGATATACTAAGCAACACAGGACCCAAACCTTATTGCCCTAGAAACAGATTAACTCGGTGGCACTCGATGTATGCACAAGCTTATTCCTCTTAAGAAAAAGGAGGAGTAGATGTAAAATAGAAAGAGACAGGCGCTCCCTTTACAGGGCGGACGGAAAAGAATAACAGAGCGGCTAAAGAGGTCAATATCAGAATGCGCAGGGAGACACTGGTCAGAGGAAATAGCAGCATCGAACTTAAGCTAAAAGATCCTTGAGGAGTCAGGAAAATCGCGGGAAGAACTAAAAGCCATAAATGAAATCGAAAGAAACCCAAAGTATTTCTTCTCCTATGCCAAATCAAAATCGAGAACAACGTCCAGTATTGGGCCCCTACTTAAACAAGATGGGTCCTACACAGATGACAGCAAGGAAATGAGTGAGCTACTCAAGTCCCAATATGACTCAGTTTTTAGCAAGCCGCTAACCAGACTGAGAGTCGAAGATCAAAATGAATTTTTTATGAGAGAGCCACAAAAATTTGATTAACACAAGCCTATCCGATGTTATCTGACGCCAAATGACTTCGAACAGGCGATAAATGACATGCCCATGCACTCTGCCCAGGGCCAGACTCATGGAACTCTGTGTTCATCAAGAACTGCAAGAAGCCCCTATCACGAGCCTTTTCCATCCTATGGAGAGGGAGCATGGACACGGGGGTCGTCCTCAGTTACTAAAAACAACAGACATAGCCCCACTCCACAAAGGGGGCAGTAAAGCAACAGCAAAGAACTACAGACCAATAGCACTAACATCCCATATCATAAAAATCTTTGAAAGGGTCCTAAGAAGCAAGATCACCACCCATCTAGAAAACCATCAGTTACACAACCCAGGGCAACATGGGTTTAGAACAGGTCGCTCCTGTCTGTCTCAACTACTGGATCACTACGACAAGGTCCTAAATGCACTAGAAGACAAAAAGAATGCAGATGTAATATATACAGACTTTGCAAAAGCCTTCGACAAGTGTGACCATGGCGTAATAGCGCACAAAATGCGCGCTAAAGGAATAACAGGAAAAGTTGGTCGATGGATCTATAATTTCCTCACTAACAGAACACAGAGAGTAGTCGTCAACAGAGTAAAGTCCGAGGCAGCTACGGTGAAAAGCTCTGTTCACAAGGCACAGTACTAGCTCCCATCTTGTTCCTCATCCTCATATCCGACATAGACAAGGATGTCAGCCACAGCACCGTGTCTTCCTTTTGCAGATGACACCCGAATCTGCATGACAGTGTCTTCCATTGCAGACACTGCAAGGCTCCAGGCGGACATCAACCAAATCTTTCAGTGGGCTGCAGGAAAACAATATGAAGTTCAACGATGAGAAATTTCAATTACTCAGATAGGGGTAAACATGGGAAAATTTAAATCTTCATCGAGTACAAAACAAATTCGGGGCCCCAAAAATTTTGGGAGCGAAACCCCCAAACGTCAAAGCCCGGGGAGTGATTTGTGGGAGGATCTCACCTTAAAGGCCCCAAAAACTTTGTATCAATCGCATTGCTAAAAAAAAATTGACAGGAGGGATAATGAAAAAAACCCTTCAAAACTAGGGGGCCAACCCCATGATGACATTTCTTCAGGTCACTTTTTCCCTATCTAGGCGGGGAATATTGCTGCATTTAAACAGCCCTTTAAAGGGCAGGTGAAATTGGCCCTAAAAAAATGTCAGAAAAACTTTCACGGCGCGCAAAAAACGGAGATAAAACCCCTCAATACTGGGCCCCGCTTGGGTTTTCTAAACCTGTATTCCCGGGAAAAACGCAGGAGGGGGATACATGATTAAAACACTGGAAAATCCTGGGGGGGACAAAGTACCGAATTTGCACCCCGAAAATCACTAAATTACGAAAGAAAAAGATTGGCAGACGAGGGCACCACCCCCCAATGAAAAGCAGGGGTGCATAGCACTTTAAGAGCCCATCAATAAGTTTTCAGGGGCGGGGATGTTCAACTGCCTCCCAGCAACTTTAAGGGGGGTTTACCAAAGCCCCCTGGCGTCTTCAAGCTGGCACGGGGACAAGCCCCTAAAGGCAGTTCCTGATCACCCGGGGCTGTGGCTCGTACGTTGGTTTGCGTGCCCCCGCACCCAAACACCCCTGGTTGATCGGGGGGGGGGCGCTGTTTCCCCAGGGGGCCCTGGGTCCCGACCGGGCCGCGGGGGCGTTGCCCCCCCCGAAATTTCCTTCCAGGTAAACTCCAGGTAAATTACAAAAAGTAAGGGCTTATTGGTCTGTAGTTCGAAGCTAAGAACTTGTCACCTTTCCTTGAAATTTGGGATTACTTTTGCCTTTTTCCACTTACCCAGGCAATATCCCCTTTTGTAGTGATATATTGAAAGATTACCCAAAAAATTTTTGAAAATTTTCTTTTTTCATTCCTTTAAAACCCTTGAAAACAACCCTCGGGGGCCTGGGGATTTTTTGGGGTTTTAAATTTTTTTTTTGTTGAGGACCTGTAAACTAGTTACTGCAATCTTTGCAAAATTTTTTATTATATCCGGGTTCCAAGACAAACGGCCCCGTCGAGAATGGGGACGGCGCTCCAAAGAGAGCATGTCAAAATACTCTAAATGTTTTTTTAAACACGGACGGCACGGTGGAGGAAGATGTGAGATGTTACCACAGTCTCACTGATCCTTTCATAATTTATTATTTCGGAATTTTGTAGTATCTTCCCGAATAAAAAATTTAGAGGAAGTTAGAATTGAAAATTTCACAATTTTCCTTTTCATGTCAGTTTATCTGACCTTTAGTACTCTTAAGTGGGCCTTTTGTCTTAAATTTTACTTCTGTATTCCTGAAAAAACCCCCTTTTTGGGGTTTTTTTCTTTGAATCCCTTGCGACCTTAGCCTATTAATTTTTTGCTTTTCTTATTTCCCCTTTTTTTTTTTTCTCTCTTTAATTGAATATATTGATTTTTTTAACAGCCTTTTTCCTTTTTGATTCACCCCATTTATGCCTCTCTTTGACCAGTTTAGATGTTTTAATCTATTGTTTTTATCCATTGGGGTCTTTTTTTTTTTGATTTAATTTTTCCCACTCAGAAAAAAAAGTTGACCCAGCAGTTAGAAAATATTTCTCTGAAAAATTCATATTTGGAAAACCAAAAAATATCTACCGGGCCCCTTTGTCAGGTCATCCCAAATTTTGCCCCCCAGGGGAAATTTTTTTAGTCCCCGGAAATCAGCCAATCGAAAATCTGGGACAGGAAAATTCGATTTCGTTTACTGGGGGAATTTCCCTAATATATTGAAAAAAAAGTGATTTTTGATCACTTTCCCCAAAACTCATCATTTAAATCAAGAATTTTTTAATTAGTGAATCTTTGTTGGCAAAGAACCAAGACAAGCAGATTGTTTCCCCTTGTTGGGTTTTGTCACAAACTATTGTAAAAAACAATCCTGAACTGTTTTCAAGAAAGTAATAGACTAAGGTTTTCCCGTCAAAAATTTTTCCAATAAAATTTTTCTAAAAATTTTAAAAACCCCCTTAACACAACTTTTTATATCTTGACCGCCTTATGAATTTTTTTTCCTGCACTTTTGCACTCCCTATCAAAGGGTTTTGGGGGGCCCATATTCACCCCAAAAAATTTAAATTTTTTATACCCCCCGAGAAAAAAATGTAGCCAAACAGATTCTGTATCCGATGTTTCGTTTTTTTTATCATGTCTAAATAAATTAGTTAAATTATCTCTGACATACATCGCCACTCCACCACTCTTCCTGTTGACCGTATCAATCAATCAATCAATCATTCAATCAATCAAGTTTATTCTCTATAAGAATTACAATGCGGGGTTTACAGATTTTGGTTATTGTGTGGTTTACATGTAATAAAATACTAATTACAGAGGGGGCCACTAGGACACCTAGCATGGCTAGGCATTTCGGGCAGACTCAGATTAATTCTTAACTCTAAATTATTACAAATTATGGAGTAAGTTGGTATTATGGCTAAGTGACTAAATACTAGTTTGTGAGTTTAGCAATGTGAATGTTTATGTTTTGGCACAATACATAGTTTCTATATTGGAGTATCACAGGCAAACTTATGACTGGTTAGGATTCATTATTTTAAGATCAAGATTCGTATTTCTGCGTTTATAGACAAATGGGTGAGTGAGTGAGTGTAAGTGTGAACCACCAGGTGGTTTTCATGTAGTTAGTTGACGAGGTGTATCAGGGAGATAAGATGTTTTCAAACGGTAGTTTTGAAGGTGATGAATGTGTCTGCAGTTCTAGAGTTCTCAGGTAGGGTGTTCCAGATTTTAGGGCCTTTGACATACATTGAATTTTTGTAAAGGTTTAGTTGGACACGGGGAATGTCATAGAGATGTTTGTGTCTGGTGTCATGTCTGTGGGCCCTGTCACAACTATCAAGAAAGCGTTTTAGGTCAAGGTTAATATTGGAATTTAAGGTCCTGTAGATGTAGATTGCACAGTAGTAAGTGTGGATGTACTGAACAGGGAGTAAGTTTAGATCTATGAAAAGTGGGGGGTGTGTTGCCAGGGATGGGATTTAGTGATTATTCTTACTGCGGCTTTTTGTTGGGTTATTATTGGCTTTAGGTGTGTTGCTGCAGTTGATCCCCAAGCACAAATAGCATAGGTGAGGTATGGATAAATGAGTGAATGGAATAGTGTGAGAAGGGCATTTTGTGGCAAGTAGTATCGTATCTTGGAGAGGATCCCAACCGTTTTGGATACTTTTTTTGTTATGTGTTGGATATGGGTGCTGAATTTCAGGTTGTTGTCGAGGTATAGGCCTAGGAATTTACCCTCATTATGTCTGGCAATTAGAGTGTTGTCGATCTTAATGTTAAGTTGCGCAACACCTGCTCTGCTACCAAACATAATACAGTAGGTTTTGTCAGTGTTAAGTGTTAGTTTATTGGCTGTCATCCAAGTCGATATTTTGAGCAGCTCGTCGTTAACAATGGTGTTGAGGGTGGCAAGATTAAGGTGGGAGATGACATAAGTTGTGTCGTCAGAAAAAGAGAATGGGTTTCAGGTGTTGGGTTACATTTGGAGGATCATTGATGTAAATTAGGAAGAGCAGGGGACCAAGGACACTTCCCTGCAGAACTCCAGTATCAAGTGGCCGTGTTGCTGATGCTGTGTCTTTAATGGTGACATACTGATACCTATTAGTAAGGTAGGATTTGAAATATGCAAGCGCATGGCCTCTTACCTTTGTGCTGTTAGGAAGAGTAATTTAAGTCTCCTGTGCACAGAGTTTCTCAAAGCTTTTGGATAGCAATGGTAAGATAGATATTGGCCATATAGTTACTTTATCTTTATGTATTGGTGTAACCCTTGCTGTCCTGAGTAGTTTGGGAGGTTGGCTAGTTTCTAGTGATAGTTAAAATGTAATGAAATAGCATGCGAAAGGACATGGGCCGTCGCTTGTTCATAATGGTGGCGAATGAAACAGATTTCTGAGTCTATTTTAAGTAACTTATAATCTCGGTGACTGTTGGTGGGTCAGTTGGTACAAGTAGTAGGAATTTGGGAAATCCCATCTAGGTAGTCCCCTGGCCATGGGTGTTGGTTATGTGGGATTTTACTGGCGAGATTAGATCTATGGTTGAGGAAGTCGTTTATCTTGTTAGCTGTATCAGTGGGCTGTAGTGGTGTTTTATTAGGTTTGTTTAGTTAGGACAATAGTCTTGTTTTTTTTTTCAGTTTTCGTGAGTCCCCAGAATTGGGAGGAGTGTTTTCCAGGGTCATTTTATATCTCCTCTTGCGTCAGTGAATTGCTGGAGTAGTACAGTTGTTTGGCATTCTCTTTATTACTTTGTGAGGACTGATTGGATGTGTTTACAGGAATATCTTTTTGTATTACGCCCTGTTCTATATTGCTTTTCATATTGGTTGTATTATCTATGGATTTCAGAATGCTGCTTTGACTCCATGGGAACGAGCGTTTATTCGTGCTCTGTTTCGTTTTAATAGCAATGTTTGTTGTTAGTCTAAGTAATTTTGGTTAAGTAAAAGGTCTGTCCAATCGTCATACCTTGGACTTGGAGAATTTTGTAGGCAATCAAACAGTTTAGGTTCTGCTGGGAAATTCTTATTGAGCTTAGTCATGGAGTTTAAATGAAACTTTGTTGTATTCCACGTGTCGGTTTACTAATGTTTGTTAAAGAAGGACGGTTGGGTAGTGGATTGTAGGTGCTGTCTGTGAATAATCCTGAGTTAAGGGGGCTAGTATATTGGTTCCATATGTGGTTCTATTATGTTGCACTTGTCTCAGTGAGCACCTGGTTGGTAGTTTAGTTTGTGGGTATGATGTAAGTGATGTGTTCATATTATTGATGAAATCAGTTACTGGCTGATCAGTAGTAGGCAAGGTTGATATTGAAGTCTCCTTGCTAAGTAGTACGTGGTATTGTTCATTTGTCTGTTTGTAAAGTGTGGAATAGTTTATAACCTTTTATGCTCAGCATTCAGGATGCATATTTCTCTATCCTTCATAGTGGAGAACCAGTATCCTCAGTTACAAGCAATAATATCTATATTACTGCACTATGCGCGAGCAATCTCTGTCATCTCGTTGCCGCTCTACGCCCTCTCTTTGTTGTGTTGATCAGTTGCTTTTGTCTATATTAGGAATTATTTTGAACATTGTTTTTTAAACATATCCCTGAGATGTCCTGTAGTATATGCTGTTTCCAAAAATATATCAGTTTAAAGTCCTAGATAAGTCATCAAGACCCTCATAATCGAATTGGGCTAATGCAACCCCCATCCCTCCCAGAGTGATGAACCCATCCCTTGCATACATATACGTTTGCCATAGAAATTTGAACCATGATCACTGGGGATGGATTGCAGTTCCTTGCAGTACCTGTTAGCCAGCAATTTATATACCAATTGCCTTAGAATCCATTCATTGCCCACTCCCCTTCTAGGCAAGATGCTACATATGATAGGGGATTCTCCTTGGTTCTGACTACTTCTATGGCAGACCTGTACTTATCCAGTAGCTCTGTCACCTGACCCTTCAATGGCATTCCACCTGCTAATGACAGATAATGGGCTTGTTTCCCATTACCTGACATATTTCCAACCTGCTGACTATGCCACCAACACCAGATCCTGGGAGGCACATCTCTGTCTGATTTTCTATCTCTGGTACAAAAAGACGTCCCTATTGTACTGAGAGTCTCCACAATCAGAATATTCTACTACCTTGATTAGCAGGGGGAGCTGGGATACCTTTAACTCAATATAACCACTGAAGTACACTGTCTTGGAGAACAGAGAATCGATTTCCTACCTTCCATCTTCTTTATTAACCCTTCTTATCTCCTTCTTCCTGAACTGGTGAACACTTGACCACTTAAGCTGCTGCCGACTTCACTGTTGTGTAAGATTTCCTCCTTCCAGCCACATTCTTTCACACTCACTGCCAAAAAATCTCGGGCGACGCATACAGCTCCGCTTTTCCTCCTGAGATAGTAGCGAATCTCTTCTTAACATATCAGCTGAGATTTCCTAAAACACTACAAACAAGCCTTGGCCAGTGGCCGGTGGCCTGGTGGTAAAGTCCCGCTTACATCACGGAGGGCCGGGTTCGTTTCCGGCGGGTGGACAATTCGACACGTTTCCTTTCACCTGTTGACTGTTACCTAGCTCTGAAATAGGTACCTGGGTGTTAGTCGATGGTGTCGTGGGTGCGCATCCAGGGGGGACAAGATTAAGGACCCAATTGAAATAAGTTAGCAGTCCTACGATCGGAGCACTGATTTCTTGGGTTATCCTGGGTGGCTAACCTCCGGGGTAAAAATTCCGAACGAAATCTCTCTCTTAATGGTGCTTGGTAACAGCCCACGCTCTCCCCTAGACAGTTCAGGACAGGTAATGACCACACGTGACCACGGCACCTCAGCGTACACATCACGCCAAATTCGACAATATGGTGGGTCCAACTTAGCGAGGATGTTTGTACAACAATAGCTGTCAAATGTTCTGATACGTTGGTGTGTCTTTGTACTTCAAATTCACACAAAAGTTTCTATGATTGGAGTCTGCCTGAGATAAATGTCTGTAAATGCTTCACTTGTACTGGAAAGTTAAAATTTCTAATGTTCTTTCGTTGGTAGGTGCACTATGCACTCGATTGGGGGTCGCAGAGATAAATGTTAGTCACCAGCTCGGAAAAGCAGCAATCTGCGACTAAACACTAGCTTTGTGGGCGCTGCAGCTACACCGGATCGTGTTGTAGTAGGGAGTGCATAGTTCTGTGTTTATGTTCCCAAAGTTCGATGAGTTTATTATAATAAAATATATATAATATTTAATACAAGTTACCCTGCGTGAATCACGCAATTGTCTCCTTAAATTGAGATTACGATTGTCACATTCACCAAAGCTCTTGATATGATGGTGAAGTTGAGTTTCTCATAAATATCTTCCAACATATCTCCCAACATTGCATTTGTAAACTGTAAAAATTTGTACAAGAAAGTTTTCCCTAAATAATAGCACGAATGCATCAAAAAAAAGCTTTATTAGCATATTGAAGATAGTTCTTTGCACAATTATATGGAAAGGCTTGTATAAATTGTGAACAATTGCAACTCCTTTCATTAGAATTGACAGGCATAGATCAAGTTGCAAAAATTTACAAGCCATGTTGCAAATACTGACAATCGATAATGGTATTCGAAACTACAGGTCAGACCCGTCATTTACTGGATAATGAGGAAAAGTTACAATTAGACACTTTATTTTATGTAACCTATTACGTAATTACATATAACCTATTGGGTAAACAGACTGAAAAGATGGTAGGTGGTCGGGGAAGTGGATATTCAAAACTAGCTTCAGGAAAGAAATCAAATTATCTCTTCCTTGAAGCCTTTTTATCACTTCTCGAGGCTGTGGGTCCCACTACCCTATATATATTATATTTATATTATTTTATATATATATATTATATATATTTATATCTATATATATGATATATATATAGATTATATTTATATATATGATAATTTATTTATATTATTCAATATATATATGATAAATTAGACACATGTGCAACTCTTGGGTATCTTTATGAGGGAAACGTTTCGCCACACAGTGGCTTCATCAGTCATAAGTAGGAGACACTTGAAGAACTCAGGAGGAGAATGAGGTAATCAGTGCAACTTGAGTCGATGTGTTCAGTCCATCAACTCTTGAGTAGAATAACGGCATATAGGGAGAGAAGCAGCTTCCATGTCGGTTCTCTGAACCATCCTTTATATATATATATTATATATATATATTTTATATAATTATATATATATATATATCTAAATATATATACTATATATATATATAATATATATTATAAATATAATATATATATATATATATTATATATATATATAATATATATATATATACAATATACTATATATATATATCTATATTATATATATATATTTTATATATATATTATATATCTATATTATATATATTTCTTTTTTTCTTAAATATAAGGTACCACCTCTATAACTTTCATTTAGGGAGCCTCATCCTCAAGAGAAGACCAATCAACGGTACCTCAGGGAATTAACTCAGGTTCCCCTGGGGCAGGTTTTAATATTTTCTTCTGCCTATCCCTGTATTTTATACTCTATGGGAAAATATTCATTAATATATACATTAATGATATTACATATATGTGTGTCTAATAGGCCAAAACGGATTTTTGAATTAAATAAGCAACGCTCTTTCTTGCTGACATACGGAAAGCGAATATTTACGTATGAAATAATTTGTCGCAAAAATCATTATGGAACATAAACGAAGAAAAATATATTCGTTGCGTTTGTTTAGTAGTAAGACTATTGAAAGCTTATCTAATACTTATTTTAGTTAGATTAAGGTAATTAATTGCGGGTAAGTAAGTTTTCTAATGTTTTTGGTACGCAAAAGTATTAAATTTTACATTAACATATGTGAAAAAATTATTTCTTTAATTAAAAATATAGTAGAAAATTTTAGAAATGATTGAATGAGTTCTTGCTAAATTGGGATTCAATTTGACCTATTTAGCACGACATATATAGTATTTACAAGATTGCCGAGAATGATCTGTAACATTCTCTCGTCTCAACAGACAGAACGACTAACATTGCCTGACCACTTAACAGCGACCTTCAAGCTCACGACCGCAGAGTAGATGTGTTCATTGGTCAGAGGAAACTCTTGGTAGAGGTAAGCTAAGTCTAATGTATTGTAAACCACATGTGTGTATACAGTACAAGCAAAAATAACTAGTAATGAAACACGAAACAGGTGCTATGAAATATTTACCAAAACTGCTGGAGCGGCCTGAATTAACCTTGAGCTTACCACTACACGTGTTCTTCGGATCATGATCATCACCTAGCTCTTCAGTTTTCACCTTCGTATAAAGTAAGAATCTTAATAGAGCCGCCTTGAGGGATTGGTTACGCAGGAGATGGAGTGACGTAGTATGAAGATGCTGTTTGTGTAAATACTCAACTTACAGTGTAAAGTTCGTTATTGGCACCGTCCCAAAGTTTCGCCTCTCTGAAACCTCCCTCACACTCCTGGATCTTCCTAAATCTCGTCCATCTGAAATCATTCAATAAAAAACATCGTATATCATGTTGTCAGTTAATTACTTGTAAGTTATTAAATTGATAATGGAGATTATTCTGTGATTTATTAACGAGAAAATACACAGTATTGGTCCTCAACAATAGTGAATGACAAAAAACACACACCTTATCAATATAGTCTCCTCAAAGAAGGACCAGGACGGTACTCCAATCGGGATGGCTGGGGCGTCAAATTGTAGCCAAGATAGATTGCCTCCCATCTGGGGCCAGCATCAGTGTGTCCCTACTAAAGATAGGCTTAAATGTAGTAATATCCAGTGAGCTATGTGTGACCTCCCTGTGTAGTTTGTTAAAGACGAGTGGAAGTAGCAGAGAATAATTTAGCACCACACTTGCAAGGGAAGGTTTATTGCATTTAAAGAGGAACAAGATGAAGAATAATTGAGTATATTAATATCGAAAAAAGTTCTCGAATAATGGGTTGTGGTTTTATTTTAGGGGTCGAGAGTTACGGAGATTTCATTAACTGATTTGAAATTTGACATTAATATTGAATTATATTTAAACTGAAGTGCATTTTTTAAGTAAATTTACAGAAACTGAGTTTAAATACATCAAATTCAATACGTAATATTCACATTTCAAAATATAGTTAATACTTTCAATTGTTGACGAGAAATACACAAAAAAGGTACATTAAAATACGATATTACTTACGGGTCAATACACTCTAGAAGAAGTGTGAGTAAACATAATAAAATGGATTATTTTTAATAATTATATATTCCAGCTGATCGATATTCCAGACACTAATTTTTTAAGAGTCATCATTTGTATTAAAATTATATTTTTCATTATACAACTTTAACAACTCGCAAATTTCGTTGTATATTCTATATTGATAAAAGTTTATTTTTTAACAATGTAAATCCTACAACATATAAATAAAAATTTGGATTAATAGAAACATGTTTTCAGAGTTTTCTAGGATATAACAATTATTAAATAAATTATTACTTAATAATAGTTTAACTAGATAGACGGCACAGGACGCACCATGGCGGACCATGGGACTGGCACCACGGACGGCAACCATGGCCGGTCAACCATGGACGGGCACATGGCACAGGCACCATTGGGTCGGCACCACGGACGGCACATGGACCGGCACCATGGCCGGACATGGACGAGGCACACGGACGGCACCATGGACGGGCACCATGGACTGGCCACGTGGACGGCACCACGGGAACGGCACCATGGACTGGCACCATGGGCCGGCACCTGGACGGCACATGGACGGCCACAATGGACGGCCACCATGGACGGCAAAAAGGGCCGGCGCCCATGGTCGGCACCTGGACGGCCGGGCACCCATGGACGGCCCATGGACGGCACCCATTGGACGGACCAGGGACAGCACCTATGGGACGGACCATGGACGGCACCATGGACGGCACCTGGACGGACCATGGACGGCACCATGGGACGGCCACATGGACAGGCACATGGACGGACCATGGCCCGGCCCCAAGGACTAATGCACCAGGGACGGCACCATGGACGGCACCATGGGACGCGCACCATGGACGGCACCATGGACCGGCACATGAGACGGCACCATCGAGGCACACGCATGGACGGACCATGGACGGAACCATGGACGGCACATGGACGGCACAGGACCAGCACAACGGACGGCATCAGCGAGGCTCATTGGACTCGGCACCATGGACGGCACGATGGAGGCACATTGAGTGGCACCATGGACGGAACATGGACGGCCATGGACTGGCACCATGGGACGGCACATGGACGGCACACTGGAGGACCAGGGACGGCACATGGCGGCACATGGGACGGCACCAAGGAACTGAATTCCAAGTGACGGCACTATGGACGGCACCATCGCGGGCAACATGGAGGCACCCATGGATCGGAACAGGACGGCACATGGGCGGCACAGGGACAGAAACAACGGACCGGCATCACAGGAAGGCACCTGGCCGGCACCATTGGACGGCACGATGGACGGCACCATTGAAGGCCACCATGGACGGAAACCATGGACAGGCACCATGGACGGAACATGGACGGGACCATGGACGGCACCATGGATGGCACCATGGACGGCACCATATTCAGCACCATGGACGGCACCATGGACGGCACCATGGACGGCACCATGGACGGCACCATGGACGGCACCATGGACGGCACCATGGACGGCACCATGGACGGCACTAGGGTCTAGACACGGACGGCACACGGGACGGCCACAATGGACGGCACCAAGGACGGCAACATGAAATGCAACGGAGGACGGCCACATGGAAGGCATCCATGGACTGCACCATGGACGGCACATGACGGTACATGGAAGGCACCATTGGACGGTACCATTTGGAAGGCTCATGGACGGGCACTCAGGACGGACCCATGGGGACGTTACTATGGACGACTCCCCATGAAAGGCACCTTGGACGACACCCATGGAACGGCACCATGGACGGCATCATGGCGGACCATGGAATCGGTACCATGGAATTGCACCATGGAAGGCCCATGGACGGACATGGAGGCACCATGGACGGCAACCAAGGGACGGCCGGCACCATGGACGGCACCTTGTTCGGCACTTGGAATGGACATGTGACGGCACATGGAACAAACATTGACCGGCACTATGGACGGCACATGGACGGAAGCATGGAAGGCACCATGACGGGCACATGCGACGGCACCTTGGACGGCCATGGTCAGCACATGGAAGGCACCACCATGGTCGGCACGTGGACCAACCCATGGAAGGCACTATGGACGGCACCATGGACGGCACATGGACGGAACCTTGGATGGCTCCAAGGACGGCACATGGACGGCCACTTATGACGGCACCACGAACGGCAATGGACGGCTACCATGGACGGCACATGGACGCTCACCATGGCGGAATGGACGGGCCACCATTGGTCGGCACCATGGAATGCACCATGGAATGCACCATGGGCCGGCACCATGGAGGCACCATAGACAGGCACCATAGACGGGGCCACCATGGACGGCACATGGAATGGCCAGGAAGGCCCATGTACGGCACCAAGGACGGCTCATGGACGGAACCATGGACGGCACATGGAGGCCGCCACCATGTGATGGCACCTTGGACGGCACATGGACGGCCACCATGGACGGACAAGGTGACGGTTACCATGGTCGGCAACTGGAAGGCACCATGGACGGCACATGGATAGGCACATGGACGGCACGTGGACCAAACCATGGACGGATATGGCAGGCACCATGGACGGCACCCTGGACGGAACATGGATGGGGGGGGGGGGGGGTGGGGGTGACACCAAGGACGGCAACATGGACGGTCATATGGACGGCACCAGAAGGCACTTGGACGGCCCATGGACGGCACATGGAACGCCACCATATTCTAGCGCCATGGACGGCACTTTGGACGGCACGATGGACGGCACATGGACGGCACCATGGACGGCACTTTGAATGCACCATGGACATGCACTTGGGACAGGCACATGGAAAAGGCCCATGGCCGGCACATGGACGGCACCCTGGACGGCACCTATGGAATGCGTATATGGAAGGCACATGGACGGCCCATGGACGGCATCATGGACGGACCATGGACGGCACCATGGACGGCACCATGGAGGACCATGGATGGCACATGGTGGGCACAGGTCGGCACCATGGGACGGGTACCATGGACGAACCATATTCCAGCTCCATGGACGGCACAATGGACGGAACCATGGACGGCACCTGGCTCGTGCACCATGGAAGGCACACAAGGACGGCACCATGGAAGGCACATGGAGACGGCTCCAGGACTGGGCACCTTGGGACAGCACCATGGACTGGCACCATGCACGGCACCATGGATGGCACCATGAAATGCACCATGGACAGCACCATGGAAGGCCCATGGGACGGCCACCTGGACGGCACCAGGGACGGCACCATGGACCGGTACTTGGCGGCACCAAGACGGCACCATGGACGGCACAATGGACGGACACCATATTCAGGCACATGGACGGCACCATGGCACGGCACAATGGATTGAACTATGGCGAGCTCCATGGACGGCCATGGACTAGGGCGCCTGGACGGCACCTGGAATGCAACATGGACAGGCACATGGACCGGCAACCTGGAGGCCACCATGGCTGGCACCATGGACTCGGCACCATGGAGTGCACCAATGGAAGGCGTGGACGGACCATGGAAGGCACACATGGACGGCCCTGGACGGCACCATGGACGGAATAATGGGCAGCACCATGGACGGGCACCATGGACGGCACATGGACAGGCACATGGACGGCACCATGGACGATAATGGATGGCAATGGACGGCACCATGGACGACACCATAGTCAGCACCAATGGACAGCACCATTTACGTCACATGGACGGACCATGGACGGCACATAAACGGACGGAACAGGACGGCACCATGGACGGCACATGGATGAGGCATGCAAAGAGTACGTACCTTTATTCGGCGATGTACACCCCTCATTTCTAGAGGTATCTCCCAACAGCGACCAGGGTTGCTAGATGTGATGATGGGGCCCGTCGTTTCAACTAGTGACCAGGTTCTAGCGATAAGATGCGGTTTGCATCGCAGATGTTATGTAGGCCTACATGGTACGCCTCCTCCTGATTCCCTTGTCATTCCATTCTAGAGCTGGTGAAGAACGGTTCTGCTATCTTTGTAGGCATTATTTTGTTGTTACGTGGGTGCACTATCTTATCACTGTACTAGTGTACATATTGCTGTTGTAAATTGGTGATGAATAATATAAGTCTAATTTTTTCTGCTGTGTTATTTTGACTCCCATTACACCCGGATACAGGCCATTGGGATCCTGTGTTGTAATATGGGTAGCCTGTGAGAGCTGGGTGGACTTAGAGAAACGGTTGAGCTTAGGGTGAAGCTCGTAGCAGGAAACATTGTGCAGTTGCTGTCTGGCATTGTGTCAAAATTTTGCGTGTCAGGTTGCTTTGTATTATGAGCAGACTTGTATTGTGTGATCGTTCAACAGCTCGCTACTGCTTTCGTGTGCTTCGCTTCGTTACGGTCCTTCTTTAGATAACAGTGTATGCTGTCTGGCATTGACTTGTTCATATTTTGCGTTTTTGGTTGCGGTTACGTTAGTCCTTGTCTTATCTGCTTGTTTATATTTCTTGTCACGTCAGGTTCTGTTACTAGCTGTGCGGTTGTAGTTTAAATGTGTGAACATTTTGCAAAGAAGAAGTATAGTAGTAGCTCTTTTAGACAGTCTAGTAATAGTCGCGCTTGTGTTAGCTGTAATGTAATCATAAGTTCATAGTTAAGAAGACATATGGTCCGCCAGAATTATTAGTCTAGTCGCGGGCGTTTGTTGTAACATGTCGCAAGGTGTTGCTATGGCAGTATACGTTCACCTGAAAAGGGGCATTAGCCGTGCAAGCGTATTATTCACTTGCTCTTGTCGTTCATGTATTTTATTGGTTAGTTCGTGTGCAAGCTATATTATTAAGTATTCGTTCGTTACTGCACAAATTAATTAAATTGATCCAGTATATACAAATAAATCTTTATAACAATAAATTTTCGTTGTTGTTATTATATCGGTGGGGTATGGTGTACGGGAGTTTGGGTACTCTTCAGTTTATCGTTATCTGCAAATTCAACCCCCGTAATAAGTTTTTCTGTTAATCCCTAGTTACTATAACGATTTGCATTTCATCATATTAGGCGAATAATTAATGCCACCTAGACGTCTACGTGTCTCAAGGCCAAGCACAGACGGTTCTGCTAATGAGTTTTCTTTTAGTATTGGCCCCGTAACGAGATTGAGACGGGCAGGGTTTAAGCAGGGCACCAGGACAGACAAATTAGAGGGCGTATCGGGGGAGGCAGCCGAATTCGGTATCGGATTGCGTTTGGGCACTGAGGAGATTATCGAGCTGTCCTGGCTAGTGGATGTGACTAGTCCACAAATATGCGATGTTAGAGTTGCTGGAATGGTAGTGTTTGTTCAGGGAGTAGGGTGCAATCTGTTCGAGGCAAAGTTTGTTGTTATTAAACATCGAGCACACGATATAACATTTTCCAGATGTGTCGCGATTGTGCTATTTCGGACCTCCTTGTTGTTTCAGTCGGGTTGGTATAGTAGTATGTGTCGGAATCCTAACTGTTTATTTTTATTGGTTTATCATATACCTATTCTTAATCAAACATTTTTGTGAGTGTCAGCGCCGCCTGTAATTATCTAGCGTAGGAGGGGTATCGTAGTTTATGGCACAAATGTGATCTCTGATGCATTAAATACAAAACGCGGATAGCAGACGATCGTATCTCCACGCCTGCGCGCCGGTTCGCTAGCGCTGACGGCAACTCCCTGCACGTCAGTCCATTTGCCCGCAAACATAGCCGGCACCGCCGCATAAGCCTCACTTGATTTACAATATTTATGCTTTTGAAAAACATTCTATAGCAAAGAATAGTAGATAGGACATCAGGACTCCAAACTAACTCAGAACTTCTCCTCTAGGGAGCGAAGAGCTAAAGGAGTAGCTACCGCCGCTATTAGTTAGGACGCTAAGCACTAATGTAAGTAATAGGAGACCAAAAACTCATATGTACTTTTTCTCGCAGAGCCTGAAGGTGGAAGGAAGATGAGTTGATTATCTTCTGTTTTGAGATCGTGGAGAGGGCGAGAAAGAAGTTGTGATATAAAGAATGATATGTACACCCTAACGGAAAGCCTACCCTAACAATACGCAAAATGAAAAGTCACAGTTCATTTGTTTGTCATCTAGTTAAATAGTTGCATTGTGGAGGTTTGTATAAGAGTGAATTTTGAGCAGGTTAATGGGGGTGAATAGTTTGGAGAAGAGTCCATTCAGCCGCGACGTCGTTGTCGTTGGGCACTTACTTGAGCTGGACCACAAAGAAAAAATCAAAATTCTTGAGAAAAAAATATGGGGAACAAGAAGATGAGCTCATTTCGCAATGATGGAGAGTATAAAAAGGATTTTTGAGTGGAAGAAAAATATCAAGAATTGGTGAGTCAGGTGAGGGGAATTGATGAGACAGACGCACGAGCGAAAAGGAAGGGGGAAAAAGGAGTGGCCAACGTCACAGGGTCGCAAGGATAATAGTTAGCGGCAGGTCTTTTCTTAATAGTCTTATAAAGAAGAGAAAAAGAAAAAGATGGGCAATTAGGAAGAGGCTCTCTTTACAGGATGTGAGGAGGTAGAAAAGAAATAAATATAAATAGATAGAATGCGGGAAAAACAAAAAAAACAGGACGGTTGGATTGTTTAGTTTGGCAAAGCACGAGCCTTGATTTTAAGTCCTGGTTGGGTAAATAGGCGGAGAATACATGACAACCGGAAAGCAACCAGCCGGAGACGAACAAAACTCGGACTACATAAAAAACGGAAAACACGCGAAATAAAACATAGATAAAGAAAAAACAGCCATACTGGAACCGCATTTATACTCTCGTGGAAACAAACGGTAAAGGAACCGGCGGAAAACAGCAACACAGCATTCCGCGTGAAAATAACTACGGAACAACGGAACGGACAAACGGGGAACAAAAATGCGGACTGAACAACCCGGAACAACTCGGAAACAACGGCGGAACAGCAATAATAAGCAATTGAGGCATAGTTGGTGCCTTTACAGCAGGCATTAGTGGGTAAGGCAAAGGAAATTTACGTAGTATTAAGAATGACGCTGAAATTTCTGATTATCAAGTAGTGAATAAGTAGTGCATAAAGGACCTCAGTAGTGTGTTTAGGGAGATCTATGCATTTAGCAATAAAATATTATAGTGTATCCCTGTCTCCACAATATAAAAAATTTTTTATTTTTTTAAGCTGGGCTTAGTACGACAGTTTGGTCAAATCCCTCTAGTGGATCGTTGTGACGACCAGCAAACCAATGGCTTTTACCAGATGGTTATAAAGCAAGTGGTTTTTGTCTCTACCTTTGTGGCGATGGTTGCGCTATATTCTGATTGATAACCGACTGGTTGAAGTCTGTGGGACCAGAGGTTTTCGAAAAAGTCTTTCTGCAGGGATTTCGAGACTACTCTTACTTAACCACTGCATTTGGAGGGCCGCCATGAGCCAGGGGTGGTTTGGCTGAGACTTCGAAAAAAAACTAACGCGCTCTCTTGTCCAAGGCGGAGTCCCGGGCTCTCTTTTCAACGGGCCTCCTGGGCCCCGAGTTTCCTCCCCCTGCCCCTCCTCCCGCCTCCCCCCCCCCTTCCACTACACCTGGCCAAATTGCATGCAGCAAGAGTCGTCAACCTGGAGACAATGCAAGTGCCAGCCGGAGGGAGAAAGAAGAAAAAAGGAGTAGGAGACGAACGTCTACCGTCAGCCAACCCTAAGCCACTGTTGACCCACGCTGTTTCTCAAACTAAGGTCCACCTGCGGAGAGGCACGAGGCAAACTACCTCATCGTGCCATCTCCGGACAACAGTATCCCAGAGAGACACCAGTACAGGAAATCAGAATGCACCATTGGGAACCGTCAGTGGGAGGGTTAGTAAACGGGCAAGCCTGCTTGTCGTCAGCTTCCTCTGCAACCAAAGTAGGTCACATCCGTCCCAACTGCCCCCTATATAAACCCCAACCCATTGGGTAGGGGGGGAGAAATCTCTCATATCATAGTAACATTCCCCTAGAGAAGTAGAAAAAGGTATGGCCCCTTCTTATTGCAAGAAGAGTTAATTTCCCTTCAGGAAAAACTCTGAAAGAAACAACTTAAAGTAACTAAAAACCTGTAGAGATTACTGGGAGCATATTGTCACTTGTAAGAGAAGGAATATTAACCCCTTTCAGAGTATACTTTTTTGATTTCCTCTGATTTTATTGGAAGCATTTGGAGGGAGCTATATACTTCTGTTCCTTTGCATAAAATTTATGTACAGTTGCAAATTTACACTGGGTACTTGATCTGTAGGTGGGCTCAAAAAGGATTCCCATGAAAGATGCCATGTTATTCTGGGGGGTAATAACATTACTACTGTTAGTTCGTGTCATGACCTATAATGATTAATTCTTCCCGGTGTTGGCCATTAATGGGCAACATCCCAAAGGGTTGTTCTGAGAGGGAATGTTCGACTATCCTTGGAACGATCCGATCTCGGGAATAGCCACATTGTTTTACGAGGAAAATGGCCAGTGCCTCGTTTAGATCAAGTGAACAGACCCGACAAGCTTTCGATTCCAAGGTTGCAGAGATTAGCGATGTCTCTGTTTCCATGCCCGAGGGTCTGTCCTTCCGGAGCAGGAACAACGAAAGGACCTCTTTAAAAATTTCGTTGTGAGGCCAGCCATGGAGGTAAATCCTCTTTGGGTCAGCGGTCAACTGTCAATGAAAGTTAAAAAAGATATTTGATCTGCACTGAGACTGGTAAGGAGATAGAGGGCAGCAATTGTATGACAGAGTTCGTGGTTCCAACAAGTTTAGGACCTTCAATATTTAAAACTAGCTCATAACAGTCATGAGGAGGCACTAAGGAATTACAAAAACTTGTATCGAATCACAAAAGAATTTTATTGGCCAAATTAAAGAAAAAGATGTGAGAATCATATTAGGTGTTGCCGAGAATGTCAGCAAGTTTGGGAACACCTGGACATTCATTAAACTGCACCTCTCAACCTTTACCTGGGGAAGGTGAACTTTTGCAGATTTTAATTATAGATGTGTAGGTCCCCTACCTTAGGTCAAAGTCGGGAAATCAATATTTATTACGATTGGATATAAAAGTAACAGCTATCTGAAGCAATTTCCCTGCGTTGTATTAAAGTACTAAAGTATTTCTCAAAGCTTACACCCATCTTTTTGTTTTGGCATTCCTAAAGCTAGTCAAAGTTGATCAAGGTACTAACTTCACTGCCAAAGCATTTAGGGAAGTATTAAAACTAGGTTGGATAATCCACACCTTATCCATGCCTATCATCGCTAAGTCCCAAGGCGCCTGGAATGATTCATCAGACATTAAAAACCACATGATGGAGAACTTTTTGCATGCACTTTCCTACAGAACTAGGGGACGAATCACTACCTTTGTTCTTGTTCTCAGTACGAGAGACGGTGCAAGAGTTAAGGGTATAGTACGTTTGAGCTGATCTTTGGGCACAATGTTACGAGGTCCTCTGCGGTGCTCAAGAAGGATGGATGGAAGAAGAGTTAGTCATACACTCTTAAACCCGTCTTCAACAGGGTTTGCAGGTGGCACGTCAGTTAGCAAGGCTCTACCTAAAGACAGCTCAAAGTAAGATGAAACAGAGGTAGGGTCAGAATGTGCACAATTCCGCTCCTTCCATTCCAGGAGACAAGGTGTTTTGGTGCAGGAAACTATCCTGGCACACCTTGAAAAGTAAGATTTACGGGACCTAGGCAGATTGTACAGTAGATTATCTGATTGTAAATTAGTGGTAGCTCCATTGATAAGACCTCAAAAACTAAAACTTACCACATTAATCAAGTTTAAAGTGATTTTCCATACAACAGTTAAAGTCCCTAGTAATGACTCTGTACCTTCTACTTATGAGGACGAGATGACTTTTGCAATCTATCTCTGAAATTAATATTAAACTTTCAAATTCTGTCCTCCTCAAAGGATCTAGCCTTAATGGAGGATTATCTGAACGCAAGCAGCAATTTAACTGAGCTTCTACAGTCCATTCCTAATATTTTTTCGGATGTGCCGAAAAAAGTATGCTTAGTCATCATGATTTGAGATGTGGGAACTCTAAATTAAACTTCCCCCCTACAGAGCTAATCTGAAAGCGAAAGTCTACTTCAGCAGGAGTAGAATTTTTGGTTAAACGTTGGTTTTAGTGAGGAGTCGTCTAGTCCATGGGCTTCACCGTGTTCCTTGGGAAGAAGGTGTGGAGGGGTTCGTATGGGTACAGGGACTCGTAAGGTGAACGAGGTTTTGTGCTGTTAGGAAGAGTAATTTAAGTCTCCTGTGCACAGAGTTTCTCAAAGCTTTTGGATAGCAATGGTAAGATAGATATTGGCCTATAGTTACTTTATCTTTATGTATTGGTGTAACCCTTGCTGTCCTGAGTAGTTTTGGGAAGGTGCTAGTTTCTAGTGACTAGTTAAAAAGTAATGAAATAGCATGCGAAAGGACATGGGCCGTCGCTTGTTCATAATGGTGGCGAATGAAACAGATTTCTGAGTCTATTTTAAGTAACTTATAATCTCGGTGACTTTGGTGGGCTCAGTTGGTACAAGATAGAAGGAATTTGGGAAATTCCCATCTAGGTAGTCCCCGGCATGGGTGTTGGTATGTGGGATTTTACTGGCGAGATTAGATCCTATGGTTGAGAAGTCGTTTATCTTGTTAGCTGTATCAGTGGGATGTAGTGGTGTTTTATTAGGCTTAGTTAGGACAATATTCTTGTTTTTTTTTTCAGTTTGTGAGTCCCCAGAATCTGGGAGAGTGTTTTCCAGGTCTATTTTATATCTCCTCTTGCGTCAGTGAATCTGCTGGAGTAGTACAGTTGTTTGGCTTTCTTTATTACTTTTGTGAGGACTGATGAATAGTGTTTAAGAATATCTTTTTGTATTAAGCCCTGTCTATATTGCTTTTCATATTGGTGTTTCTTATCAATGGATTTCAGAATGCTGCTGGTTAGCCATGGGAAACCGAGCCGTTTATTCGTGATCTGTTTCGTTTTTATAGGACAATGTTTGTTGTATAGTCTAAGTAATTTGTTAAGTAAAATGTCTGTCCAATCGTCAATACCATTGGCCTTGGAGAATTCTGTAGGCCAATCAACAGTCTCTAGGTCTGCTGTGAAATTCCTTATTGAGGCCTCGTCATGGAGTTTAAATGAAACTTTGTTGTATTCCAGTGGTGGTTTACTAATGTTTGTTAAGAGGAAGGTAGGGTAGTGGTCTGTAGTGCTGTCTGTGATTATCCCTGATTTAAGGGGGGCTAGTATATTGGTCCATATGTGGTCTATTATGGTTGCACTTGTCTCAGTGAGCCTGGTTGGTTTAGTTATAGTTGGTATGAGAAGTGTGTTGTTCATATTATTGATGAAATCAGTTACTGGCTGATCAGCTAGTAGGCCAAGGTTGATATTGAAGTCTCCTGCTAAGAGAACGTGGTACTTGTTCATTTGTCTGTTTGTTATTAGTGTGGAATAGTTTATAACCCTTTATGCAGCATTCAGGAGGCATTTCTCTATCCTTCAAGCTGAACCAGATCTCAGTTACAGCAATAATATCTATATTACCTGCACTTGCGAGCAATCTTGGCTCATCTCGTTGCCCTCTACTACCTCTCTTTGTTTGTTGATCAGTTGCTTTGTCTTTATTAGGAACTTTATTTTGAACATTGTTTTTTAAACATATCCCTGAGATGTCCTGGTAGTATATGCTGTTTCCAACAATATATCAGTTTAAAGTCCTAGATAAGTCATCAATGACCCCCTCAATCGAATTGGCTAATGCAACCACTCCATCCCCAGAGAGATGAACCCCATCCCTTGCATACATATCACGTTTGCCATAGAATTTGACCCATTTATCAATGAATGGGATTGCAAGTTCCTTGCAGTACCTGTCTAGCCAGCAATTTATACCAATTGCCCTAGACATCCATTCATTGCCCACTCCCCTTCTAGGCAAGATGCTACATATGATAGGGATCTCTCCCTTGGGCCTGACTACTTCTATGGCTGACCTGTACTTATCCAGTAGCTCCTGTCACCTGCCCTTCCCAATGGCATTTCCACCAGCACTAAGACAGATAATGGGCTTGTTCCCATTACCTGACATATTATCCAACCTGCTGACTATGCCACCAACACCAGCTCCTGGGAGGCACACTCTCTGTCTGACTTTTCTATCTCTGGTACAAAAAGCACGGTCCATATATCTTACCTGAGAGTCTCCCACAATCAGAATATTCTTACCTTGATTAGCAGGGGAGCCTGAGGTACCTTTAACCTCACTAACCACTGAAGTACACTCGTCTTGGAGAACAGAGAATCGATTTCCTACCTTCACATCTTCTTTATTAACCCTCCTTATCTTCCTTCTTCCTGAACTGTGAACCACTTGCCACTTAAAGCTGCTGCCACTCTCACTGTTGGTAAGCATTTCCTCCTTACCAGCACCATCTATTTCACACTCACTGCCAAACACATCTAGGCGAAGCTTCAGCCTCCTATTTTCCTCCTGAAGAAGTAGAATCTCCTTCTTCAACACTTTAAGCTGAGATTCTAAAACACTACAACAAGCCATGGCCAGTGGCCCGGTGGCCTGGTGGCTAAAGCTCCCGCTTCACACACGGAGGGCCCGGGTTCGATTCCCGGCGGGTGGAAACATTCGACACGTTTCCTTACACCTGTTGTCCTGTTCACCTAGCAGCAAATAGGTACCTGGGTGTTAGTCGACTGGTGTGGGTGGCATCCTGGGGGACAAGATTAAGGACCCCAATGGAAATAAGTTAGACAGTCCTCGATGACGCACTGACTTTCTTGGGTTATCCTGGGTGGCTAACCCTCCGGGGTTAAAAATCCGAACGAAATCTCTCTCTTAATGGTGCTTGGTAACAGCCCACGCTAACTCCCAGACAGTTCAGGACAGGTATGACCACACGTGACCACTGACCTCAGCGTACACATCACGCCAAATTCGACAATATGGTGGCGTCCAACTTAGCGAGGAGTTTGCTACACAATAGCTGTCACATGTTCTGAAGTGGTGTGTATTGTACTTCAAACTTCACACAAAAGTTTCTATGATGGAGTCTCCGCCTGAGATAAATGTCTGTAAATGCTTCACTTGTACTGGAAAGTCTAAACATTCTAATGTCTTTCGTTGGTAGGTGCACTTGCATCGACTAGGGGGTCGAAGAGATAAAAAGTTAGTCACCAGCCGCGAAGCAGCAACTCTGAGATAACACCTAGCTTGGCTGGGCGCTGCAGTACCGGCTCGTGTAGTATGGAGTGCATAGTTCTGTGTATTATGTCCCAAAGTTCGACTGAGTCTATTTTATATAAATATATATAAATATGTAATAAAGTTACCCTGCGTTGAATCACGCCAATTGCTCCATTAAATGAGCCATTACGCATCTTGTCAATTCCACCAAAAGTCTCTCTGATCATGATGGTGAAGTTGAGTTTCCTCATAATATCTTCCAACATCTCTCCCAACATTGCATCTTGTATCTGTAAAAAAAATTGTACAAGAAAGTTTTCCTAAATATTAGCACGAATGCAAAAAAAAAAGCTTATTAGAATATCTGAAGCATAGTTCTTGCACACTTTACTATGGAAAGGCTGTAAAACATTGTGAACAATTGCAACTCTTTCATAGATTGAAAGGCATAGATCAAGTTGCAAAAATTTACAAGCATGTTGCAACTACTGACATCGATAATGGTATTCCGAAAACAACAGGTCAAGACCCGTCATTTACTGGAAAGGGAAAAGTTACAAATAGACACTTTATTATGTACCATATTACGTAATAAAATATACCTATTGGTAAACAGAATGAAAAGATGGGGTGGTAGGGGAAGTGGAATATTCAAACTGCTTCAGGAAGAAATCCAAATATTCTTCCTTGAAGCCTTTTTATCCACTTCTCCGAGGCTGTGGGTCCCACAATTTTATATATATATATATATATATATATATATATATATATATATATATATATATATATATATATATATATATATATATATATATATATATATATATATATATATATATAAATATATATATTGATAAATTAGACACATGTGCAACTCTTGGGTATCTTTACTGAGGAAACGTTTCGCCACACAGTGGCTTCATCAGTCCATAAGTAGGAGAAACTTGAAGAACAGGAGGAGAATGAGGTAATCAGTCCCTCAACCTTGAGTCGATGTGTTCAGTCCATCAATCTTGAGTAGAATACGGCATATGAGCGGAGAAGCAGCTTACATGTCGGTTCTCTGAACCATCCATTTATATATATATATATATATATATATATATATATATATATATATATATATATATATATATATATAAATATATATATATATATATATATATATATATATATATATATATATATATATATATATATATATATATATATATATATATATATATACACATATATATATATATATATATATATATATATATATATATATATATATATATATATATATATATATATATATATCTTTTTTTTCTTAAATATAAGGTACCACCTCTATAACTTTACTGGGGAGCCTCATCCTCAGAGAAGACAATCAACGGACCTCAGGGATAACTCAAGGTTCTCCCCGGAGCAGTTTTAATATTTTCTTCTGCCTCCCCCTGTATTTTATACTCTATGGGAAAATTCATTAATATATACATTAATATATAAATATATGTCGTGTCTAATAGGCAAAACGCGATTTTGAATTAAATAGCAACGCTCTTCTTGCTGAATACGGAAAGCGAATATTTACGTATGAAATAATTTCGCAAAAATCATTCTGAACATAACGAGAAAAATATATTTCGTTGCGTTTGTTTATTATTAAACTATTGAAAGCTTATCTAAAATATATTTAGTTAGATTAAGGTAAATTAAATTGCGGTTAAGTAAGTTTTCTAATGTTCTTTTGGTACAAAATTATTAAATTTTACATTAACATAAGTGAAAAATTATTTCTTTAATTAAACATATAAGAGAAAATTTTAGAAATGATTGAATGAGTTCTTGCTAATTGATCAATTTTACCTATTTAGCACGACATATATATATTTACCAAATTGCCGAGATTAGATCCTGCTATACATTCTCTCGTCTCAACAGACAGAACAACGTTCACATTGCCTTGACCACTTAACCAGCGATCCTTCAAAGATCACGCACCCAGCAGAGCTAGATGTTGTTCATGGTCAGAGGAAACTCTTGGTAGAGGTAAGCTCAAGTCTAATGTAAACCACATCCCGTGTGTATACCAGCCTCCACAAGCAAATTAAATAGTAATGAAACCACGAAACAAGTGCTATTGAAACATTTACCAAACTGCTGGAGTCGGCTGACATTAACCTTGAGCTTACCACTACCACGAGCTTCTTCGGATCATGATCAACACCTAGCTCTTAAGTTTTACCTTCGTATAAGAAACTCTTAATAGACCGCCTTTGAGGGAGGTTACAGGACGAAGGAGTGACGTAGTATGAAGCAGCTGTCCTTGGTGTAAACAACTTACAGTGTGAAGTTCGTACTTGCCACCGTCACCAAGTTTCGCCTCTCTTAACACTCCCTCACACTTCCTGGAACCTTCCTAAATCATCGTCCATTGAAATAATTCAATAAAAACATCAGAATCATGTGTCAGTAAATACTTGTAAGTTATTAAATGATAAATGGAGATCTATTGTGATTTATTAAGAGACAAATACAGTATGGTCTTCAACAATATTGATGACAAACAAATCACTCACCTTATCATAAGTCTCCTCAAGAAGGACCAGACGTACTCCAATCGGGATGCTGGGGCACAAATCTGTAGCCAAGATATTGCCTCCCACTGGGGCCAGCATCAGTGTGTCCCACTAAAGATATGCTTAAGTAAGTAATATCCAGTGAGCAATGAGTGCACCTACTGTGTAGTTTGTTAAGAAGAGTCGGAATTAGCAGAGAATATTTATCACACACTTGCAAGGGAAGGTCATATAGCATTAAAGAGGAACAAGATGAAGAAAAAATTGAGTAATAATATAGAAAAAAGTTCTCGTATAAGGGTTTTGGTTTTAATTTTAGGGGTCGAGAGTTAAGGAAGAATTTTCATTAACTGATTTGAAATTTGACAATTAATATTGAATTATATTTAACTGAATGCATTTCTTTAAGTAAATTTACAGAAAACTGAGTTAATACTCAAACTTCCAAATACGTTAATATTCACATTTCAAAATATATTAATACTTTCACTTGTAGACGAGACAATACAAAGGTACACTTAAAATACGTTATTATTCCACACACACACACAACAACCACACACACACCACACACACACACAAACACATCACACACGCACAACACATCACACACAACACAACAACACAACACACACACAACACACACACACACACCACACACCACCCACACAACACACTCATACAAACACACCCACCACACACCCACACACCACACACAACACTCACACACACACACACACAACACACACACACACACACACTATTACACACACACTCCATAACACAACACCCCCACACACCCACACACACCACACACACACCACACCCACACCACACAACACACCACACACCACCCACTCAATACACACACACCCCACAACACACTCAGGACACACCAAAACACACACACAACACACAACACACAAACACACACACACTCACACACCACAACACACACACACACACACACAACAACACCACACACACCCACACACACACGAATATGCCAGATAAGAAGGGAGGCCCAAAGACAATATGAAAATGAATCTTAGCAGCGAACTCAAATCTGACGAAAACTGTTGTACAGCCAATCAGGAGGAAAAACAAACAGTCAAGGACCAGGTAATCAGGCTAAGGAAGTGAGGAGGAGAGGACAACAAGAAATGACCGTGAAGTATTTGAAGAACTCAACAAGAGATCAAAGAAAGTGTTCACAGAGGGAGACAGAGGGACTCAGAAGACAGAGGAGGGGCACACCAACAAGTGCTGGACACAGTGCACACAACGTGGAGAAGTGAAGTGGCTTTGATGAGCTAGATACATCAAGGCAATGGGGCCAGATAAACATCTCACCTGGGTATTGAGAGAGGGAGCAGAGGCGCTTGTGTACCCTAAACAACAATATTAATACATCTATCGAAACAGGGCGGGATTGGCCTGAGGCATGGAAGGACAGCTCCAAATGTGTCCCAATCTTTAAAAAAGGAGAAGACATGAAGCATAAATACAGACCAGTGTCACTGACATGTATTAGTATGCAAATATGGAGCAGATTATCAGGTGAAGAGTGGTGGAACACGTAGAAAGGATCACGACTCTCATCACAGGCAGCCAACATGGTTGTCAGTGACGGAAATCCTGTGTCACAAACCTACTGGAAGTTTCTATGACCTGGTTTGTACAGCAGTAAAGGACAAGAGAGAGAGGGATGGGTGGATTGCGTTTCTTGGACTGCAAGAAGGCGTTTGACACTGTTCCACCAAGAGATTGGATGGCAAAAACTGGCGGACCAAGCGAGGGAATAGGGATAACAGGGGGGAAATGGCACTACAATGGTCGGGAATACTTGGTAGGAAGACAGCAGCGAGTCATGTACTTGGCGAGGATGCTCAGAGTGGGACCTGGTGACCTTCGGGGTCCCGCAGAGGTCCGTCCTAGGACAGTAGCTGTTTCTGGTATTTGTGAACGACATGACGGAAGGAAAATAGACTCTAGGTGTGTCCTGTTGCAGATGACGTGGAAGTAGATGAGAAGAATTCACTCGATCGAAGCAGGCAGAACTACAAAGATCTGGACAGGCTGCAGATGGTCAGCAATGGCTCCTGGAGTTAATCCCACCAAGTGTAAGTCAATGAAGCTTGGGTAAGGGGCAAAGAGGCCGCAGACGGGAGTTCAGTTCGGAGGGTCAGAGGACTACAAACCTACTCAGGAAAAAAAAAAAAAAAGATCTTGGGGGAGTATAACATTCAGGGCACATCTCCCTGAAGCGCACATCAACCAATAAACTGCTGCAGCATATGGGCGCCTAGCAAACCTCAGAACAGCATTCCGACATCTTAATAGGAATCATCAGACCCTTTACACCGTGTTCGTTTAGGCCATCTTGGAGAATGCAGGCACCAGTTTGGAACCCACAGTAGCCAAGCACGTATGAAGAAGAAACTAGAGAAGGCAAAGGTTTGCAACAAGATAGTCCACAGCGCTAAGAGGTATGTCCTACGTGGAGAGGTTAAGCGGAAATCAACCTGACGACTCTGGGGGACAGGAGTGGAAGGGGGGACATGATAACGACATACAAAAATACTGAAGAGGAATTGTCATGGTGGACAAAGACAGGATGGTTCAGAGTTTGGACACAGTAAACAAGGGGACACAGTTGGATGCTGAAGACACAGATGAGAAATTCACAGGATGTTAGGAAGTATTTCTTCAGCACAGAAGTAGTCAGTAAGTGGATAGTTTAAGAAGCGAAGTTGTGGAGGCAGGATCATAATAGCTTTAAGCAGAGGTATGATAAAGCTCCGGCTCAGGAGAGTGACCTGTAGCGATCAGTGAAGAGGCGGGGCCAGGAGCTCGGGACTCGACCCGCCGCAACCTCAACTAGGTGAGTTACTAGGTGAGTAACACACAACACACACACACACACACACACACACACACACACACACACACACACCACACCACACACATCACTAACCACCACACACATACACCACAACACACAACCCAACCACACCCTCTCACAGGCACACTCACCTACACACACGCGCACACACAACACACCACACACACACACACACACACACACACCACACACCACCACATACATTTCACGAACAAACAACCACACACACACCACACACCACACTCACACACACACACACACACTCACCACTCACACACACATCACACACAAAAAAACACCAACACTACACAACACACACACCAACACACACGCACACCACACCACACAACACACACACACACACACACACAAACCACACACAGAATTTACGCACATAACACACACACACACACACACCCACATCAACCCACAACACACCACACACACACACACACTCACAACAACAACAGAACAACTTCCACACACCACACATACACCCACAACACCACACCAACAACACACACACCACACCACACAAACTCACTTCAACACACACACACCAAACACACACACACCACACAGACATACACACACCACACACACACACACACACCCCCCACACGCGCATCGTACAGGCGGCATCGTACATAAGGATCTGGGGATGGAGTCCCCTCGAGTAACCGTACAAATCTCACTTGTTTGTGGTGGCGGGAGGAAGTCTGAGGGTAGAAACCGGCCGGCGGACACTGGTAGCTGGCTTTCTTTAACCCTGCTCCAGGGCGATTATCATACACAAACAACACTCTAGCAGTAGTAGGAAGATATAATTGTAGGAGCAAGGACTTATGGCGACATAACGGCCCTGACAACAGTTTCGAGAGGATAATGTTTTAGGAACAAAAGGGACAGTACAATCTGCGAAGCAAAGTATTGGGTACACATGTAGTAGGAAGGTAGTGAAAGAGTGACTTGTTAACACAACGGCTAGTAGTATTTTAATTATTAGAACTACTCGCTGTGTTTATATGGATATTCAGTAGTTTGACGGGGACACTAAAGTGGGTTGTGATTTCTGGACATACAACAACTGACGGGCCATCTACACACACTCGAACGCGCGCACACATTACACATTCGGGCCGGGTGCTGGGTTCTTCGACCCTGTAATCCCTCATCTAGGGGGAGGAACAAAGCTGATCCGTTGGGAAATCGGTCCGCCCACCCATAATGTAAACTCAGACAAGAGCTCGAAAGTCAGGTGGGGACACGTAGCATACAGAATACCTAAACGGTAGCAGTGTATCGCCTAGCTAGTCTAAAGAGCGCGAGAGGCGAGCAGATAGAGACAGAGAGAGAAGAGAGCGAGCGGAGGAGAGCGAGAGAGAGAGAGCGAGCGCGAGCGAGAGGGTAGCGCTCGTCTCTTAGACCGCGCGCGCCGTCTCATGTACGCGCGAGCTATCGCCCTACGAATCTCTCTCTCTCTCTCTCCCTCTCTCCCTCTCTCCTCTCTTTCCCTTCTCTCTCCCTCTTCTCCTTCTCTTCCCTCTCTCTCCCGCTCTCTCCCTCTCTTCCTCTCTCTCCCTCCTCTCCCTCTCTCTCCCTCTCTCTCTCTCGCTCCTCTTCTCTTCTCTCTTTCTTCCTTCTCTCTCTCTTCTCTCTCTCTCTCTCTTCTTCTCTCTTCTCTCTCTCTCTCTCTCTTTCTCTCTCTCTCTTCTCTCTCTCTCTCTTCTCTCTCCCTCTCTCCCACTTCCCTCTCTCTCCCTCTCTCCCTTCTCCCTCTCTCTCATCTCCCCCTCTCTCTCTCTCTCTCTCTCTCTCCCTCTCTCCCTCTCTATCCATCTCTCTCCCTCTCTCTCCCTCTCATCCCTCCTCTTCTCCCTCTTCTCCCTCTTTCCTCTCATTTCTCCTCTCTCTCCTCTCCCTCTTCCTCTCTTCTCACTCTCTCGCTCCCTCTCCCTTCTCATTCTCTTCTTCCTTGCTCTCTCTCTCTCTTCTCTGCTCTCACACAACACCCTCTCTCTCTCTTTCTTCCCTCTCTCTCTCTCTCTCTCTTTCTCCCTCTCTCTCCTCTCTCCTCTCCTCTCCCTCTCTCCTCCTCCCTCTTCTCCTCTCTCTCTCTCTCTCTCACCTCTCTTCTCTCCTCTCCGCTCTATCTCTCTCCCCTCACTCTCTCTCCTTTCTCACTCTCTCTCTCCTCTCTCTCTCTTCTCTCGCTCCCTATCTCTCTCTTCTCCCGCTCTCTTCTCTCCCCGCTCTCTCTCTCTCTCTCTCTTCTCTCTCTCTCTCTCTCTCTCTCTCTCATCTACTCTCTTCTCCCTCTCTCCTCTCTCTCTCTTCCCTTCTCTCTCTCTCCTCTCTCTCCCTCGCTCTCTCTCCCTCTCTTCTCTCATCCCTCTTCTCTCTCCCCTCTCCTATCTCCCTCTCTCTCTCTTCCCTCTCTCTCTCCCGCTCTCTCTCCCTCTCCCTCTCCTCTCCTCTTCTCTCCCTCTCTATCGCTCCCTCTCTCTCTCCCTCTCTCTCTCCCTCTCTCTCTCCTTCCCTCTCTCTCTCCCTCTCACTTCCTCCCTTCTTCCTCTCTTTTCCCTCTCTCTCTCTATCTCTCCCACTCTCCTCTCTCGCTCTTCTCTTCCCTCTCTTCCTTCTCTCTCTCCCTCCTTCTCTCCTCTCTTCTCCTCTCTCTCTCCTCTCTCTCTCCCTATCTCTCTTCTCTACCCTCGCTCTCCCCTCTCTCTCTCTCTCTCTTCTACCTCCTCTCCTCTCTCTCCCTCCTTCTCTCCTCTCTATCTCCCTCACTCTCCTCTCTTCTCTCCCTTCACACTCCCTCTCCCTACTCTCTCTCCCTCTCTCTCCTTCTCTCTCCTCGCTCTCTCCCTCTCTCTCCTCCTTCTCTCCCTATCTATCCTCTCCCTCTTCCCCCTCTCCCTTTAACTCCCTCTCTCTCTCCCTTCTCTCCCCTTCCCTCTCTATCCCACTCCCTCTCCCCTCTTTCTCCCTCTCTTCCCTTCTCTCTATCTTCCCTTCTCTCTCCCTCCTCTTCTTCTCCTCTCTCTTCCCTTCTCTCTCCCTTTCTCTCTTTCTCTCTCCCATCCACTCTCTTCCTCTCTCTCTCATCCCCTCTTCTCCTCTTCCCTCACTCCCATAACCACATCTTCACCTCATCACTCTCTATAGTCCTCTCTCCATTCTCCTTTTCTCTCCTTCATAGCCTCTTTCCCTCGCCCTCCTTTATCCCTCTCTTTTTCTCTCCCTCTCCCTCTCCTTCTTTTTCTCCTCTCTTCTACACTTTATCCCCTCACAATTTCTCTCTTCCCCCTTGGTCTTATCCCTCACCCCTATACTCTCTCCTCTCTTCTTATCTACCCTTTCTTCTCCTCTCTCTCCTCTTTCCTACCTTTCTCTCTCCTCTCTCTCTACCCTTTCTCTCCCCCCCACACCCCCCCCCCCTCCTCTAGCCTTCTGCTGCCGGTAACAAAAAAAAAAAAAAAAAAAAAAAAAAAAAAAAAAAAAAAAAAAAAAAAGGGTGGCTTAGCGGACGGACATCAGAGATTCTGGTAGAAGAACAGTAGGAAAGACTGGGAGTAGAGCTCCAGAAAAGGAGAGGAAGAGTGGGGGAAGAGATAGTAGACGCTTGGTAAGCAAATGGAGGAGTGGATTAGTGAAGATGTGCAGGATGGGAAAGTACAGGCTTAAGCGCAGAAGCTAGGATTTTTTACCCCAAGTGCATAGAGGAGGAAACTGCAAAGCCTGAAAAGATTAGAGAGACAATTGACAATTCAGTCGTGACATCAGTAAATTCAAAGTCAGGCGCAGACAAGGGGATGGTAAGCAACGACGGAGACTCATGCCGTACAGGAAGGCTATCAGACCCACGTGGGGCCAGGGAAAAGACTGACGAGCACATGAGATCAAACGACAGGTCTGAAGACAATGATGGAAATTCAGAGTAGGCGAAGACATGGCGGAACGGTGGTAGCAACAACGAGACATGACCGTCACGAAGGACATATCAGAACCTCGTGGGCCAGGGAAAAGGACGATGAGCACATAAGATCAAGTGACAGGTCGCAGAAAATGAAGGGTGATATATGCAGAGGTGCTAACAGACAACTGCAGTAGCAAGGGACAGCTGGCAGGAAGGACTGACCCAAAGAATAGATGTTTCAGATATGACGGGGACTGAAGCAAGAACATGTCAATGGAAAGGAAACAAAAATGGCCTCAGAGGAAGCAGATGGCGAATTCAGTGGAGGAGGGAAAGGGCCGAGGTCAGTTTTTGTGTACGGGCTCAAGAAGCCAAGGAGGGCTTCTTGAGAATTTAAAACAGGAGGAGGAAAAAAATGATTGAAGCATCTATGATAAACAATAGGGGTGGCAATTGACCCAGGGTGACTTAATTTTCTGAGAATTGGGTGGTTTGCGAGTGGAAGGATACGGCTGTCGAGTAACTTTCAAGGAAGAATCAGTTCGAATCAGGATTCTGCAAGAGAAAGCAAGACTGAGAGACAAAGGAGGGGTACCATGAGAGTATACCTCGGACGCGACAGAACACCAAGAAGAAAGGACTACACTGAAAGAGTGGGTACAGAGGACGCAAGAGAGGAACGAGAAGAAAGCAATGAAAAGGTGCAGGACCCAGCACACAGGAGGATGGGCAAACACAACCACAGATCTCCCACCAAAGACCACCCCGCGAACTTCCCAACGCAACTGAGCAAGCTTACTCCAACTCCCAACTCTCACTGATTCCCTCTGCCACAACCACCATATCAAAAACCTCACCCCACGCTATTGTCCCTCAGGGGCTTTTACCCCCACCTTAACACATACCCACCTAACACCACGCTCCATATAGGCCCCCCCAATGCCCTCCCTCCCCCAACCCCAATATTCTTGCATGACACAATGATAGAAAGAAAACTAAAGGTTTGGTACACAATGCAGATGGATAATGCTAAACATGAGGAGTGGAATGAAAGAATCAGTGAACAAATCACACAGACATCATAGCAGTCTCAGAAACAAACTAGACTGATTAATAAACGACATCAATCTTCCAAACAGGATATAAGTTCCTGAGAAGATACGAAAGGCGTAGAGGGGGAGGAGGGTTGACCTGATCATAAAAACACAATGGGTGTTTTAGTTTTTAGGAAATGGAAGGCATGGACATGATTGGAGAAAGAGGACTACATTGTAGGAACATTTCAGTCCGGAGAGAAATAAGTAGTCATTGGAGTGATGTCTAACCCACACAGAATGAGGAGGCAAGAGAGGAGTACGAAAGAAAACACAGGGTTGATGGTGGACACACTGGCTGAGGTGTCAAGAAGCGCTCACTCGAGCAGGAGACAAAGTTACTGGTAACTGGGCGATTTCATCCACAGGGAGATCGATGGGAAAACTGGAGCCACATGGGCTTCCGAAACATGTAGAGCAATGATGATGGAGTGTGGTACTTGAACCTCATGCATCACATTGTCAGGGACACAACAAGAGGCGAGGGGGGAGGTGAGCCAGAAGACTGGATCTTGTGTTCACCCTGAGCGTTCAGACATCGTGGTACTTCACTTACGAGAGGCCTTGGAGCTAGCGATATGTTGTTTTTGAGTTTTCGACTATATAGTAGAGTTAACAAGTGGAGAATACGGTAATGGAACTGAAGGGGACGGCCAAACTAAAAAAGGGGGGACTACACAGGTATGAGAAACTTCCTGCAGGAGGTTCACGTGGGCACAGAGAAATGTAGGAAAATCAGTGTAACGATGATGATGAGAATTTGTGGCAACAAGTGCAAGGAGGCAGAGGAAAGTTTTGTTCCAAGGGAAACAGAAATAATAGGAAGACAAAGACGAGATTCCTTGGTGTACGAAGGTGTAGGGAGGCCAAAAGCTATGTGAACAGAGAATGCGAAAATGTACAGGAGGCATAGGACCCAGGCAACAGGGAGATTAGTAGAAGAGCAGAAACGAGTATGCGCAGATAAGGAGGGCAGGGGCACAGAGACGCAGGTATGAAACGACCATCGATCGAAAGTCAAATATGACGGAAACTGCTGTATAGCCTCATTAGGAAGATAGGACAACAGTCAAGGACAGTGCTAAGGTGAGGTAAGATGGTGGGGAGGAACTCACAAGGAAACGAACAAGAGGTCTGGAGGAGCTCAACACGAGATTTAGGAAAGTATTTCAGTAGAGGACAGGAAGGACCTCTGGAGGGGACAGACCAGATGGGGACACACAAAGGGGGGGTGGAATACACACAAGTTGTTGGACGACATACATATCAGATGGAGGAGGAGGTGAAGAAATGCAAAGGGGACATCGATACCTCAACGGGCAATGGGAACGGACAACATCTCTCATGGGTCATTAGAGAGGGAGCAGATATGTTGTGCGTACACTTTACACATATCTCATCACACACATACTGGAAATGGTCAACTTCTGAGTTTGGAAGACAGCAAATGTCGTTCCCATTTTCAAAAAAGGAGAAGAACAGAGGCACTAAAACTATAGACCTGTGTCATGGGACGTGTATGTATGCTCAAAATTATGTAGAAGATTATCAGGAGGAGTGTGGGTGGAGACCTAGGTACGGAACAGGAGTATAAATGCCACCAGCACGGCTTTCGGAGGCAAATCTGTGTCACTAAATTCTGGAGTTTTATGATAAAATAAAAGAAGTAAGACAGAGAGAGAGGGAGTGGGTGATTGCTTCTTCATGGGACTGCAGAGGGCTTAGACACAGTTACCTCACAAGAAGATTAGTGCAGAAGTAGAGCATAGGC
Organism: Cherax quadricarinatus; assembly: GCF_026875155.1. Lineage (NCBI taxonomy): Eukaryota > Metazoa > Arthropoda > Malacostraca > Decapoda > Parastacidae > Cherax > Cherax quadricarinatus. The sequence goes on from NC_069427.1 coordinate 8,949,147, forward strand.
GCATATAACAGGAGGGCAGCAATGGATCAGAGAATAACTGAAGGGAGGCAACACGAGTCATGGTACGTATGATGTTCTCGTGGGCTCCACCTGTGACGGGGGGGCCCACAGGGGTCGGTCTCAGGCACCTCAGTGCTATTCTTTAGGTATATTGTGAACGACATGACGGGAAGGGTTAGACTCAGAAGTGTCCCAGTTTGAAGATGATGTGAAAGTTAATGAGGAGAATTAATATCTGAAGAGGACCAGGCCAGGACTCAAGAGACCTGGACAGACATGGCACCTGTGGTCCAGCAAATGGCTTCTCGAATTTAATCCTGCCACAATGCAAAGCATGAAGATAGGGGAAGGGCATCAGAGACCACAGACAGAGTATAGGCATAGGTGGCCAAAGATCTGCAAACCTCACTCGAAGGAGAGGAAGATCTTGGGGTGAAGTTAAAACACCGAGCATGTTCGGAAGCACAATCATCAGATACACTGCTGCAGCATATGGCTGCGCATGGCAAACAGAGAACACGCATTCCGACACCTTAGTACGGAATCATTCATCACTGTACACCGTGTATGTCAGGCCCATACTGGGAGTAAGCCGACCTGTTTTGGAACCGCACTTGATAAAGAACGTTCAAGAAACTAGAGAAAGAGTAAAGTACAAAGGTTTTGCAACAAGGGATAGTTACAGAGTAAGGGGAATGCTATGAAGAAAGATTAAGGGAATCGGCATGACGCTCTGGAGGACAGGAGGGTCAGGGGAGACCTCGATAACGACATATACAAATACTGCGTGGAATAGACAAGGTGGACAAGGTCAGGGATGGTCAGGGAGGGGACACAGAAACAAGAGGCACAATTGGAGTTGAAGACACAAATGAGTCGAGAGTGTAGGAAGATTTCTTCAGTCATAGAGTTGTCAATGCAGTGGTATAGCCTTGAAAATGAGTAGTGGAAGGCAGGATCCATACACGTTTTAACGACGAGGTTGATAAAGTCATGGAGCGGGGAGAGAGTGGGGTTGTAGCATCCGGTTGAAGAGGGGGGCCAGCGAGCTAGGATCGACCCTGCAACACAAATAGGGTGAGTTACACCAATACTCACCACACTCAACACCCTCACACACACACCACACACACACAAACGCCACACAAACACACACACCACCCACCTCACACACACACCACGGACCCTACACAAACCACACATAAGCACCACAACACCACACACACCCCACACACTCTCCAACCACACACCACACCTCATACACACACACCCACCCACCTAGCCACACACACACACAACACCCACACACCAACGACACACAAACACCCCACACACAACCACACACACACACACACACCACACACACACACACACACACACACAACACACACTCACAAACGAATATGCACAGATAAGAGGGAGGCTCAAGAAATATGACAATGACATAGCAGAGAAAAGCTTATCTGTCCCACGCAAACTGTTGTACAGGAAGACATCAGGAGGATAATCAACAGTCAAGGACCAGGGAATAAGGCTAAGGAATAGAAGGGGGAGAGACAACAGAAATTGACCGTGAAGTATGTGAAGAACCTCTAAACAAGAGATTCAAAGAAGTGTTCAAAGAGGAGGTACAGAAGGGAATCCAGAAAGACGGAGAGGTGGGGCACACACCAAGTGATGGACAGTGCCCCAACGAGAAGAAGTGAAAGAGTTCTGAGTGAGTAGGATACACTCAAAGGCAATGGAATGGGGCAGATAACATCTACCCATGGGTAGTGAGAGAGGGAGCAGAGGCGTATGTGTACCCTAACAACCAAATTTAAATACATCTATCGAAACAGGGCGATTGCCTGAGGAATTTGGAAGACAGCAAATGTAAGTCCCAATCTTTTAAAAAAGGAGACGTCATGAAAGATTTTAAACTACTGACCAATGTCTACTGACATGTTATAGTATGCAAAAATAATGGAGAAGATTAACAGGTGCAAGGGTGGTGGAACACTAGAAAGGAACGAGTCATCAACAGCAGCCAACATGGTTTCAGTGACGGAAATCTGTGTCACCACCTATGGAGTTCTATGACATGGTGACAGCAGTAAGACAAGAAGCGACGAGAGGGTGGTGGATTGCATTTTCTGGACTGCAGAGAAGGCGTTTGACAAAGTTCTCAAAGAGATGGGTGCTAAACTGAGGGAACCATGCATGGATAACAGAGAAGGCACTACAATGGGATCGGGAATACTTGACAGGAAGACAGCAGCGAGTACATGGTAACGTGGCATGAGGTGTCCGGAGTGGGCACCTGTGTCCAGAGCGGGTCCAGCAGGGGTCAATCCTCGGACCAGTGCGGTTTTAGGTATTTGTGAAACGCACCTGACGGAAGGAAGTAGGACTCTGAAAAGGTGTCCATGTTGCACGTGGACGTGAAGTTGATTGCGAAGAATTCACTCGATCGAAAAGACAGGCAGAACTACAAGGGATCTGGAGGCTGCTGACCTGGTCCAAGGCATGGGTCCTGGTGTCAATTACCACCAAGTGCAAGTCATGAAGATTGGGAGGAGGGCAAAGAAGGCCGCAGGACGGAGTACAGTTAGGGGGTCAGAGATACAAACCTCATCAAGGAAAAAGATCTGGGGTGGATATACCATTCAGGACATCTCCTGAAGCGACACATCAACAAATAATGCTGCAGCCATATGGGCGCCTGCACACCTCAGAACAGCATTCCGACATCTTAATAAGGAAAACATTCAGGGACCCTGTACACGTTGTGACGTTAGGCCATATTGGCCGTTATCGCACCAGTTCGGATACCACACCTAGCCAAGCACGTGAAGAAACTAGAGAAAGTGAAAAGGTTGCAAAAAAGGACTAGTCCCAGAGCTAAGAGGTTTTTCTACGAGGAGAGGTTAGGAAATTCAACGGACGACCATAGTGGACAGGAGAGTTCTGGGGGGACATGATAAGACGAAAATACTGAGAGGAACTGACAAGCGTGGACAAAGACAGGATGATTTCAGAGATTGGACACTGTAACAGGGGACACAGTTGGAAGCTGAAGACACAGATGAATCACCAGGGATGTTTAGGAATTATTTTTAGCCACAGAGTGCAGTAAGTGGAAATAGTTTGGGAAGCGATGTGTGGGGCAGGATCCAATACATAGCTTTAAAAGAGGTATGTTTAAAGCTACGGCTCTGGAGAGGGGACCTAGTAGCGATCAGTGAAGAGGCGGGGCCGGAGTCGGATCGATCGCAACTCAAATCGGTGAGTCCTAGTTGAGTACACACACACACCCACACACACACACACACACAATCACAACACCACATACACCACACAACACACATAACCACACCACACAAACCACACCACACCCTCTCAACACACTCACCTACAACCACACGCACCCCACCACACAACACACACCACACACACACACACACACAAATACACCCGTACACCACACACTACAACACACCACCACACACACCCACACACTCACACACACCACACACTCACATCACACACCCTCACACACATCCACATTACACAAACCTCACACACACACACACCGACCACCTCACACTAAACACACACACATTACCACCACTACCACACACATAGCCACATCACCACACACACAACACAACACACAACACCACACACACACACGACACACACACACCTCACACACACAACGGCATTCACACACCACACATCACACACCACACACACACACAACCCCACCACACCCCCCCCAAAAACCACACACCACACACACACGGCACTTCACAACACACACACAAACACACAACACACACACAGGACACTACAAACACACACACACAACACACAACACACACACACATACACACACACAACACACACACACACCTACACACACACCCACACACACACACACACGCACTCAAAACACACCCACACACAACTCAACACACCCACAGACACACTACACACACCAAACATACACGGCACCAACACACACACAAACACCACACCCCCCCCCCACCCCCCCACAAAAAACACACACAACTTCATCACAACACGCCACACACACACTCAACAACACACCACCACCACACACACACACACACACACACAAACTCATCACACACACACACAACACACACACACACCTTCACAACACTCACACAAACCACACCACAGTCACACACACACACCAAACACACACAACTCACAACACACACACGCCCACACACCACCACAACCACACCAACGCACACACATTACAACACACACACAAACACAACAACAACCACTCAACATACACACACACACGCACATATACACAAACACACACACACACACACACACACACTTCAACAAACACACAAATCACATACACACCACACAGGACACTAAGGACCACACACTCTCACATATTTTGTATTTTTGAGTTTCTGTACCAAATATGAGAATGTTAATAAATAGTAAATCCCCGCCCATCACGGAAATTATATATATATATATTAACTATATAGCTTATATATATATATATATACTATCTATATTATATATTATATATATATATATATATACTTATATTTTGTTTTGAAAATATATATATAATGTATACTAATATATATTATATATATATATTATGTATATATAATATCTATATATATATATATATATATATATATATATTATATAAGATCTATATATATATATTATATATATTATATATCTATATATATAATACTTTTATAATATATTTATATATAATATATAGATTATATATATATATTTATATATATTTATATATATATATATATATATATTATAATTTATAAAATATATAATACTTTCTAGAATATATATATTTATGGGGGCTAGTGGCGAGGATTTTCAATATACCGTCCGGAATCAACGAGGTCTGACCAGAGTTAAGCACTCAATACAGGACTTATTGTGAATTACTCTGGGAAGTTCCAGTGAAGCGAGAAGAACATTTTTCACTGCACCGTTTCAAGGTAAATTGTGGAAATGTTGTGCGTTGTGATTGTTGGTGAGTGGTGGTGGTAGTGAGGAAGTCGGCAGTGGAGGTCGTGGGGCGTACAAGGCCCTACACTGTTTATGAGTACCGGCAAGATTATGTACTACACCCTCGAAAGTCTTATACAAACATTATATCGCACCATGCACCATGCTTCCAGTTACGTGGGAAATGATTGTAGTCGATGCATGGACGTTTTAACGGCTTACTGTAATGGAAAAACAATGGGAAATTATATGTTAACGAGGGAGTGACAGTCAGGCATCCACCCACGTACGGCGGTTGGGGGAAGAGGTGGGATGAGTAACTAGGATGGTGATTGAACACATTGTTCGCAGTTGCATACCCACATTGTTCTATAGTGTACATGGGAGGAAACAAATAAAGTTATGTCTTGTATTGTAAGGTCGGTGTGAAAAATATATAGTGTGCAAGTCATGTGTATTGTACTCCGGATAACCCACCAACCTGCGCCTCCCCCTACTTCCCAGGGAGTTTTCCCTTTCCCTCCGGCCCCTCAAAAACTCCACATGCCTCACGGTAAAGTTCACTACCTTCCACGCCCATAACCACCAGCATGTCTATTCCACTCTTGTGTCTAGTCTAGCAGATGGATGCCAACCAGGACGGAAGCAGCCGCCAGAGAATGGGACGGTGGCAACTAGGAGGGCCAAAGTGTCGGTCTTGTTACAGTTCGTTGTCTCAACTCTAAATGTTTACTCGCAAACATCGGTAAGTTGCCCTGAGTTCAGCTGTCCTCGGTGGAAAGTGATGATCCAGAAGCCATCTCAGGCACCTGAACCCATCAACAGATTTTATTCATCAGACTATCTCTTGGAAGCAATCAAAGCAACAGGTATCTGAGGACACTACAATATTCCAAAGGCACGGCCGTCCACACGCAGTGGGAAACTTACAGACCTCCTGAAAAACGTAAACGATGGTTCCCGATCTTAAATTGCTCAAACCATAAGGATCATGGCACAACTCCCTGCTATTTATGGCAATGTTGCCTTTGCTGTGCCGGAAAGAGGGGTGGAAAGAGGACTAGCACTCAATGATAATTAAATCTAAGAGAATTTTCTGGAGTTGCTAACCTCTTTTCACCTTCCCGTCAACACAAAAAACGGAGAGAGGCAGAACCCCACCACTCTACTGACTAGTGCAAACTGTTAGAAGTCCAGGTGAGCAAGAAATTGAAGAGGGCAACAGTGGGGGCAATCAGAATTTACCAGTGCAGATTTCCAGTTGCTCCCAGGGATGTGACACGGCTGAAGCATAGAGGAAAGCACCCTGCCAGGGAAACCAAGTGGCACCAACGTTCCAACAACCTATGTCCCCACTATGGAACCATTGATTGTATAGGTGGAAGAATCATGACATTTACAAATCAATAATGTCGATCATCTGGCTCTGCTGGGGGGTTACATGGAATAAGGCCAAAGCCATCTTATAGGAATGCGTTAATCCCAGTTATTAGGGAAATTGCAGTGGACATGCTTTCGGAGATCAAAGGGTCGTCCACATTCCTTGGCTGGTCTGTTTCTGATGAAATTAGTCATTTCTTTTTGGTTGCAACATTTGTTGCACTTAAAAAAGAAGGTGGAGGAATTCGGCCATTGCATTAGGCAAAACGTGTCGCCGCTCGTATCCAAGCTGCTGATCGAAGTATTCGTGCAAGGCAGCCATGATGCTTAAACCAACAGCTTGGCTTGGGGTATCTCAAGGAGTGTGAAGGCAGACGGTATCATGCAACAAGGGCATATATCAAAACTGCTGAGGCAATTGCAGAGTGGTAACAAATTAGATTTTCAGAATGCGTTCAATCTCTGAAAAAGAGGGACGTGGTATTCAGCAGCAGTACAAGAAACATTTCCCTGGTCTCCTTCCCCTGTTGTTTCAGCTGGGTATAGCAAGGAATCAATGTTTCTCTTTGGAGAGCAATGAAATCTGTCATCGGAGGGTGTCAACAAGGATGATCCTCTTGACCATTTCTCTTATGTATTGCAGTTAGGGAAATCCAGTCAGAATGACAGCGAGTAAACATCTAGGTTCCTAGATGATGCACATAGCAGTACAAAGGAGTCCCTCCTACATGACCTTTCGCAGGTAATGACACGGGGACAGGAAAGTGGGTATCATCTGAATCCATCCATATAATGTGTAATCCTCTCAGTCAGTTACAACCCACACACACACACAACAACCACACACACACCACACACACACACAAACACATCACACACGCACAACACATCACACACAACACAACAACACAACACACACACAACACACACACACACACCACACACCACCCACACAACACACTCATACAAACACACCCACCACACACCCACACACCACACACAACACTCACACACACACACACACAACACACACACACACACACACTATTACACACACACTCCATAACACAACACCCCCACACACCCACACACACCACACACACACCACACCCACACCACACAACACACCACACACCACCCACTCAATACACACACACCCCACAACACACTCAGGACACACCAAAACACACACACAACACACAACACACAAACACACACACACTCACACACCACAACACACACACACACACACACAACAACACCACACACACCCACACACACACGAATATGCCAGATAAGAAGGGAGGCCCAAAGACAATATGAAAATGAATCTTAGCAGCGAACTCAAATCTGACGAAAACTGTTGTACAGCCAATCAGGAGGAAAAACAAACAGTCAAGGACCAGGTAATCAGGCTAAGGAAGTGAGGAGGAGAGGACAACAAGAAATGACCGTGAAGTATTTGAAGAACTCAACAAGAGATCAAAGAAAGTGTTCACAGAGGGAGACAGAGGGACTCAGAAGACAGAGGAGGGGCACACCAACAAGTGCTGGACACAGTGCACACAACGTGGAGAAGTGAAGTGGCTTTGATGAGCTAGATACATCAAGGCAATGGGGCCAGATAAACATCTCACCTGGGTATTGAGAGAGGGAGCAGAGGCGCTTGTGTACCCTAAACAACAATATTAATACATCTATCGAAACAGGGCGGGATTGGCCTGAGGCATGGAAGGACAGCTCCAAATGTGTCCCAATCTTTAAAAAAGGAGAAGACATGAAGCATAAATACAGACCAGTGTCACTGACATGTATTAGTATGCAAATATGGAGCAGATTATCAGGTGAAGAGTGGTGGAACACGTAGAAAGGATCACGACTCTCATCACAGGCAGCCAACATGGTTGTCAGTGACGGAAATCCTGTGTCACAAACCTACTGGAAGTTTCTATGACCTGGTTTGTACAGCAGTAAAGGACAAGAGAGAGAGGGATGGGTGGATTGCGTTTCTTGGACTGCAAGAAGGCGTTTGACACTGTTCCACCAAGAGATTGGATGGCAAAAACTGGCGGACCAAGCGAGGGAATAGGGATAACAGGGGGGAAATGGCACTACAATGGTCGGGAATACTTGGTAGGAAGACAGCAGCGAGTCATGTACTTGGCGAGGATGCTCAGAGTGGGACCTGGTGACCTTCGGGGTCCCGCAGAGGTCCGTCCTAGGACAGTAGCTGTTTCTGGTATTTGTGAACGACATGACGGAAGGAAAATAGACTCTAGGTGTGTCCTGTTGCAGATGACGTGGAAGTAGATGAGAAGAATTCACTCGATCGAAGCAGGCAGAACTACAAAGATCTGGACAGGCTGCAGATGGTCAGCAATGGCTCCTGGAGTTAATCCCACCAAGTGTAAGTCAATGAAGCTTGGGTAAGGGGCAAAGAGGCCGCAGACGGGAGTTCAGTTCGGAGGGTCAGAGGACTACAAACCTACTCAGGAAAAAAAAAAAAAAAGATCTTGGGGGAGTATAACATTCAGGGCACATCTCCCTGAAGCGCACATCAACCAATAAACTGCTGCAGCATATGGGCGCCTAGCAAACCTCAGAACAGCATTCCGACATCTTAATAGGAATCATCAGACCCTTTACACCGTGTTCGTTTAGGCCATCTTGGAGAATGCAGGCACCAGTTTGGAACCCACAGTAGCCAAGCACGTATGAAGAAGAAACTAGAGAAGGCAAAGGTTTGCAACAAGATAGTCCACAGCGCTAAGAGGTATGTCCTACGTGGAGAGGTTAAGCGGAAATCAACCTGACGACTCTGGGGGACAGGAGTGGAAGGGGGGACATGATAACGACATACAAAAATACTGAAGAGGAATTGTCATGGTGGACAAAGACAGGATGGTTCAGAGTTTGGACACAGTAAACAAGGGGACACAGTTGGATGCTGAAGACACAGATGAGAAATTCACAGGATGTTAGGAAGTATTTCTTCAGCACAGAAGTAGTCAGTAAGTGGATAGTTTAAGAAGCGAAGTTGTGGAGGCAGGATCATAATAGCTTTAAGCAGAGGTATGATAAAGCTCCGGCTCAGGAGAGTGACCTGTAGCGATCAGTGAAGAGGCGGGGCCAGGAGCTCGGGACTCGACCCGCCGCAACCTCAACTAGGTGAGTTACTAGGTGAGTAACACACAACACACACACACACACACACACACACACACACACACACACACACACCACACCACACACATCACTAACCACCACACACATACACCACAACACACAACCCAACCACACCCTCTCACAGGCACACTCACCTACACACACGCGCACACACAACACACCACACACACACACACACACACACACACCACACAGTTTTTTGGGTTTTTAAAAAAAGGGGCAGAGTACTGTGACAATAAGAAAACTGTGTAGGAAGTAAAGTTGGGACGCTGCTGATGAAGCAACTTATCAGAGACTGATGGAGGCCAGAAATTAATAAAGAAATATAAGAAGAGCGGATGAGAGAAGTTCTGAAAAGTGAAAAAGAAAATTAGAATGTGACAAGTTAATAATAAATTTGATGAAGCTTAAAAGAGAAAGAGAATACTGAACCAAATGAAACAATAATATAATTGAGAATCATTAATTAATACTAAGATGGAACTTATATTGATGACATTATTAACAAGTTTGAAATTCCCGGGATAAAATCAAATGAGAACCTTCAATATTATTTTTTTAGAAATATGTTTGATAAGAGACATTTGTTCGAGACGAGGAAGATAAAAATGTGAATGAAGTTCAGGTAAATAAATGAGAGAAATTCACCGAGTTTTATGATGATGGAGAAATGACTGAAACTGTGATGTGTAAACTTGACGGTGTTAGTGAGCGCCGCTGTGATGTGTAAACTTGACGGTGTTAGTGAGTGCCGCTGTGATGTGTAAACTTGACGGTGTTAGTGAGTGCCGCTGTGATGTGTAAACTTGACGTGTTATGAGCGCCGCTGTGATGTGTAAACTTGACGGTGTTAGTGAGTGCCGCTGTGATGTGTAAACTTGACGGTGTTAGTGAGTGCCGCTGTGATGTGTAAACTTGGTGGTGTTACTGAGCGCCGCTGTGATGTGTAAACTTGACGGTGTTAGTGAGTGCCGCTGTGATGTGTAAACTTGACGGTGTTAGTGAGTGCCGCTGTGATGTGTAAACTTGGTGGTGTTACTGAGCGCCGCTGTGATGTGTAAACTTGGCGGTGTTAGTGAGTGCCGCTGTGATGTGTAAACTTGACGGTGTTACTGAGCGCCGCTGTGATGTGTAAACTTGGTGGTGTTAGTGAGCGCCGCTGTGATGTGTAAACTTGACGGTGTTAGTGAGTGCCGCTGTGATGTGTAAACTTGACGGTGTTACTGAGCGCCGCTGTGATGTGTAAACTTGACGGTGTTAGTGAGCGCCGCTGTGATGTGTAAACTTGACGGTGTTAGTGAGTGCCGCTGTGATGTGTAAACTTGGTGGTGTTACTGAGCGCCGCTGTGATGTGTAAACTTGGTGGTGTTACTGAGCGCCGCTGTGATGTGTAAACTTGACGGTGTTAGTGAGTGCCGCTGTGATGTGTAAACTTGGTGTGTTACTGAGCGCCGCTGTGATGTGTAAACTTGACGGTGTTAGTGAGTGCCGCTGTGATGTGTAAACTTGGTGGTGTTACTGAGCGCCGCTGTGATGTGTAAACTTGACGGTGTTAGTGAGTGCCGCTGTGATGTGTAAACTTGGTGGTGTTACTGAGCGCTGCTGTGATGTGTAAACTTTACTGTGTTAGTGAGCGCCGCTGTGATGTGTAAACTTGGTGGTGTTACTGAGCGCCGCTGTGATGTGTAAACTTTACTGTGTTAGTGAGCGCCGCTGTGATGTGTAAACTTGACGGTGTTAGTGAGCGCCGCTGTGATGTGTAAACTTGACGGTGTTAGTGAGTGCCGCTGTGATGTGTAAACTTGACGGTGTTAGTGAGCGCCGCTGTGATGTGTAAACTTGACGGTGTTAGTGAGTGCCGCTGTGATGTGTAAACTTGACGGTGTTAGTGAGCGCCGCTGTGATGTGTAAACTTGCGGTGTTAGTGAGTGCCGCTGTGTGAGTGCAAACTTGACGGTGTTACTGAGCGCCGCTGTGATGTGTAAACTTGACGGTGTTAGTGAGCGCCGCTGTGATGTGTAAACTTGACGGTGTTAGTGAGCGCCGCTGTGATGTGTAAACTTGACGGTGTTACTGAGCGCCGCTGTGATGTGTAAACTTGACGGTGTTAGTGAGCGCCGCTGTGATGTGTAAACTTGACGGTGTTAGTGAGCGCCGCTGTGATGTGTAAACTTGACGGTGTTAGTGAGTGCCGCTGTGATGTGTAAACTTGACGGTGTTAGTGAGCGCCGCTGTGATGTGTAAACTTGACGGTGTTAGTGAGTGCCGCTGTGATGTGTAAACTTGACGGTGTTAGTGAGCGCCGCTGTGATGTGTAAACTTGACGGTGTTAGTGAGCGCCGTCTGTGATGTGTAAACTTGACGGTGTTTTGTGAGTGCCGCTGTGATGTGTAAACTTGACGGTGTTAGTGAGTGCCGCTGTGATGTGTAAACTTGACGGTGTTAGTGAGCGCCGCTGTGATGTGTAAACTTGACGGTGTTAGTGAGTGCCGCTGTGATGTGTAAACTTGACGGTGTTAGTGAGCGCCGCTGTGATGTGTAAACTTGACGGTGTTAGTGAGCGCCGCTGTGATGTGTAAACTTGGCGGTGTTAGTGAGTGCCGCTGTGATGTGTAAACTTGGCGGTGTTACTGAGCGCCGCTGTGATGTGTAAACTTGGCGGTGTTAGTGAGTGCCGCTGTGATGTGTAAACTTGACGGTGTTAGTGAGTGTCGCTGTGATGTGTAAACTTGACGGTGTTAGTGAGCGCCGCTGTGATGTGTAAACTTGACGGTGTTAGTGAGCGCCGCTGTGATGTGTAAACTTGACGGTGTTAGTGAGTGCCGCTGTGATGTGTAAACTTGACGGTGTTAGTGAGCGCCGCTGTGATGTGTAAACTTGACGGTGTTAGTGAGAGCCGCTGTGATGTGTAAACTTGACGGTGTTAGTGAGCGCCGCTGTGATGTGTAAACTTGGCGGTGTTACTGAGTGCCGCTGTGATGTGTAAACTTGACGGTGTTACTGAGCGCCGCTGTGATGTGTAAACTTGACGGTGTTACTGAGCGCCGCTGTGATGTGTAAACTTGACGGTGTTACTGAGCGCCGCTGTGATGTGTAAACTTGGCGGTGTTAGTGAGCGCCGCTGTGATGTGTAAACTTGGCGGTGTTAGTGAGCGCCGCTGTGAAGTGTAAACTTGGCGGTGTTAGTGAGTGCCGCTGTGATGTGTAAACTTGACGGTGTTACTGAGCGCCGCTGTGATGTGTAAACTTGGCGGTGTTAGTGAGCGCCGCTGTGATGTGTAAACTTGGCGGTGTTAGTGAGCGCCGCTGTGATGTGTAAACTTGACGGTGTTAGTGAGCGCCGCTGTGATGTGCAAACTTGACGGTGTTAGTGAGCGCCGCTGTGATGTGTAAACTTGGCGGTGTTAGTGAGCGCCGCTGTGATGTGTAAACTTGGCGGTGTTAGTGAGTGCCGCTGTGATGTGTAAACTTGGCGGTGTTAGTGAGCGCCGCTGTGATGTGTAAACTTGACGGTGTTACTGAGCGCCGCTGTGATGTGTAAACTTGGCGGTGTTAGTGAGCGCCGCTGTGATGTGTAAACTTGACGGTGTTAGTGAGCGCCGCTGTGATGTGTAAACTTGACGGTGTTAGTGAGCGCCGCTGTGATGTGTAAACTTGACGGTGTTAGTGAGCGCCTCTGTGATGTGTAAACTTGACGGTGTTAGTGAGTGCCGCTGTGATGTGTAAACTTGGCGGTGTTAGTGAGCGCCGCTGTGATGTGTAAACTTGGCGGTGTTAGTGAGTGCCGCTGTGATGTGTAAACTTGACGGTGTTAGTGAGTGCCGCTGTGATGTGTAAACTTGACGGTGATAGTGAGTGCCGCTGTGATGTGTAAACTTGGCGGTGTTAGTGAGCGCCGCTGTGATGTGTAAACTTAACGGTGTTAGTGAGTGCCGCTGTGATGTGTAAACTTGGCGGTGTTAGTGAGCGCCGCTGTGATGCGTAAACTTAGCGGTGTTAGTGAGCGCCGCTGTGATGTGTAAACTTGGCGGTGTTAGTGAGCGCCGCTGTGATGTGTAAACTTGGCGGTGTTAGTGAGCGCCGCTGTGATGTGTAAACTTGGCGGTGTTAGTGAGTGCCGCTGTGATGTGTAAACTTGGCTGGTGTTAGTGAGCTGCCGCTGTGATGTGTAAACTTGGCGGTGTTGAGTGAGCGCCGCTGTGATGTGTAAACTTGGCGGTGTTAGTGAGCGCCGCTGTGATGTGTAAACTGGCGGTGTTAGTGAGGCCGCTGTGATGTGGAAACTTGGCGGTGTTAGTGAGTGCCGCTGTGATGTGTAAACTTGGCGGTGTTAGTGAGGCCGCTGTGATGTGTTAAACTTGGCGGTGTTAGTGAGCGCCGCTGTGATGTGTTAAACTTGGCGGTGTTAGTGAGCGCCGCTGTGATGTGTAAACTTGGCGGTGTTAGTGAGCGCCGCTGTGATGTGTAAACTTGGCGGTGTTAGTGAGCGCCGCTGTGATGTGTAAACTTGGCGGTGTTAGTGAGTGCCGCTGTGATGTGTAAACTTGGCGGTGTTAGTGAGCGCCGCTGTGATGTGTAAACTTTGTGGTGTTAGTGAGCGCCGCTGTGATGTGTAAACTTGGCGGTGTTAGTGAGCGCCGCTGTGATGTGTAAACTTGGCGGTGTTAGTGAGCGCCGTGTGATGTGTAAACTTGAGGGTTAGTGAGTCGCCGCTGTGTGTGTAAACTTGGCGGTGTTAGTGAGCGCCGCTGTGATGTGTAAACTTGGCGGTGTTAGTGAGTGCCGCTGTGATGTGTAAACTTGGTGGTGTGAGTGAGCGCTGCTGTGATGTGTAAACTTGACGGTGTTAGTGAGTGCCGCTGTGATGTGTAAACTTGGTGGTGTGAGTGAGCGCCGCTGTGATGTGTAAACTTGGTGGTGTGAGTGGCGCCGCTGTGATGTGTAAACTTGGTGGTGTGAGTGGCGCCGCTGTGATGTGTAAACTTGGCGGTGTTAGTGAGCGCCGCTGTGATGTGTAAACTTGGTGGTGTTAGTGAGCGCCGATGTGATGTGTAAACTTGGCAGTGCTAGTGAGTGCCTCTGTGATGTGTAAACTTGGCAGTGCTAGTGAGCGCCGCTGTGATGTGTAAACTTGGCAGTGCTAGTGAGTGCCTCTGTGATGTGTAAACTTGGTGGTGTGAGTGAGCGCCGCTGTGATGTGTAAACTTGACGGTGTTAGTGAGTGCCGCTGTGATGTGTAAACTTGGTGGTGTGAGTGAGCGCCGCTGTGATGTGTAAACTTGGTGGTGTTACTGAGCGCCGCTGTGATGTGTAAACTTGACGGTGTTAGTGAGTGCCGCTGTGATGTGTAAACTTGACGGTGTTACTGAGCGCCGCTGTGATGTGTAAACTTGACGGTGTTACTGAGCGCCGCTGTGATGTGTAAACTTGGTGGTGTGAGTGAGCGCCGCTGTGATGTGTAAACTTGGTGGTGTTAGTGAGTGCCGCTGTGATGTGTAAACTTGACGGTGTTACTGAGCGCCGCTGTGATGTGTAAACTTGGTGGTGTGAGTGAGCGCCGCTGTGATGTGTAAACTTGGCGGTGTTAGTGAGTGCCGCTGTGATGTGTAAACTTGGCGGTGTTACTGAGCGCCGCTGTGATGTGTAAACTTGACGGTGTTACTGAGCGCCGCTGTGATGTGTAAACTTGGTGGTGTGAGTGAGCGCCGCTGTGATGTGTAAACTTGGTGGTGTTAGTGAGTGCCGCTGTGATGTGTAAACTTGACGGTGTTTACTGAGCGCCCGCTGTGATGTGTAAACTTGGTGGTGTTAGTGAGCGCCGCTGTGATGTGTAAACTTGGCGGTGTTAGTGAGTGCCGCTGTGATGTGTAAACTTGGCGGTGTTACTGAGCGCCGCTGTGATGTGTAAACTTGGCGGTGTTACTGAGCGCCGCTGTGATGTGTAAACTTGGCGGTGTTAGTGAGTGCCGCTGTGATGTGTAAACTTGGCGGTGTTAGTGAGTGCCGCTGTGATGTGTAAACTTGGCTGTGTTACTGAGCGCCGCTGTGATGTGTAAACTTTACTGTGTTAGTGAGCGCCGCTGTGATGTGTAAACTTGGCGGTGTTAGTGAGTGCCGCTGTGATGTGTAAACTTGGCGGTGTTACTGAGCGCCGCTGTGATGTGTAAACTTGGCGGTGTTAGTGAGTGCCGCTGTGATGGTAAACTTGGCGGTGTTAGTGATGCCCGCTGTGATGTGTAAACTTGGCGGTGTTATGAGGCGCCGCTGTGATGTGTAAACTTTACTTGTGTTAGTGAGTGGCGCCGCTGTGATGTGTAAACTTGGCGGTGTTAGTGAGTGCCGCTGTGATGTGTAAACTTGGCGGTGTTACTGAGCGCCGCTGTGATGTGTAAACTTGGCGGTGTTAGTGAGTGCCGCTGTGATGTGTAAACTTGGCAGTGCTAGTGAGGCCGCTGTGATGTGTAAACTTGGCGAGTTGTAGTGAGCGCGCGTGGATGTGTAAACTTGGCGGTGTTAGTGAGCGCCGCTGTGATGTGTAAACTTGGCGGTGTCACTGAGCGCCGCTGTGATGTGTAAACTTTACTGTGTTAGTGAGCGCCGCTGTGATGTGTAAACTTGACGGTGTTAGTGAGCGCCGCTGTGATGTGCAAACTTGACGGTGTTTAGTGAGCGCCGCTGTGATGTGTAAACTTGCGGTGTTATGAGCGCCGCTGTGATGTGTAAACTTGACGGTGTTAGTGAGGCCGCTGTGATGTGTAAACTTGGGGTGTAGTGAGCGCCGCTGTGATGTGTAAACTTGACGGTGTTATGAGGCCGCTGTGATGTGTAAACTTGGCGGTGTTAGTGAGCGCCGCTGTGATGTGTAAACTTGACGGGTTAGTGAGCGCCGCTGTGATGTGTAAACTTGCGGTGTTTAGTGAGCGCCGCTGTGATGTGTAAACTTGACGGTGTTAGTGAGCGCCTCTGTGATGTGTAAACTTGACGGTGTTAGTGAGTGCCGCTGTGATGTGTAAACTTGGGGTGTGAGTGAGCGCCGCTGTGATGTGTAAACTTGGCTGTGTTAGTGAGTGCCGCTGTGATGTGTAAACTTGACGGTGTTATGAGTGCCGCTGTGATGTGTAAACTTGGCGGTGTTACTGAGCGCCCCGCTGTGATGTGTAAACTTGGCGGTGTTACTGAGCGCCGCTGTGATGTGTAAACTTGACGGTGTTAGTGAGTGCCGCTGTGATGTGTAAACTTGGCGGTGTTAGTGAGTGCCGCTGTGATGTGTAAACTTGACGGTGTTAGTGAGTGCCGCTGTGATGTGTAAACTTGACGGTGTTAGTGAGTGCCGCTGTGATGTGTAAACTTGGCGGTGTTACTGAGCGCCGCTGTGATGTGTAAACTTGACGGTGTTAGTGAGTGCCGCTGTGATGTGTAAACTTGGCGGTGTTAGTGAGTGCCGCTGTGATGTGTAAACTTGACGGTGTTACTGAGCGCCGCTGTGATGTGTAAACTTGGCGGTGTTAGTGAAGTCTGGGAGTAGATGTGTCTTACATAAAGATTATAATGTAGTGGTGCAAATGGTCAGTTTGATTCAAAATAGTCATAAAGTGAAGCTTTATTAATGGAAGACGTTATGGTGAGCAGCGCAGCGCAAGTATGGACGATAAACATCACTGGGTATCGTAGGTTTACACAGTGAATTTTATTTGCTTTCTGATATACAGGGCATTTTATTAATATAGTGAAGTGATAGTGTGTCTTGGCAGTCCTCTCTATAAGGCATCTGTGTATGAGGCGTTTGTTGTGGAAATTTATTCGGTCCTAAAAGTTCCAAAGAGCAGATACGTCGTACAAAGATCCCATCAGGCCGTTTATGGAACAGCTGTGTTGGGTGGCCCTTACACCCACCCAAAACACACACACACACCCGGGTTGGTGGAGGTGGTTGGAAGGTACTTCTTAATTGATAGATTTACCCTTCAGGGAAGAAGTAGGTAGTTTATAGTACACTAATATTAGGATTATTGAGGCAACTGTAGATAATAATAATGTAGACCTAAGACCTTAACGTAGGTAGTAATAGGCCGATAATGAGGCAAACACTAAGTTATGTTAGCCAGGGAGAACTGACAGCCCAAGTTTGAATACTGGGGCACGGGTTTGAGACCGCAGTGCCCTTTCTTCTAAAACCAGGTACCATCTGAGCAACAAGTGCCGTGATCAGCAGGCGGCGCCCCCACGTGTCTTCACATACTAGACCTTTGGAAATCTGGTGGAGGCACCTCGACGTACCGTAGATGACCTCCTCTGTCAGGCCCATACAGTAAGACGAGACCTCCCTTTTTTCTGCAAGATTCTGGCCAGTGTCTAGGGAAAATTGCGAGTGAGTTGAGCTGTGGGCCTTTGTGCAGGCGGCAGTTCATGACCAGTACGTACCAGAGTCACTCCTTCAGGCTTAGAAGCTAGTGTCCATTTCTGCATAGTTATGCTAGGGGATACACACCCCTTTGTAAACAGGAATTTCTGAGGTGCAGGCAGGTCCTAACTCGACGAATTTTGCGGAATTGGGGGCCCCCCGGTTTGCACGTGGTTCTAGGGAAGTCCAGGGGGGAAAAGCAAGGGGGGTTGAAGCCCGGGAACATTCCCCAAACAAAGTCGTTAGCCCTTTTACGACTGCAGGCGAGGTTTTTTTTTGCAAATCAGTCTTTTGTGGAAATTGTCTATAAGTCACTTGTGAGGTTGAGGGGCCGACCTCGGACTCGGGTGGTAGGGTAAGCAACCACATGGAGGAGTCAAAAAAATTTTTAAATTTGGCCAGGTCGGGTCTGGGGAAAAATCTTTGCTTCACAGGGAAGGGTCTTTTTTTTCGTTTCCCCTTTTTTCTTTAACCCCTGTTTTATGTTCACCCCGTAGAAAATGGGGTACCTGGTATTGTCGTGGTGTGGGTGATCCTGGGACAATAGGGCTTAATTTGGCCAAAATGCTCTGCATAACAAGCGGCTTTTTTATTTTTGTACTTCACTGATGTCAACTGGGGTTGTATATTATATATTTATTTGGTTAAAATAAAGTTTATTTTTTATTTTCAACCCCCTTGAAATAAAGAATTTTTAAGCTGTGTTTTTTATGGGACCAATTTTTGTTTTAAAATTGGAAATTATTCTGTGCCAACAAAATTAAAACGTTGAGAAAAATGTTGAAAAGATTGTCCCAAATAAAGGGACCCTTCTGGGGAGATGGTGTCCGGGGGTTCAAAACGATGGCTGGGCGAACAAACTAATGTTTATTAACTAAAAAGTGGTTATTTGATAGCATAAAGTAGTCCTTGATTTGAGGAAATAGATGTAATTAAAAGAAATGAAGTAACATAAAGAGTAAAAAAACCAAATTTTTTTAATGTTGTAGAGTGCATTGGAACCTGAAAATATAAAAAAAGTTAAGTGCAATGGAGGAGAGTTTTGTTTTGGGACTTTTCAGGAAAAAAGAAAATGGAATCAGGGAATGAAGTTGGGGAAAGGAGGGGGGTTTTTTGTTCTTGGTGGATCGAAGCAGAGGACAAAATTTCGGGTAAGAGAGGGTCATGAAAAAAATAGAGATGTAACATGTTCCCTGGTAACCCTGGGACCATGATTATGGTGATGTTTTGTTAATGGTAAGATGTTTCCCCTATTAAATGGGGAACTAAAAAGCGTTAGCCAAGTCCATGTAGCTTGTTGGTGGGTAACCCTTTATCTAAAAGGGCGACAACTGTATTTCCGGGGGGGGTGAACACAGTATTTGGGGGGCTGGGAACGAAGGAATGCTTGGGTGGGAGGGCACCACCTATGTTGATGGGCAAAAGGCAAACTATCCTGATTGTTGGGGGACCATGTGTATTTATTAACTAAGCACTATAAATCCTTCTGGTGGTGACCGTGTATCTTGACTGGTAGTTCACCTTGCATTCTGGTAGAAGAACCGCATATGCCGGTGCATTGGAACTGTATTTGGATGCGTAATGGACCCTGTGTACTATCTGACTAGAAACAGCGTATCCTAGTAGGCTGGGACAATGTATAAGTGTGGTTGGAGGGACCATGAATCCTGTTAGGCGAATAATTGTATGTTCCCTGGGCCGGGTAGCATAGCTTAGCGAGGACACCATAGAAAACACAGGTCACACAAATAGTCTGATGTTGACGTTGATCGTGACTTGTTATGTTTTTCAGTTAATACAGAGGATCTTCCGCAGAAGAAACTGGTTTTTGTACCAGAGGTTTACATGGGCTCATTTTCTGAATCATTTTTTGTATCTAAATATACGCAAATTATTTCCTAAAAATGCCTTTTTATATAAAATAATAATGCATTTTTATATAAAATGATAATTGTGTATGAAAATGATGCTGATTTGAGTCTGGGAAAATCTGCGCTTGCGGGAGAAGTGTGGAACGCCATAATGGAGAATCAGTGAAGTTGGGTGGTAAAACCTGTCGAATTAAATCAAGCTTCATCGAGGACAAATTGTTGTGAAACGGTCTCAGATGAGCAGCAAATAATTCGGTGATGCACTACACTGCGAAATGAAAAGAAATAGTGAAGAAACCACTAAAACAGAGAGGATAAATGGTGAAATAAGGAGTTCACCATCTTGAAATTGAGGAGTGTGACCGCATGGTAATTTGGCGTGAGTATATCGGTGTTTCCGGAGGTTTAATGGGGCTCAAACCTCCCAAATAGAAGCGAGGCAGATCGGAAATATACTCCGGCTAAAGGTACAACGACAGTAACTTGGCAGGACTTCAAGAATTGGATCGCTTCTTCGCTTCTAATGATCAGAGCTTTGGTAAGATGGGGAAGGAAGAAGGATGGGTAAGGATGGAAATATTGGAAGAGGGTTGGAGGGGGGGGGAGAGGTAGGATATAAAAGGTAAGTGGCCCAACCACTTTGGTGTAATTTAAAAAGTTTATTTGAATTGATAAGATTATTTTTTAAAAGGTATAATACTAACCATCAGAGTCACATAAATATAATAGGTATATAAGTACATGACTCTGAATTGGTTGTAGTTATATTAGTTGCAATTGCTTTTTTTTTTTTTTTTTTTCGCGATTGCACAACGGATATTTATACTACAGGAAAGGCAATATTTTCTGGCCAGTTTATGAGCTCGTGACAATAGCTTCTTAATGGTGGTGTCCAACAATAGTCAATAGCATAATTTTACATTAGAAAGTTATTTAAGATGTTCCCCTAATTGGGGGCGATGATTTTTTCAGTATACATAAAATGTTCTGGTAGTATCCAATCTTCTTCGTCAGGAAAAGTTACTTCAAAATCATGGGTCGAGGTAAATAAATCTTTATGAATAAAACGACGGACCCTCTGTGGGAGAGTCATTCTTTGAGTCCTGTGAGGCGGAGTATTGAATGGGTAATCGGTGGTATTTATCACTTGTATAGGATGTTCTCTATCTGGCATGTTAGTTCTTGCATTGTATAAAGTTTTTTCTTTTTTAGAGTGTCAAGGCGTACATTTATGGCAGTGATATCTTGTTGTGTGTGTAAATCTGCCTTTTTAAAACTCTGTCTCTCCTCCTGGTTTTGGGTTTAATAAAGCGAAGAGCTCTATTCTGGACCCTTTGTACCGTAGCATGTTGGTCTTTTTTGTTAATGACATTGGGACACAAGGGTATTCAAGTATAGGGTCTTATTATCATTTTATACAGATTGTTTTGACATGTTAAAGGGGCTTGATTGAATCGAAAGAGTCTGCTAAGACCGGTTTTGGGCTGTGTTGATCTTTTTAGTTACATGAGATGTTGAGTGGAGCAGCCTGTCTATTTCATTATCCCAAGATCTTGTTAGGGTTTCTAATGGCTACAGGTTGTACCTCTGAGGGAGATACCCCCTTTATCTTCGATGGTTGATGCAAAACTCCTATCGTGCTAACAAGGACTTTGTCAGGATTAGTCGTAATTCTCCATTTTCTTCTCCCAATTAGATGTTCGACGAAGTTCAATATTCATTTTTTCTATGATTTCTCTCATACTTGTTATTTTCCTGTTACTGGAGTTGATGAGAGGACATGAATAACATCATCTGCAAAACTGTGTCACAATTGTGTCATTAAACTCGGGTTGAGGAAGGTCATTCACATAAATGTTAAACAGAAGGGGACTGAGACAAGAACCTTGTGGAAAACACCAGCCGTGGGTATAAAATGTTCTGTCGACTTGCCATGAAAGGTGGGAATGATTTTTCTTTGAGTTAAGAAATTATAAATTACTCTGAGAAAAGTTCCAGTTATGGTCTGGTAGGTAAATTTGAGTTTGTATATAAGGCCATCATGCCATAAGCTATCAAAAGCTTTATGAACATCTCTGGTGGCAATTAAGGCAAGATTGCCCTGCTGTTTTAGATTTGCTACAGTGTCAAAATAACTTTATTGCTGATTGGTCCTCTAGTGTTCTAAAGCCAAATTGTTTTTCAGTAAACAAGTGATTAAATCCATATAGTAATTAAAATCTGTTGGAAATGACTTTCTAAAGAACTTTTCCAGTGACTTCAAGTAAAGATATAGGTCTATAGTTTCCCAGGTTGGGTGGATTTTCTTTATTGGGCTTAGCAAGAAAGATCATTCTAGCAGTCTTAAAAACAACTGGAAAATGTCCTGAGGCCAAGATGGCATTAAAGATATTTACCAAGGATTTGTTTGCAATTTCTAGGTAGGTACTTTATTTGTTTCATTGTTATCCAGAGAGGCCAGGGGCTCTTTTTTCTCATTCTTCCATAACCTGACTTATCTCTAGTAATGTAGTAGGTCTAGTAAGCGGGTGGGTATCTTCAAGAGTTGAAAGTATCGATGGTGGGTTTAGTGGTTGTAGATCATCCAAGTTTTCATCTCCTCCATTCATTTACTAACTGATAATGAATTTTATTATTAAATTTGACGACTGTTATTGTGAGAGCGAATTTTCTCCCATACTTCACCCATCAAATTAGCCTGGTCCTGTGGATCGTCAAGTTTAATTTCAACATCTTCATCATCCTCATCAGTGAAGGTATGAACTAGGTAGTTAGGAGCCTTGTGCTTTGCCCCTAAAGTTGTCGGATCTTACTCCAAAATTTTGCTGGTTCACGTTTATATTGATTAGCTTGAAGAACTAGAAATTTCCTATGTCTCGTTTGTGTTGACTAATCATGTTAATTAATTCGTGCCTTAATCGGTTGCAGGTGTAGCTGCTGGTGGTTGTCGCGTTTGAAGATGCCTTCGACATTCTGCTTGATAATTTCTTAAAGTGTCTCTAATTTCTTAGTAGGTTTATATTGTTGGTATAAACTTTGTGGAAGCTAATTGGCAAGTTGCATTTGGGAGCTTCAATTAAATTCGATTGTGCAGGGACCTGATTGCATCATCAATTGCACTGGAAGGTAGATTTTCCAAAGACAAAAATTTCATCCTCACCCAGATATGCCCTGAAAGGGGTCAAATCCTAGGGTGTTAAGATTGGGTTTAGAGTTACAGGTTTTTCTAAATGGAAAAGTTTGTAGTTGTATTATAACGGGATTTTGTCAGATCCTAAAATTTCCACCAGGAGATATACGACAGTGAAAGATGTCACAGTCTCTGTTTGTCAGTACTATATCTGGTGTTCCTGGATGAGGTCCCAAAGTACGATTTGAAGAATGGGCCTTGAAATGACAAGTTCTAGCTGGGCATGATATTAAAATTTGTTGTTTTCCTTTTAAGTCACCCGTGGAATACCAGCTCCACAGTTTTAAGAGGGCAGGGTGATGAGCATTAAAATCTCCAGCTAGAAAATTTTTGGAATATTTCTGCTTAATATCCTATGTAGAGGAATTGACTCTATATATGGCTGTCTCGGGGGAAAATATCCAGTTGCTATCACTAGTTGTCCATGAGACGTTGTCATTTCTATTGCAAGAATGTTATCTTCATCAACTGAATATTTTTAAATGTAATTTCCTAATTTAACCCAAAATGGCTTTCACCAATCAAACGGTCCTCTCGATTTCTCAACAGTACAGTATCCACGTAATTTAATATGTTGATTTACTCTTGCAGCTGTCTCGTTCAAAAATTTAACATCGGGATTATAGTTATGTAGTTCAACCTCAAGAAGGTAACGGTTATTAAAGAAATGTTTAACATTAAGTTGGGAAAATTGTAATCCCCATTATTTCTTATTCTTCGTCGTACACTGCGTTCTGAACGCCTGCAAGTAATGTCATGTGTTGTATCTACACTATCCCTGCTGGACTCGTCAAGGGGAGGAGAGAACTTTTGCGTGGGTGCTTGTGTATTAAAAATGCCATCATCTTCACTAGAGGCAGTTATATTAACAGACTCATTAGAATCGTTAGGGGTCGTTAGAGTCATCATCCCAAAAAAATGAGGGATGCTATTCTCAGTTTCAGGAAGCAGAGGCCGTGAGAGTTAATGGGAGGACTGTGTAGCTCCAAGGGAATATTAGATCGGCAAGGTGAGTTACCTTGGGAAAGTTCCTGTTCAACAGGATCAGCTACAATAGCGAGAGAGTAGGCACCACTTTCTGGGGCATTGTTATGTTCATGTGTTGACTTATCGGGGTTTAGAGGAGTTGACAACCTGGGTTTGCGAGGAGGGCGATCCTGGGCCAGGGGTGACTTTGGGTTTTTTTTAGATGTAGAGTTGGTACATACTTCTTGTTATGAGAAGGCTGGGTCAATTTGGGCCCTTTACATTTTCAGGGATAATGATGGGTAGTGATCCCATTAGCCTTTAACAGATCATTTAAAACACGAGAGCAGAGTTTTAATATCACCACCTGCGTGTCTTTGGCCACCAAGTACATTAGTTGTGCTCTCGTTATATCCCCGTCTGTGGATTTCCTTGGACACATGAGATGCGACTGAACCTTGTTGTTGTGTCTGTTTGTAAGTGAGGGGTTTGATTGGGGCGCTCCAAGAGGGGCAGAATTCCAAACATTGGAACCATTGGGGAGAGACCTGAGGAGTCCCACTTGATCCAGGCAGAGCTGGGAAGGAAGTTTGGGGGCATGGTTTGGCGGTGCCTGGGGAGTGGTCTTCTTTGAAGTGGATAGTTTCTTGGCGTCAAGAATTTTCTGCATTTCCTTTTTTCTTTCAGGACAAATAGCAGAAACAGCATGATGTTTTCCATCAGAGGACACATTTAGGTGTATTTTTATTGGTACAATCACGATACGAATGTTGGCCAGAGCAAATGCTACAAATTTGCCCTTGTGTACTGCATTTGTTGTTGTTATGACCAAAGGCATAACACTTGAAACATTGTGTCACACTGACAAAGCGTTCCAGAGAAATTTGATCAGGTGTACATCTGGTGCCAAAACATTTGAAGCCATTTTGACACACAAGTTTGGCCTCCTCAGGTGTCTCGAGTATTAATTTTAAAGTTACCTTATTGTTGTTGGAATTCGAGAATTTATGTGTGTTCTAATTGGATTGTGAACGGGGAAATAAAGCCATCAGCATCCACAGCTAAGTTAACCTTTTTATGTTGAGCTATCTGGCCAGTTTAGTTTCTTCATAGTAAGATAGGTGTTGTGGGTGATCCAGCGGTATTCAGCAATCTCCAGAGAAAATTGGTAAGTAATAATAATAACCATTTAATTATTTTCATAATATTGCATATATATCTGTGTACCCCCCCCCCCCTCTTCCACAAGTCCAACTCAAATTATAAAGTCCACTTAATTGAAATATTATTACCAGAATTATTAGTTTATTAATTTCAATATAATTCATAGGTCCAGGGTTATATGTACACAGAGGATTGTGGGTGTTGGAGGGGATATTCTCAAGAGACCGAGAATATCCAAAATTCACACATTCCTCAGAGGTGCAACAAAATGTAAGTAGTTATACTCAGTTGACTTCTAATCAAATTATTTGTATGAGTGAAGTAGTGAGGTTTATGCAGGTAATTTATTTTTCACACAAGGTTCTATATGTATTTATTTGGCTGTCGTTATTTAATCGATTTGAAAACAATGGAGACTTACCTGTACTGCTGCCATGCATACCCAGTCAGCTGGTCCAACCACCAGGACAGCCACTGAGTGTCGAGGAAGAGGTTCCCTCCCGTATAAGAAAATCCAGTCTATTTTTGACCAGAGAGAGGAACGTTGATGTATGTTGGAAAAATCCTCACCAGCAACTGGGATATGACAGACGTTTGCACCGAGGCCTTGCGTCACATAGTGTGGATCAAGGTGCGCCTCACTGGTCACACCCTGGGTCCAGGCTTCTCTCACAACATCATAAATCTCTTCACAAATAAAAAAAAATCTGAATTAACTGAACTGAATATATTGGGATTTTTAATTATTGTTCAAAAGCAATGTAGGTCTAAATTTATTTTATTTAGTAATAAAAATCTATCAGGCTCTTACTCTTGTCATAAAAACAATATATAAAACAATTAAAAAGCCATTATTGTATAATGAATCAAAAAGAGATCATTATATAGCGCATCGCATCTAAAAAAAGATAAGTATCCTATATCACTTTACCTAATATGAATTTTTAATTTTAAACTTACCAAAGTCAGCTGGTGCGAACAGCACTAAGTTGCTGAAGCCAAGTGTCAATGATGTTTCAATAATAAGACGCAACATTACTGAGTTTGTCTCTAACACAGGTGACACCTTTATCCTTTCTCTCTTGGCAGATGTACACTTAAACATCTGTGTTGCAGAGGACTGGCACAGCAGGACTTAGAAAGTTAAATTTAAATAGGCAGGTCATTAATAGTTAAAAAGAAAGGTTTCCAATAAAAAATATTTCAAAGAATTTGCCTAATAAATTTATTACGATCCTAGAAACATGTATTTCTATATTAAAATATATGTAAGTCATTATTTTATTATTTATTAACACACTGGCCGATTCCCACCAAGGCAGGGTGGTCCGAAAAAGAAAAACTTTCACCATCATTCACTCCATCACTGTCTTGCCAGAGGGGTGCTTTACACTACAGTTATAAAACTGCAACATTAACACCCCTCCTTCAGAGTGCAGGCACTGTACTTCCCATCTCCAGGACTCAAGTCCGGCCTGCCGGTTTCCCTGAACCCCTTCATAAATGTTACTTTGCTTAAACTCCAGCAGCATGTCAAGTATTAAAAATCCATTCACTCCTATCAAATACGCTCACGTGCGCTTGCTGGAAGTCCAAGCCCTTCATGCACAAAACCTCCTTTACCCCCTCCCTCCAACATTTCCTAGGCCTACCCCCTACCCTGCCTTCCCTCCACTACAGATTTATACACTCTCGACGTCATTCTATTTCCTTCAATCTTCTCTGTATGTTCGAACCACCTAAACAACATCTCCTCAGCCCTCTGGATAATAGTTTTGGTAATCCCGCATCTCCTAATTTACAAACTACAAATTCTCTGCATTATAGTCACACCACACATTGCCCTCAGATACATCTCCACTGCCTCCAGCGTTCTCCTTGTTGCAACCTTCACCACCTATGCTTCACACCCATATAAGAGTGTTGGTATAACTATACTCTCATACATTCCCCTCTTTGCTTCCACAGATAAAGTTCTTTGTCTCCACAGGTTCCTAAGTGCACCACTCACTCTTTTCTCATCAATTATATGATTCACCTCATCCTTCATAGACTTATCTACTGACACGTCCACTCCTAAATATATGAATACATTCACCTCCTTCATACTCTCACCCTCCATTCTGATATCCAGTGTTTCGTCACCTATTCTTTTTGTTATCCTCATCACCTTACTCTTTCCTAAGTTCGCTTTTAATGTTTTTCTTTTATATACCCTACCAAATTCATCCACCAACCTCTGCAACTTCTCTTCAGAATCTCCCAAAAGCACAGTGTCATCAGCAAAAAACAACTGTGACAACTCCCACTTGCCAAGACCCTCGCATTTTCTTCTCTTACAACCGCATCTATAAATATATTGAACAATGACATCACACATCCTTGTCTAAGGCTTTCTATTACTGGGAAATAATCTCCCTCTCTTCTACATACTCTAACGTGAGCCTCACTATCCTCGTAAAAACTTTTCACTGCTTTCAACAACCTACCTCCTGCACCATACACCTGCAACATCTACAACATTGCCCCCCCTATCCACCCTGTCATATGCCTTCTCCAAATCCACTAATGCCACTAAAACCTCTTTAGCCTTATCTAAATACTGTTCACCTATATGTTTCACTATAATCACTTGGTCTACACACCCCCTACCTTTCCTAAAGCCTTCTTGTTCATCTGCTATCCTACTCTCCGTCTTACTCTTAATTCTTTCAATAATAATTCTACCACACACTTTACGAGGTATACTCGACAGACATATTCCCCTATAATTTTTGCACTCTCTTTTGTCCCCTTTGCCTTTATACAAAGGAAATGCGCATACTCTCCAAAACAAGACAAAACCTTCTTTATCGGCTAAGAAAATTACGCTATGCCCAAAATATCCACCAGTGCTTTGTGAGGGATGGAAAAATCGCAGTTAGGAAACAGCCCACTGGGAAGAGATACTTCATCTCTACAGAACATGACCTTAAAACATTCCTAAGTGAGGCTGGACTAACAGAATCAGAGTAAAGTGCAGATAATACCCATAGTCCACAGTTAGTGTTATATTGTCATAAATTTGTGCCCCCCTAAAATTCTAATACCCCAACTACTTTTGATTGTCATTGTTGTATTCAACGACCATTCTACCTCATAGTCTTAATTGTGTTTAATATCTACAGAATCTATCTCCTTTTTTACAACTTACCGCATAATTGTTCTATCTTATTTTATTATAAACTAACCATAACTTGTCCTCAATAATTCTACCTCACTTTAAGAAATACTCAATTGCCCAATTTTATTCTAAAATCCCTATTATTGCCCAATTTTGCTTTAAACTATATTGATCAAACTTACTGTAAACTTCTTTTATTGACCATTTTTATTCTATACTTTTTAAACTAGTATTTTCAACTACAACTTTTATATTATCCTGTCTACCATCTTACTAGCATATTATAACCAAGTCATTGCCATTTTTATTATTATCATTTTTTTTATTATTCTTTTGCTACCTTAACTTGTGTATTTTATCTTGTCAATTTAAATCTAGTCATACTCTAATTCTTGTAAACAACTTATATAAGACCTTAGTGCAATTACAATTGAGAGTCTTGTGCCTTTATTATATTATTAGATTAAACTCAGTTGTACTATAGCTCATTCTAGCTCAATACATAGTCAATACCAAATTCACTACATTAGACCATAGTGCAATTACTAGTGAGAGACTGGTGCTATTTTTAATTTGTATTTTTATATTATTAGATTAAACCTAGTTGTACTATAGCTCATTCTAGCTCAAAACATAGACTCTACAAAAGTCATTATATTAGACCTTAGTGCAATTACAAGTGAGAGTCTTGTTCTATTTTTAATTTGTATTTTTATATTACTAGTTTATACCTAGTTGTACTTTAGTTCATTCCAGCACAATACATAGACTACATCAACTTCATTATGTGTAGTAGTGACTATACTCTATATGACCCAAATACTCTAGCTATATACTTATCCAAGCTTCCCACCACTACAGATATCAGTACTAGAACTCAACACACAACTCAGGATATAAATAACCATAATTTAAACCTAGAAGATGATTGATCACGTTGACCCTGATCTAAACCTCCATAACCTGACACCCAATCAAAACCTATTGGAAAGTAACTGCCTTTATTACACAGCATCTCAAGCCAGCACTATCCTAAACAATGCTAAAAGTCTATCAGTACTTAACTACAACATCAGGTCCTTAAGCAAACACTATGATGACCTCCTGGCACTCCTTGAATCACTAAAGACACCCTTCTCCTGCATTATTCTTACTGAGACCTGGCTTAAGCAGGACACAATAGACATCTAACCTCTACAAGGATACACAGCAATTCAAAACTGCAGACCAAACCAAGTTGGGGGTGGTATTGCTATCTATTACTCTAACCAATTATCCTGTATTAGCACCACTTGCTTTAGTGATGAATATGGAGAATACATTTTTGCTAATTTTATTGTAAAAAACCTTAAGACACCTATAACAATCGGTGCCATTTACCGGATACCCCACACAAACATCCCAAGTTTCAGTGAGGAATTAAGTCATAAAAAAACAGAAAATGAAAAAGCACCACCTTCTCTTAGCTGGGACTTCAACATCAACCTTTCTTTTAC
>NC_069427.1:8979491-9009491 GCF_026875155.1 Cherax quadricarinatus
ATAAACAAAAAAATATCACCCAACTTTTTCTGAACCATTTAGCTCTTTTTAGGGAGGATTGTTTTAAGAACCTTTTTTAAAAAAATTCCATGTAAAGGTTACTAAGAACGGGTGAAAGAGGTCTTTTTCCCTCACCAATCCCATTGAACACAAACCAGCTTTCGATGCTAATATCCCCATTAAAAACCCATATACAAACCCCCTGTATTTCTGGGCCATTAACTTAAGTTTTTAAAAATTAAACCCTTTTAATACCCCAACATAAAAGGGGAAAAAACCGGGTTAAAACCCCCCTGTATTTTTTTCCGGCCTTGTTTCATGCCCCCAAAACCCCCCCCCAAGTTTTTCCCCCCCCTAATCAATAAAAAAAAAACCCAGCATTCGTGGCATTCAATTAATTCTTTTCCACCCCCCAAAAAATTCCCCGAAAACCCCTTCCCATCATTTTCCCCCCCTTAAACCCCTCTTTCCCCCCCCCCTCCCTAACAAAACCTCTGTTTCACATATAAAGCCTTTTACTCTGGGCCCCCCAAGGGAAAAAGGGGCCTCCCTATTCCACTGCGTATATTCGAATCCCCCAACCTCCTTTGGCTTAGAAAAGCCCCCCGAAACCCAAACATAACGAAATGCCCCCCTCTGAATCTAAATGTACGTCGGGGAGTCTGCAGTGGATAACCACAGCCTTTACCCCACACTACTTTTAAAACAATGAATTTTACGTTTAACGCCCCTTTTGAAAGGGGACTTTCCACCGCCCGTAAACCCCTTTAAACCTTTTTTACTCCTTCTCCACCACCACCTCCAAATTCACCTGCCTAGCCCCCGCGCATCTGTCATGTAATAACTGCACAAATTTTTACCCTTTAGCCACTACTTCCCCAACCCAAATCCAACCCCCCCCCCCCCCCCCCCCCAGGCACCCACCCCACAAACTTGTTTTTGC
Organism: Cherax quadricarinatus; assembly: GCF_026875155.1. Taxonomy (NCBI): domain Eukaryota; kingdom Metazoa; phylum Arthropoda; class Malacostraca; order Decapoda; family Parastacidae; genus Cherax; species Cherax quadricarinatus. Next base: position 8,980,435 of record NC_069427.1, read on the forward strand.
CTGTTCCCCTTGACCCAGATGCCCTCCCGAAAAGCTCCAAAAAAAAAATTTCCCAAACCGGACGAAAATCCCCCCCTTTTCGGCCATCAGAACATGGTATCTTTCCACAAAACCCCCCCACATCTACACTAAATTCCTTCTCCCAATTTTAAAATCCCCCCCCCCTAAAGGGACCCATAAAAGGGGTCCCTGCATAAAACGCAAACAAAAATTTGGGGACAGGGGAAAACCCCTGTCTAAAACCCCCTTTACCTTTCCTTACGGGCCCTTAAACCAATTTTCCATTAATTTGTACTGCACCATTGCAGTTTAATACATTGTTTCAACCCCCTCCCCCATTTTCCCATCCCAAAAAACCCGAGTTTAAACCCAAAAAAAGCCTCAAAAATTTTTTTCCTATCCACCCCGGTTTTTGCTTTTTCCCCCCAATAAATGCCTAAAAGCCCTCTCCTCCCCCCTCCCAAACCCCCAAAAAAAATCCTTAAGGCGGCCAGGGCCCCTTTCTCTCATGCTTCGGGCCCGGAACCCCCCACCCCCTGCCCTTTTTGAATAACCCCCCTAACACCTTCTTCATCCTTTGGGCCCAGTATCTTTGCGAAAACCCTTGTAGTGGGGACACACCCAAAATTAGCTCTGTAAAAACTAAAAATACTCTTCCCCTCTTGCTTTTTGGTACTAAAACGACTAAAAACCCTTTTCGTTTGGGGTTGGCCTAACTGTCCCCCCCGTCGCTTAAAAATTTCCCAGGGACCCTCACCAGCCCAGTACTTAATTTGCCCCCTTTTTGAATTCTAAAAAAAATAAATTTGATATCCCATCAAAAACCCGGCGCCTTGCCAGTACTCAAATTGAACACACCCTCCTCAACTTCCCCCATGCAAAACTCATTTCCCCCACCCCCAGGGCCCTCCTCTCCAAAATACCCAAACCTCCCCCCCCACACCTCCTAATAGCTTTCGCCCCCCCCCCCCTTCCCCCCCATTTTTTTGGGAAACCCAAAATAAATCGGGGCCAAAATTTTGTTTCCCCCAAAATTTAGTATTCCTCCTGCCCCTTTGTGAAAACCCAAATCAAAACCTCATTTAAACCCCCAAAGTTTAAAATATTTCGAATCCCCCTCCCTTTAAACCCTTTTAAAACCCTTTCGAAAAGCACTTCCCGAAGGTTTTTTAACCCACAGCACGGGGCCCCATTCCCGAGCTTACACTTACGCATCAAATCCCCCTTTATGTAACTCGGGCCAACCTTTTCCTTAAAGGTGCCCATTTTTTCCGTACGGGCCCCCCCCCCTTCCTCAAAACACCCATTTAGCTGATATTCAAAATAATTTTGCAACCCAACCTCCACCCGGGCCTTTCTTCCCTTCCCTTCCTCTTACAGGAACCTGTTTATCCCCGGGGCTTAGCGGGTTTTTTCCCACCATTCTAAGACCCCTGCCCTTTTCCTCTCTAGAACCCCAAAAAGTTTCCCAAACCTTTCCCAAAAAAGGGCCAAAACTCACCCCCTCATTTCCTCACGAGTTTTTTGGCTTTTTAATTTCCCAAAAAAACCCGTTTGAAATCCAAACCCAAAAACCTTCCCAATCAAGATTGCAATAACGGCCCATGATCAAAAAACCCCCAATCAAAAGTCCTGCCCCCCCCAACAAAACGTACAGCTTCCGTTGCATAAAATCCTATCTAATTTTGAAGCATAACCCCTCTGACAAACGTATCCCTAAACCCTTTAAACCCCCCCCCCCCCACCAACACCCAAAAACCCCCCCACGTCTCCAAAACATTACGTAACAACCCCCAAATACACCCCCCCCCCCGGGGGTGGTTCCACATCCCCCCCCAAAAAACCCACAATTCCAACCCCCCCTACTACAGTGCTAAAGGTAAACCCCCTTAAAAGTACATCAAAAATTCCCCCCACAAATTTTCTCCTTGATTTCGTCCCGTTGCCATCGCCGGCATATACACTCCTAAAAACAAACCCACTTTTTTGCACCCCCCACTCCCCCTCCCCCCTCACAAAACCCTCCCCCCCTCCCCCCCCACCCCAAAAAACGCAAGGGGAACGGGTTTCCTTTACACCCAGAAACCCCCCCTTTTAACCTAAAAGACCCACTCACATACAACTTATACCCTTTTCCCAAAGAAACTCAAACCAAATTTATAATTTTGCTCCTAAAATTGAAACATATATCTAATAAAATCTTTTTAAAAACCATTCCACCCCCTTTTATTTTTTTAAAAACCTCCCCTCCGGCCTTTAATATGATCGTTAAAACCCTTTGGGAATTTGACAGTAAAGGCGGCTTCCCCCGCCCCCTTGGGAAGGGGCCCCCGCGTGACCGGGCTGCTGCTAGACCCCCCCTTTTGCCCTTGTCTGTCCATTCCCCCATCCCCCCCCCCCCCCCCTTATCCTTTGAACCTTTCAGTATTCAGCATCTTTACCCACCCCTTTTCCGGGGAGACCCAAAACCCCGGGGCTTCCAAGTTTCCCTTTCCGGGGTTAGGGCCCTGGCTTTAAAACCTCGTCCATATCAGACGTCCCAGCTGTTCTTTTTGGGGTGAAACCTCCGTCTCCACCGTAACCCCCTCTTTCATGCACGCTTGTGCCCCTTTCAGCCACCCGTGTGCTTTTTTCCCCCTCATTCACAGGGTTTCCTTCCCACGCCCGATGAGATGTGTCCCCTCCAATAACGTCCACCCCTTCTCATCCCCCAATTTCCCCCCCACCTCACCGGGAAGGTTTTAAAAAAACCTCACCCATCATTCCATCCGTTGCTTTAAAGGTTCACCGTCATATTTTCGTCGTCGTCGTCTTCGGGGCCCCCGCCCCCACAGGTAACGTTCACATGAGCCCGCCCCTCCCGCCTTGTTTTAAATTCCCTTCCTCACCCAAACTGCACGATGCCTCCCCTTTTCGGCCGCATCTGTCTCCTTGAAACCAAACGGGAAACCCAAATGCTGTTTTCCAAACCGGTTTTGGGGCATCTTTTTCCCTTTCCGGGTCCGGGTTTTTCCCTATGGCTTTGGGTTTGCCAAATGGTCAAAAAAATTGACAGCCTCCCCGGGTCTCCTCTGTCCTGCATAGTATCTAGACCTGCGTTCGGAACTCTTCCAGAAAAACCATACAAAGGGAATTTGATTCCCGTAACGTCATCTTCAGTTTTGGGGGGCCCCCCGGGCACCCCAAATAAGACCCATCCTTCCACACCCCCAATTCCGCCGCATAAAACTTCCCCAAAAACGCCCGGAAAGGGGCCCGAAAACCACATCAAAACCCTGTAGCTTAAAAAGGGCCCACTTTCCCTGACTTTAAACGTATGTCACAAAAGCTGGATACACATTTTTAGACATCCCTTTTCCACTGCTGTTTTCCCAGGGCCCATCCTCTTCTCGTGGTACTTGTCAACTATGCTTGAGTAAAACCCCTTCCATTTAAAATTTGATGAAAACCCGTAACCCCGGGTTAACGGGCCCCCCCAAAAAGGCTTCTTCTTTTGGGTATCCCATAAAACACCCACGAATAATCTTTGGGGAGTAGTCCCTGCATTGTAGAACTGTTTAGGGCCCCACGTACAAATTTCCCACACAACAGTTTTCACACGTTTTGCCATGTCTATCCCCCCATGTTGATTGCTAAAAAACAGGCAAACTGCGCAAAAATTTCAACTGAATCTTGAGCCCCTGGGGCAGCACCCCACTGGGGGCCCGGAAAGCGAAGAGGAAAATTTAAATCAAAAGTTTAAAGGCAAAATTTTGGCTAAAAGGACTGGCCCCAATATTCGTTCCCCCGGGGGAATTTAAACAAAAATAATAAAGCTTTAACAAGAAAAAAAAAAATTCAGTTGTAGTAATGATTTTTTTGGGGGTTTCCCAAAAATTTGGGGCAAATTTCCCCGGTAAAAAGGAAACAATACACTGGAGTTTGTTCAGTATGCTACACAGTTTTTTTTTGCTTGTAAAGAAATTTTTTTTTAAAATAAAAATTTTTGGTGCATCGTTTCTTCTGTCTTCACAGGGTGGGCCTTTTTGCTGGGCCCCTTACATTTTGCAAAAAATTTTTGATTTGGATTTAATCCGGGGAAGGGGTTGATAACAAAAAAAGGAAAAACCAAAGGGGAAAGGGCATGTGTTTTTTTTTATTTTTTTTGGCTACACCCTTAGGGGACCACGGGCGTTGATATATCTAAGAAAAACTATTTACTGTTTTCGAAAACGGGGGCCTTTAAAAGGGGTTGGGGAAAACTTGCAAATACGTTCCCCCCCTCAAATCCTTTTATGATCGATTACTTTCATTTTCATATAAATTTAAAAAATTTGAAAAGCTCAGTGTATTTTAAATATTTTTTAAAACCCCCTAAAAAAACATTTCGGGGGAATTTTTTGGCACCCGGGTCCCCGTTTTATTCTTGTTTTTTTACTTTTGCGACCCGGGGGAGAAAACGGGCTCTTTGAAAGGGAGATCGTGGAAAAATTGGGGAAAAAATTGCAAAGCCAAATACTAAATTAAAATTTCTCACAGGCGGGCTGTGAGACCCACCTACAAAGTGAGAGAAAAATATTTCACTCTCTTAAAATTTTTCGAGACGTCCAAATAGTTTTGGTTTTGGGAAATGTTTTTCCCCGCCAGGTGAGAAGATCAGGCTCCCCTCAGTACTTGTTTTTTTTTTATTCACAGATAAACCTTTTCCAGAGACAAAAAAGTTGAATGTGGGGAAAACCCAGTGGTGGGATGCGCCTAAACTATTTTTCATTATTTATTTTTTTAATTATTATTTATTAAAATATTATTATTATTATTTTTTAATCATGGGAGAAAACAGACAAAAGGGACAGAAAGAAGGGGAAAAAGACAAAATAAAAGGGGGAGAACAATTTAGTCTACCCAATCAGTAAGGTACAAAAAAAAAATTTTACTAATCACTCACCCAAAAAAAATTCGAAATTTTTAACAAATCCGTATAAAACTAATAATTAGGCAAAAAAAACCATTAGTAATTTTTTCATCAAACCTGCAAATTAAAAAGGGGAATCAATTAACGAGCAAAAATCAGTGATTAGCTTGATCACCAGTTTTCCCAAAATCCACCCTCCAGTTTTACAAGCAGTTGGAAAAAATTTTATTCAGTAAATTTCTCACCCTCGGGGGCCGGGTTTATAATATTATGAAAACTTTGTTTTAAATACTACCCATCCACGTGCCCCGATTTTAAATTTTTAAACCCCCCTTATAATTTACATTAAATTACTTTTTAAATTTATTCTTTTTTGGGATTTTTTTCCTTTTCATTTGGAACCCAAAAATTTTCAAAAATTAAAATTGAATTTTAAAAAAAAAATGTTTTTGAAAACTATTTTCGAAAAATTTTTAACATGGGGTTTAATTTTTTTAAAAATTTATTATTATTTTTAATTTTTATTTTTAAAATTATTTTTATTATTATTATTATTTTTAATTATTTTTTTATTTTTAATTTATTTTTATTTTTGTTGCTGTTGTTGTTATCAGTGGGCAGCAGCGCGGCAGGGAAAATAGCCCCTTTCAACCTGCCTTAAATGAAAAAACTAAGCAAAATTAAAAGAAAACATCTAAAAATTTGGGAAACTTTGTGTTTAAAGACCAAACCCGGTTTCATTTATCGTTTATTTTGTATTGGGGAAAAGGGAAGGGGGAAAGCAGTTTTTGCAAGATGTCTCGGGTAATCTTAGGGCCCCACTTTTTTTTGTACGACTTGGATCATTTCCCAAAGTCACATTAGCCCCAAAGGTGAGGGAGCCGTTTTTTTATATGGGAGATTTGGGACTGCCCCCCCCTAAATTTTTATTTGTGACCTTTTAAATGCCCCAAAAATTGGACCGAAACTTCCCCAAATAAGCTTCTCCCCTATGAAAGGGGTTTTTATTGTGTATTGTTCCAGCAGGGTTTTGGGGGGCCTTTTTTTTCCCTGAAATAAATTCCCTTTTACAAAAAAATAGTTTACCCAAAAGAATTTTTTTTTATAATTCTCCAAATAGCCCTAGTAAAAAGTTATTTAAATTTTGCTTTTATTGGGTTTTTTTTTTATTTTTTAATTTCTTTTTTTTTTTTTTAAATTTAGTGGATCCCGGTTAAAGCAAAAAAATAAGAAATAGCGGAAAGGTCGCCCCCAAAATCGCATCTAACCGACATAAAGGGGAAATCTACGCCGTTTAAAAATTTTCATTATTCCAAATTTTAATTTACACCTACACTCTCAGGCTTTTTTTAACTTTATTATCCGAATCAAAATGCCTATTTTATCATCCTATACTACCAAACCGTCAGAAAAGATTCTTTTCCAAAGACCCCTACAAAATTAGCTACTTCTGTCAAATGTGCACTCCCGTTATTTTTAAAACCTACTCCCGTCATTTTTTCCTCCCTACGCTGCCCAAAATTACTTTTTCAAAAAACACTAAAAACCCAGGGGTATAAGTCACTTTACCTGACTTAAATTAGGTTACCCGGGGATCCCTATATTTTAACTATGTTTTTTAAAACCCTGGGAAAACCCACATATAAAATTAAAAATTTATATTGCAGTCCCCCTTTAACTTGTGTAACCGTTTTGGAAAACACAGGGCAAAAAAAAAACTTCTGTTATAGAAAATTCCCTTATACCGTAAAAACCGGTACTAGAAATTTTTGGGAAAAGGGCCGGGGCATTTTCCCAAAAAACCTTTCCACTTTTCCCGAGGTTGATGTTTATATTTTCCCGAAACCCCCGCGAAATAGGAGATAAAGCCGGGTGACGGATCTCCGACGGATAAACGTGGGGGAACGGGTCTATCATAGTCTCCCCTCCAAACAGAAAAAAGAGACTTTGAGCACAAACTCTGGTAAAACTTTTCCCCTACCCACGGGGATTTTAAATTTAAACCCTCCTACTTTCCCTATTCCCGGCGACACAGACGGGGGGATCCAGACGGGAGAAACGGCAAGGCAGGTAAAAGAGTACACTGGCTAACGTAAACCAAATTTTCCTCCCCCGGGGAAACCCAAAAATTAATGAGAAATCAGGGGATTTTGAGTAGCATCCTTGCAAAAAAATTGGGTGTAAAAATTAACTATTTAATATTTGCAGTTTGTATTTTTCCATGATTTTAAATTTATACAAGGAAATTTCTATCATTTTTTTATAGACTTTCATTTATTTTCCCTTCTTAACGGAACTTTTGGTTTTACAATGACCAAAGTTGTTTCCCAACCCCAGCGAAACTTTTTCCCTGCATTAACGGGTTTAAAAGGTTGCATTTGACTCCGGGGAAAAACTTTCTTCCCCATAAAAAATTTGGGCTAATTGATTTCAAGGGTTTCCCTTCGCTCAACGTATGAAAGGTCCCATAGTGTGCATGGGCCCTTTTGTAAACACCCCCCAACAATTTTGGTGGTGCATTCTTAATCGGGCCCTGCTTCACTGCCCGATAATTTTGAAGATAATATTAACACTGGAACTTTTTTAATGTCCCCCCAATAAACACGGGCCCGGGGCCAAAAATCCCGGAAGCAAACCCGAGAGAGAAATGTCATAACCTAAAACCTGGAAATCCTAGAGGGAAAGGCCCTAATTCCCACACTAAAAATCCCCTCTCTACAAAAGCAAATGAGGGTTTGCAAAACCTCCCAGTAAAAAAGTAAGGGCCACGAGTACACAAAGAAAAAACCCCCTTAAAGGGGTCGGGGGGTTCCCAAGACAATTCATCAGCCTTCCCACCAAGCATAATGGTAATTACCAAAGCCCGTGGCGGGTTTTTAAGGGGGAAATTCGACGTTTCCCTAAAGTCAGTACCCGATCAGCGGGCTGGGGTTCTTTACTTTGGACAAAGTGTGGCCCAGCAACACCGGGTTTGATAAAGGGCCCCGATCCACAGGGGGGCCTGGTCAAGAACTGGGCCCGGGGGTGTTGCCCCCCCGGAAACACTCCCCAAAGTAGAAAATGCAAAATTTTAAATTTATTTTTCGTGGAAGGATTTCCCCCTGGTTAATCCTGTAGAAAGTCTTTTTGGGCCTGCCAAAAAATCCCCTTCTCAAAAATCCTGGGATATCCCCGAAATTTTTGTGTGGGTTTCTTTCTCAGAATCATTTTTGGGGAATTTGTGATTTTTTACATTTTCTGGGGACTGTGTGTCGGGGAAAAATTTCCCGTAAAAAACATGAAAATTTTGAGGAACACTGCAGAAGGCCTATTGGCACACACAAAAGGGGGTCTTTATAAAAAACCACCACAAACCAAAGCGACCCAAAAAAATTTGTTCCCTTTCTCGCTATGTTCGGGCTCCTGAGTCAAAAATTCGAGCCCTATTTTTTTCCTGACTGGCATCTAAGCCGGGCTGTAGTCGGGTTTAAAGTCCCCTAAATTGGATTAAGTTTTTTTTTTTTTTTTTTTTTTTTCCCTTGCATGGAGGCCATGCGATTGTCCCAAGTTAGGGTCGTTATAGTTATCTTTTTAAAAAAGTAAATATACGCTGACTTTTTTTAGAGATAAACCCCCTTTTTTTTGTTTTTAACAACAATGAGACAATAAAGGGCTTGTCAAAATTTGATAGCTACAAACAGTGATGCATATCAACTAAATTTGGGCGCGAAATTTAACCTGTTTTCAGAACATTTAAGATAAAAAAAATATTGGATACAAAATACTTAAGTTTTAAACCTCACAGAAAGAATTTTTCCCACCTCCGAAAACCGGGAAAAGGTTTCCCTTTTTCATTTCATGGCGGGAAAGTGCTGGTACGGGTTACAGCCAGGAGCCAACCCGAAGCGGGATTTTTCATTTGCAGCATGGCCTCTGTATTCTGCAGGGGCAACGGGCCCCCCCCCCCGTTGTCCTTGTCCAGATGACACTGATTTCCCTAGTTATGATGTTTGGGAAAAACCCCCACAAAAACTTTTCAACTTTGAATTTGTTTTCACGAATTTAATCAACAAAACATATCCGATATTGGCTGTTTGGAGTAAACACCCTAAACTGTCAGCTGGGCACCTCTGCAAAGACTGTGATTATGTGGGGAATAATGGTAAAAATGATGAATAAATGGTGAAATTTTTTTTTTGGGCCCCAACCCTGCCCCCGGGGGAAAAACGGGCCGAGGTGATTAAAAAAATCAGATCCAGTAACAATATTTTGCCGTATTTAAAAAACCTACTTTCGGTTAGCCCTGAGATAAGGGGAAAGTGACATTGTTTCACCCGGGGGTTTAAAGGTGTCGGGGAAAAAAAAGGGCTGTTTCGGTCCGGGGAATTTAAAAAAGAAAAATTTTGGGGAAAACTTGTTGTGTAAAAAACTAGCCGATAAAGCTTTTAATAGACGGTACTTGGGGAAGCTTTTTAAAGTTCAGGTTATCGGGTTTAAAACCCAAAATACCTCCATTAGAAAATTTTGGGGCATATTATGTGTTGCGAATCCTCTTCATTTTCGGGGATTTCAGCTTGAGCACCCCCCCGCCCCATTTTCCACTGGGGCCCAAATGTCATTCCCCCCAGGGCTATTCTACGCAAAACCCGTGGCGGGTCAAAAAATTGAATTTAAAAGGGCGACTAACTGGGGAGGGCAACTTCAAAAGGGTATGTTGTTTTCCCATGGAGCCCCAACATTTGCTGTAGCACCTCACTGGGTATTCCGTATCTTGGGTTTTGTGAGAGTTAAAAGAAAATGTGAAAGGGGCCGAAAAAAGGGGTTTATGTCACACCCCCTTAAATTGTGAGAAACCCTTTTTTTTTTTTAATAATGTTAATGTTAGCGTTAATGCTGCATTTTTATAACTGTATTTAAAACGCTCCTCTGGCAAGACAGTGATGGAGTGAATGATGAAAGTTTTCTTTTTGGAAACCACCTACTTGGGGGGAAAACGGCCGATTTTGTTAATAAAAAATAAATAAAATTAAAAATAAATATATATATATATATTAAAATATATTATATATATATATATATATATAATAAATAATATAAATATATTTTTTATATATAATATTTTATTTTTTATTATCACACGGGGGCCGTTTCCCCCCAAAGGGGGGTTTGGCCCGAAAAAAAAAAAAAATTTAAAACCTTCATTCACCCCAACATGCTTGAAAAAGGGTTTTTTAAACACTACATTTTTAAAAATGCAACATTAACACCCCCCTCCTTCAGAGGGCAGGCACGTACTTCCATCTCCCAGGACTCAAGCCCGGCCGGCCGGTTTCCCTAAACCCCTTCATAAATGTTATTTTGCTAACCCCAACACACGTCAAGTATTAAAAACCATTTGTCCCCATTCACCCTCCCAAAACCAGGGGTCATGCATCCTGCGGGAAAGGGTCCAAACCCTCGCACAAAAAAACCTCCTTTCCCCCCCCCTTTTCCAAACCCTTTTTCCTTTGGGCCGCCCCCCTACCCCGCCTTCCTTCCATTTCAGACAATACACTCTTAAAAGTCATTCTTTCGCTCCTTTCTTCTACATGCCGAACCACCTAAACAACCTTCCTCAGCCTGGGGGACAAAAATTTTTGGTAACCCCGGGACCTCCTCCAAAATTTCCAAAACTCAAATTTTCCCTGCATTATATTCACCCCACACTTGCCCCAGACAGGGAAAAATTTTCCCTTTGCCTCCCCCCTTCCCTTCCTCGCTGAAAACATTTTTCACCCACTTAAACCCCCATAAAAAAAGCTTTGGGTAAAACATACTCCCCATACTTCCCCTTTTTGCCCCCAAGGAAAAAGTTCTTTTTTCCCCACAGATTTCCTAAGGCCCCAAACTCACTTTTTTTTTCCCTAAACAATTCTATGATTCACCTCATTTTTCATAGACCCATCCGGGGAACGCCACTCCCAAAAAATTCTAAATACATTAACCTCCTCCAAAACTCTCTCCCCCCAAATCTGAAAATTAAATCTTTAAATTCACCAAAATCTTTTTGTTTCCTCTCCCTTTAACTTTTTTCCTGTTTTCCCTTTTTAAATTTTTTCTTCTTTTGACACCCCCTCCCAAAATTCATCCACCAATCTCTGCAACTTTTTCTTCAGAATCCCCCAAGAGCACAGTGTCATCGGGCAAAGAGCGGGTTTTGACAACTCCCACTTTGTTGTGATTCTTTATTTTTTAAACCCCAAAGCCTCTTGTCAAGACCCTCGCATTTACTTCTCTTAAAACCCCCATCTTTAAATATTTTTAAACAACCACGGTGACATCACACCCCCCTTGTCTAAGGTTTTACTTTTATTTGGGAAAAAATTTTTCCCCTTTCCTAAACTCTAACTTGAGCCTCACATTCCCTCGAAAAAAACCCTTCACTGCTTTCAGTAACCTCCCTACACCAAAACCAACTTGCAACATTGCCACTTTTCCCCCCCATCCCCCCCGGTCAACCCCTTTTCCCCAAATCCTTAAATGCCACAAAGCCCTCTTTACCTTTTTTCTAAATACTGTTCACTTAATGTTTCACTGTAAACACCTGTCCACAACCCCCCTACCTTTCCAAAAAGCCCCTTTTGTTCACCCTGCCCTTTTTCCCCCCTTTTAAAAATTTTTTTTTAAAAAACCTTTCCAAAAATTTTTTTTTAAACCCCCCTTTTTTTCCCCCCTTTTTTTTATCCCCCCATCCAAAAAAAAGGTTTTCCCCCCCCCTTTTTCCCCCCCCTTTTTATACATTTATAAATTAATTAAAAAAAAAAAATTTTTCCCCCCTTTTTTTTTTTTCCCCCCCCCCCCCCCTTTTTTTTCCTTTTCCTTTCCCCCCCCCCTTTCCCCCCCTCCCTTTCCCCCCCCTTTAAAATTTTTTTTTTGGGCCCCCCCTTCCCAAAAAAAAAATTTTTAAAAAAATTTAAAATTTTTTTCCCTTTTCCCCCCCTTTTTTTTTAATTTTCCCCTTTTTTTTTCCCCAAAAAAATTTTTTTTTTTTAAAAACCCTTTTTAAAATTTTTAAAAAATTTAAAAAAATTTTAAAAAATTTTCCCCCTTTTTTTTTCCTTTTTTTTCCCCCCTTTTTTTTTTTCCCCCTTTCCTTTCCCCCTTTTTTTAAAAAACCTTTTAAAAAAATTTTTTGTTTTTTTTTTTCCCCCCACCCCCTTTTTTTTCCCCCCCCCCCCTTTTTTTCCCCCCCCCCCCCCCATTTTCCCCCCCTCTTAAAAACCCCCTTTTTTCCCCCCCTTCCCCCCCCCAAAAATTTTTTTTCCCCCTTTCCCCCCCCTTTTTTTTTTTTTTTAAAAAACCCCCTCTTTTATTTTTTTTTTCCCCCCCCCCTTCCCCTTTTTTCCCTTTTTTAAAAAAAAATTTTTAAAAACCCCCCTTTTTTTGCCCCGAAGGCCCCCCAAAAGTTTTTTCCCCCAATTTAAACCCCAAAAAAACCCCCCAAAAAAAACCTTTTTTTTTTTTTCCCCCTTTTTTTTAAATTTTTTTTTTTTCCCCCCCCTTTTTAAAAAAAAAATTAAAAAAATTTTTTTTAAAAAAAAAAACCCCCCCCTTTAAAAAACCCCCCCCCTTTCCCCCAAAACCCCCCCTTTTTTTTTTTTAAAAAAAAACCCCCCCCCCTTTTTCCCCCCGGTTTGGGTTTTTTTAAAACCCCCCCCCCCTTTTTTTCCCCCCTTTTTTTTCCCTTTTTCCCCCTTTTTTTCCCCCCTTTTTTTTTAAAATTTTTTTTTTCCCCCCCCTTTTTTTAAAAACCCTTTTTCCCTTTTTTTTTTTTTTTTCCCCCAAAAACCTTCCCCCCCTTTTTTTTTTAAAATTTTAAAAATTTAAAACCCCCCAAAATTTTTTTTTTCCCCCCCCCCCTTTTTTCCCAAAAAAATTAAAAAAATTTTTTTTAAAAAAAATTAAAATTTTTTTTAAAAAAAAAAAAATTTTTTTTTTTTAAAAAATTTTTTTTAAATTTTTATATATTTAAAAATATATAATATTAAAATATAAAATAAAAAAAAAAATTTTTTTTTTTTATATATATATATAAAAATTTTTTTTTTTTAAAAAAAAAAAAAAAAAAAAAAAAAAATTTAAAATTTTTTTAATTTAAAAAAAAATATTAAATTTTAAAAAAAATTTTTAAAAAAAGGGGAAAAAAAAAAAAAAATTTTTTTTTAAAAAAAAGGGGGGGGTTTTTAAAAAAAAAAAAAACCCTTTTTCCCCCCCAAAAAAAAAAATTTTTTAAAAAAATTTTTTCCCAAAATTTTTTTAAAAACCCCCCCAAAAAAAAAAAAAAAAAAAACCCTTTTTAAAAAAAGGGGGTTTTTTTTTCCCCCCCCCTTTTTTTTAATTTCCCCCAAATTTTTAAACCCCAAAATTTTTTTTTTTTTAAAAAAAAAATTTTGGGGCCTTTTTTAAAAAAAAAAAATTTTTTTAAAACCCCAAAAAAAAAAAATTTTCCAAAAAAATTTTTAAAAAAAAAAAATTTTTTCCCCCCCTTTTTTTGGGGGGTTCTTTTCCCAAAATTTTTTTAAATTTAAAAAAAAAAATTTAAAATTTTTTTTAAAAAAAAAAAAAGGCCCCCTTTTTTGGGGGGGTTTTTTTTTTTTTTTTGGGTTAAAAATTTTTGGGGGGTTTTTTTTTTTTAAACCCCTTTTTTTTTTTAAAATTTTTTTTTTAAAAATTTTTTTTTTAAAAAAAAATTTTTAAAAGTTTTTTTTTTTAAAAAAAAGGGGGGGGTTTTTTTTTTTTTGGGCCCCCCCTTTTTTTTTTAAAAGGGGGGCCCCCTTTTTTTAAAAAACCCCCGGAAAATTTTTTTCCCCCCCCCCTTTTTTTTTTTTTTTTCAAAAAGGGGGTTTGGGGGTTTTTTTCCCCCCCCCTTTTTTTTTTGGGGGGGGGGGGTTTTTTTCCCCCCCCCCCCCAAAAACCCCCCCCCCCCTTTTTTTTGCCTTTTTTTTGCCCCCCCCCCCCCGGGCCCCTTTTTTAACCCTTTCCTTTTTTCCCCCCCTTTTTTTTTGGGAAAAAATTTTCCCCCCCTTTTTTTTTTTTTTCCTTTTTTCCCCTTTCCCCGGGGTTCCCCTCCCCCTTTTTTTTTCCCCCTTTTAATTTTGGGTTTTTAAAAAAATTTTTTTCCCTTTTTCCCGGGGCCCCCATTTCCGGTTAAAATTTTTCCCCGGGAAAAATTTTTTTTTTTAAAAAAACCCCAAATTTTTTTTTTCCCCCCCCCTTTTGGGGGTTTTTCCCCCCTTTCCCTTTTGGATTTGGGGGGGAAAAAAATTTAAAACCTTTTGGAAAATTCCCGGGGGGGGTCGGGTTTTCCCGGTTTTCCCCTTTTTTTTTTTTTAAAGGGCCCCTTTTTTTTCCCCCCCCCCCAATTCCCCCCAAAAAAGGGGGTTTTTTTCCCCCCCCTTTTTCCCTTTTTTTTTTTTCCCCCTTTTGTTTCCCTTTTGGGTTTTTTCCCGGGGTTTTTTTCCCCCCTTTTCCGGTTTTTTCCCTTTTTTTAACCTTCTTTCCCCAAAAACCCCCAACCCCCCTCCTTTTTTTGTTTTTTTAAAAAAAACCCAAAAAAAAAGGGGGTTTTTTTTTTTGGGGGGTTTTTTTTCCCGGGCCCCTTGGTCCCCCACCTTTTTTTCCCCCTTTTTTTTAAAAAAAATTTCCCAAAAAATTTTTTTTTTCCCCCTTTTTTTAAAAAAAATTTTTTTTTGGGGCCCTTTCCCCGGGGGCCCTTTTTAGGGAAAAAAATTTTTTTTTTTTTCCCCTTTTTTTTCCCCAAAAAAAATTTTTTTTGGGCCCCTTTTTTAAAAACCCCGGGTTTTTTTTTTCCCCCTTTTGTTTTCCCCCAAAACTTTTTTTCCCTTTTTGCCCCCCTTTTCCCCCCCCTTTTTTTTTTCCCCCTTTTTTTTTTTTTTTAATTTTTTGGGTTTTTTTTTTTTCCCTTTTTTCCGGTTTTAAGGGGTTTTTTTTTTTTTCCCCAAACCGGTTTTTTCAAACCCCCCCTTTTTTTTTTTTTCCCTTTTTGGGGGGGGCCCCCCCTTTTGGGGTTTTCCGGGTTTTTTTTTTTTAAATTTTTTTTTGGGGAAAAACCCCTTTTTTTTCCCCCCTTGGGTTTTTTTTGGCCCCCCCCAAAAAAAATTTTTTTCCCCTTTTTTTTCCCCCCCCCCAACCCCTTTTTTTCCTTTTTTTTTTCCCCCCCCCTTTTTTTTTTCCCTTTTTTTTTAAAAATTTTTTTTTTTTTGGTTTTTTTCCCCCCCCCCTTTTTTTTTTTTTTTTCCCCCCCTTTTTTTTTCCAATTTTCCCCAAAAAAAACCCCCCCAAAAAAAATTTTTTTTTAATTTTTTTTTTTGCCCCTTTTTTTTTCCCCCAAAAAAAAGGGGGAAAGGGGCCCCCCCCCCTTTTTTTTTTTGGGGGGGGAAATTTTTTTTAAACCCCCCCCAAAAGTTCCCCAATTTTTTTTCCCCCTTTTTTTTTTCCCCGGTCCCCGGGTTTCCCCAAAATTTCCCCCCTTTGTTTTTCCCCTTTTTTTTTTCCCCTTTCCCCCCCTTTTTTTCCCCTTTTAATTTTTTTGGGGCCCCCCGGGGGGGTTTTTTTTTCCCGGTTTTTTTTTTTTTTAAAAAAAAATTTTTTTTTTTCATCCCCCCTTTTTCAAAATTTTTTTTTGGGGGCAATTTTCCCCCCCCCCCTTTTTTCCCCCCCTTTTTTTTTTTTTTGGGGGGGGGGTTTTTTTTTTTTTTTTAAACCCCCCCAAAAGGGGGTTTTTTTTTTTTCCCCTTTTTTCCCCCCCCTTTTTTTTGTTTTTCTTTTCCCTTTTTGGGCCCCCAAAATTTTAGGGGGGGGGGGGTTTTTTTTGGGGGGGTTTTTGGGGGTTTTTTTTTTTTTGGGAAATTTTTTTATTTCCCCCTTTTTTTTTTTTGGGGTTTTTGGGGGGGGGAACCCCCCTTTTTTTTTTCTTTTTTTTGGGGGGGGGGTTTTGGGGGGGGGGGTTTTTGGGTTTTTGGTTTTTTTTGTTGGGTTTTTTTTTTTTCCTTTTCCCTTTTTCCTTCCCCCCTTTTTTTTTTTTTCCCCTTTTTTTTTTTTGGGGGCCCCCAAATTTTTTTTTTTTTGGGGGGGGGGGGGGTGGGGGGGGGTTTTTTTTTTTTAAAAAAGTTTTGGGGGGGGGGTTTTTTCCCCCCCGGGTTTTTTGGGGGGCCCCGGCCTTTTTTTTCCCCCCCTTTTTTTTTCCCCTTTTTTTTTTTTTTTTTTTTTTCCTTTTTTTCCCCTTCCCGGTTTTTTGGGCCCCCCCGGCCCCCCCGGCCCCCTTTTTGGGGTTTCCCCAATTTTTTTTTTTTGGGAAAAAACCCCCCGGGGGTTTTTTCCCCCCCCCCCCCCCCCTTTTTTTCGCCCCTTTTTTAATTTTTTTTTTCCCCCCTTTTTTTTTTTTTCCCCCCCCCCTTTCCCCCCGGGGAAAAAAGGTTTTTTTCCCCCCCCCCCCTTTCCCCTTTTTTTTTTTTGGAAGGTTCCTTTTAAAACCCCCCTTTTTTCCCCATTTTCGGGCCCCCCCCCCTTTTTTTTTTGGGGCCCGGGGGGGCCCCTTTTTCCCCCCTTTTTTCCCCGGGGGGGCCTTGGGGCCCCCCCCTTTTTTTTTTTTTTTTTTTTTCCCCAAATTTTTTTTCCCCCCCTTTTTTTAAAAAAAAGGGGGGGGCCGGTTTTTTTTTTCCCTTTTTTCCCCCTTCCCGCCCTTTTTTTCCCCCCCTTTCCGCCCTTTTTTTTTTTCCCCCCCCCTTTTGTTTTCCCCCCCCTTTTTTTGGGGGGGGGAAAGGGGGGGGGGGGGTTTTTTTTTTGGGGGGGGTTTTTGGGGGGTTTTTTTGGGGGGGGGGTTTTTTTTTTTAAAAAAATTTAAAAAAGGGGGGGGGGGGGCCCTTTAAAAAGGGGGGGGGGGGGGTTTTTGGGGGGGGGTTTTTTTTTTGGGGGGGGTTTTTTTTTTGGGGGGGGGTTTTTTTGGGGGGGGGTGGGTTTTTTTTTTTGTTTTTGGGGTTTTTTTTTGGGGGGTTTTTTTTTGGGGGGTTTTTTTTTTTTTTTGGGGGGGGGGGGTTTTTTGGTTTTTTTTTTTTTTGGGGGGGGGGGTTTTTGTTTTTTTGGGGGGGTTTTTGGGGGGGGGGGTTTTTTTAAATTTTGGTTTTGGGGGGGTTTTTTTTTTTTTTTTTTAAAGTTTTGGGGGGGGTTTTTGGGGGGGGGGGCCCCCTTTTTTTTTTGTTGGGGGGGGGGGGGGTTTTTTTTTTTTGGGTTTTTTCCCCCCCTTTTTTTTCCTTCCCAAAAAAAATTTTTCCCCCCATTCCCTTTTCCTTTTTTTTTTTCCCCCCCCTTTTTTTTTTCCCTTGGGGGGGGCCCCTTTTTTTAAAAATTTTTTCCCCCAAAAATTTTTTTTGGGGGGTTTTTTTTGGAATTTTTGGGGGGGGGGCTATTCCCTTTTTTCCCCCTTCTTTTTTTCCCCCCGGGGCCCCCCCCCCCAAAAAAACCCCCCCTTTCCCCCTTTTCCTTTTTCCCCCAAAAAATTTTTCCCCCCCCAGGGTTTTTTTAAATTTTTTTTTTTTTTGGGGGGGCCCCAAAACCGGGGCCCCCGGGGCCCTTTAAAAAAAAAAAGGGGGGGGGGCCCCCCTCCCCCCCCCCCCCCCTTTTTTTTTTTTTTTTTAAATTTAAAAAAAAATTTTTTAAGGGGAAAAAAATTTTAAAATTTTGGGAAAAATAAAAGGAATTTGGGGTTTTTCCCCCCCCCCCCCCTTTTTTTTTTTTTTTTGGGGGGGGGGCCCCCCCCCTTTCCCCCCCCCCAAAATTTTTTTCCCCAAAAAAAAAAAAATTTTTTTTTTTTTTTTCCCCAAACCCAAAAAAAAATTTTTTAAAATTTTTTAAAAAAAAAATTTTTTTTTTTTTAAAAATTTTTTTTTCCCCCCTTTTTTTTTTAAAATCCCAATTTTTTAAAAAAAAGGGGGTTTTTTTTTTTTTTTTTCCTTTTTGTTTTTTTTTTTTAAAGGCAAATTTCCCCCCTTTCCCCTTTTTTTTAAAAAATTTTTTAAAAAAAAACCTTTTCCCCTTTTTTTTTTTTCCAAAATTTTTTACTTTTTGGTTTTTTTCCAAATTTTTTTAAATTTTTAAAAAAAAACCAATTTTTTTTAAAAAAATTAAATTTTTGGGGGGTTTGGGGGGGGTTTTTTTTTTTGGGGTTTTTTTTTTTGGGGGTTTTTTTTTTTTTTTTTTTTTTTTTTATTTTTGGGGTTTTTTTTTTTTCCCAAATTTTTTTTTTTGAAAAAAATTTTTTTTTTTTTTGGGGTTTTTGGGGGGAAAAAAAATTTTTTTTTTCCCCCCAAAAAAATTTTTTTTAAAAATTTTTTTTCCCCAAAAAAATTTTTTTTTTCCAAAACCCTTTTTTTAAAAAAAAAATTTTTTTTTTGGGGGGATCCACCTTTTTTTCTTAAACCCTTTTTTTCCCTTTTTTTTTTTTCCCAAGGGGAAACCCAAAAAAAAACCCCCCCCCCCCCGGGGGGAAAAATTTTTTTAAATTTTTTCCAAAAAATTTTTTTTTCCCCCCCCCCTTTTTTTTTATTCTTTTTAAAAATTTTCCCCAATTTTTTTAAAAAAAAAAAGGGTTTTTTAAATTTTTTTTTTAAAAATTTTTTTTTTTAAAAAATTTTTAAAAAATTTTTTTTTTTTTTTTTTTTTCCTTTTTTTTTTTTGGGTTTTTTTTCCCCTTTTTTTTTTTTTTTTTTTGGGGGTTTAAAACCCCCCCCTTTTTTTTGGGGGGTTTTTTCCCCCCAAATTTTTTAAAAGGGGGGTTTCCCCCAAAAAAAAGGGGGGGGGGGAAAAAAGGTTTTGGGGGGGGAGGGGAAAGGGGGGAAACTTTTTTGGGGGGGGGTTTTTTTAAAAGGGGGGGGGGGGAATTTTTTTTTTTTTTTTAAAAAAAATTTTTTTTTAAAATTTTTAAAATTTTTTTTTTTTAATTTTAAAAAAAATTTTTTTTTTTAAAAAATTTTTTTTTTAAAAATTTTTTAAAATTTAAAAATTTTTTTTTTTTTTTTTTTTTTTTTAAAAAAATTTTTTTTTTTTTTTTTTTTTTTTTTTTTTTTTTTTTTTTTTTTTTTGGGGTTTTTGGGGGTTGGGGGTTTGGGGGGGGGGGGGGGGTGGGGGGGGGGGGGTTTTTTTTTGGGGGGGGTTTTTTTGGGGGGGGGGGGGGGGGGGGGGGGTTTTTTTTTTTGTTTGGGGCCCTTTTGGGTTTTTTTGGGGGGGTTGGAATTTTTTTTTTTTTTAAAAGGGGGGGGGGTTTTTTTTTTTTTTTTTAAGTGGGTTTTTGGTTTTTGGGGGGGGTTTTTTTTTGGGGGGGTTTTTTTTTTGGGGGGGGTTTTTGGGGGGGGGAAAAAAAAACCCCCAAAAAAAAGGGGCCCTTTTTTTTCCCTTTCCCCCCCCCAAAGGGTTTTTTTTTTTTTGGGAATTTTTCCCCCCCCCCAAAAAACCCCCCCCCCCCCCAAAAAAAAAAAAAACCCCCCCCCCCGGGGGGGGTTTCCCCCCCCAAAAAAGGGGGGGGCCCCCCCTTTCCCCCCCCAAAAAACCCCCCCCCCCCCTTTGGGGGTTTTTTCCCCCCCCCCCCCCAATTTTTTCCCCCTTTTTTAAATTTTTTTTTTAATTTTTTTTTAAATTTTTTAAAAATTTTTTTAAAAAATAACCCCCCCCGGGGCCCCCAAGCCCCAAAAACAAAAACCCTTTTTCCCCCCCGTAAGGGGTTTTTTTAAAAAAAAATTTTGGGTTCCCCCATTTTTGGTTTTTTTTTTTAAAAAATTTAAAATTTTTTCCCCCCGGGGGGAAAAAAAAAAAAAACCCCCAAATTTCCCCCCAAACCCCCTTTTTTTTTCCCCCCCAAAAACCCCTTTTTCCCAATTTTCCCCAAAACCAAAAAAATTTTTAAAAATTTTTGGTTTTTTTTTTTTTTTTAAAAAATTTTTTTAAAAAAATTTTTAAAAAAAAGGGAAAAATTTTTTTTAAAAAATTTTTTTGGGGGGGCCCCCCCCTAAAAAAATTTTCCAATTTTTTTTTAAAAAAAAAAAAAAAAAAGGGGGGAACTTTAAAAAAAAAAATTTTTTTTTTTAAAAATTTTTTTTTTCCCCAAAAAAATTAAAAAAACAATTTTTAAAAAATTTTTTTTCCCCTTTTTTTTGGGGTTTTTTTAAATTTTTTTTTTTTTTTTAAAAATTTAAATTTTTTTTTTTCCCCCCCTTTTTTTTTTTTTTAAAAAAAAAAAAGGGGGTTTTTTTTGGGGGGTTTTTTTAAAAAAAAAAAAAGTGGGGTTTGTGTGAGTTCTTGTGCGTTTGTAAGAGGGCGCAATTCTTGTGCCCTGAAAAAACCCTCCTGGACCTGACCCTGCATGGTCTTACAATGTTGCCTTAAAAAAGTTGTCCACCTCCTTCTCACACTCGTCAACACTATATTTCTATGTCTATGCTATTTCTATTCTAATTCTGGTAATAGCTTGCAGGAGTGAGTGACCAGTATCAAACAGTATGCAAGGCCAGCCAGGGCCCCGTCAACATGCACACCACAAATAGGCGAATAAAACTTGCGGTGACAGTTGCCAGCTGCTGATGACGAGTCGTCGTATGTAGGCTTAAATCCCTATTTTGGAGATCCTTAAACCCGTGATGATTAAAAACCATATATTCTCTACATCGGACTAACTCACATTATCAAGGAACTATGAAAGTAAAGCATCCAAGGAAAGCTATATAAGGGGCCCTGGCCAACCCTCACTATCAGAATCCCACAACGGTTAAAACCCTGAGCGCGTGGCCCAACGGACAGGCTTTGCACAACTCACCCACAAAATATTCTACCAAGAAAATTTAAAAATTATTATTTTGTCCAGTGTATTATTAAATTCTTCCCAAATTCTATTAATTATAAATGGATCTAATTTATAAAAACCCAAAGGAAATATTTATTATTGTCAAAACTGCTTTTATGAAACAAGATTCAATTATATTCCTGTCGATCATGGACTTGCTTGATACTACTTTCTCAACTTTTTGAAAATAAATTGGATGGTTAAAATCTCTTACATGAATAAATGGGGCTTTGGGAATCTTGTCCAGTTCTAATGCTATATTTATGTTGTTTTAATCTTAGTTCGAGATTTTTACCAGTTTGACCGTAATAAACTTTATCACAAATTTTACAAGGAATCTTATAGACACATCCATCAGCATTTTGAGGGAAATTCTTTATCAAAAGTTTTTTTACTGTATCAAGATTTTTGAATACAATTTTAATATTAAAAGTCTTAAGAAGAGAAGGCATATCAACCAAGTTTTCATGGTAAGGGAGAACCAACATATTTTTAGTTGCATAAGGCTGGTTGTCCCTTTTTGGATTGTAAAAAGTATTTCTAGCAACTTTAAAAGATTTATCAATTACATTTCTTGGGTATTTTAAATCATTACCTATTTCATAAATTTTGGATATTTCCTCATCTATGAACTCAGGACTACAAATTCGTAAAGCTCTCAAAAACATTGATGAGAAAACAGACATTTTGACTCTATCTTGATGCGAGGAATAATAGTGGACATAGGAACAGTTATTTGTAGGTTTTCTGTAAATTTTAAATTTGAATTCATTATTACCCTTAATAATTAAAACATCTAGAAAAGGCAATGAGTTATTTTCTTCAAACTCAACAGTAAAGTTTATAGAATGGGCTAAGCTATTTAATTTTCCAAGGAAATGGTGTATATCTACATTTTTGGGCATAAGACACAAAATATCATCAACATATCTGAACCATTTAGCTCTATTAGGGAGGATTGTGTTAAGCAACCTTGTTTCAAAAAATTCCATGTATAGGTTACTAAGAACAGGTTTATTATGATAAAGTTTATTACGGTCAAACTGGTAAAAATCTTGAACTAAGAAGATTCCAATGCTCTATTTATTCATGTAAGAGATTTTAACCATCCAATTGATTTTCAAAAAAGTTGAGAAAGTAGTATCAAGCAAGTCCATGGTTGACAGGAATATAATTGAATCTTGTTTCATAAAAAGCAGTTTTGACAATAATATGAATATTTCCTCTGGTTTATATAAATTAGATCCATTTATAATTAATAGAATTTGGGAAGAATTTAATAATACATTGGACAAATAATAATTTTTAAATTTTCTTGGGTAGAATAGTTTGTGGGTGAGTTGTGCAAAGGACCTGTCCAGTTGGGCCGGCGCGCATCAGGTGTTTAACCGTTGTGGGATCTGATAGTGAGGTGTTGGCCAGACCCCTTATATAGCTTCCTTGGATGCTTTACTTTCATAGTTCCTTGATAATGTGAGTAGTCACGAAAGTGCTTGGAATTTCTCTATTCTTTCAGAGTGGTTGTTTTACATATTCTGAAATCACCTGTTTACTGTGATCTTATTGCATTATATTATATATATATATTATATATATATATATATATTTATATATATAATATATATATATATATATATATTATATATATATATATATATATATATATATATATATATATATATATATATATGTATATATATATATTATAATATATATATATATATATATATTATATATATATATATATAATATATATATATATATATTATATTATATATATATATATATATATATATATATATATATATATATATATATATATATATATTATATATATAATATATATATATGTAGATGGAGTTTACCTGGAGGAGTTCCGGGGGTCAACGCCCCCGCGGCCCGGTCTGTGACCAGGCCTCCTGGTGGATCAGAGCCTGATCAACCAGGCTGTTACTGCTGGCTGCACGCAAACCAACGTACGAGCCACAGCCCGGCTGGTCAGGAACCGGCTTTAGGTGCTTGTCCAGTGCCAGCTTGAAGACTGCCAAGGGTCTGTTGGTAATCCCCCTTATGTATGCTGGGAGGCAGTTGAACAGTCTCGGGCCCCTGACACTTATTGTATGGTCTCTTAACGTGCTAGTGACACCCCTGCTTTTCATTGGGGGGATGTTGCATCGTCTGCCAAGTCTTTTGCTTTCGTAGTGAGTGATTTTCGTGTGCAAGTTCGGTACTAGTCCCTCTAGGAGTGACAGAGCGGTCTCCTCCTCTCAGCGGTCTCCTCTCAGCGGTCTCCCACGGTACGGTCTCCACGGTACAGTCTCCTCTGAGCAGACTCCTTCCGCGCCGCGCCCACGCACCTGCCCGCCTGCCCGCCTGCGCCGACCAGCGACATTGACCTCATCCTCGACCACCTCACACTCGACCACCTCACACTCGACCACCTCGACCTCACCCTCGACCACCTCGCCCTCAACCCCCTACCACGCCCTTCAACCCCCCCACCAACGCCCGCCCGCGCCTTCTGCAGCACCTTTTGCAGCGTCGTCCGGATCGCCCCTACCCCCCCGAATTTTTTTCCGATTTTTTTTCAATTTTTTTTTTTTAATTTCTTGTGCTATACAATTCCTCGGATCAAGTTTTTCTCTATATCAATAATACCAAGACTCCATCTCCTCGGATCAAGTTTTTCTCGATATCAATAATACCAAGACTCTATCTCCTCGGATCAAGTTTTTGGATTCCCCCCTCTGGGGGTAAGCATTCAAAATGGACTCCCCCCTATGGGGTTTCGAATTTTCTTACAAAGACTCCACTTCCTCGAATCAAGTTTTTTGGATTCCCCCCTCTGGGGGTAAGCATTCAAAATGGACTCCCACTTGCATCCGAAATTCCCTGCTCCAATTCCTCGGATCATTTTTTTCTCGAAATCGATAATACCAAGACTCCAACTCCTTGGATCAAGTTTTTCTCGATAATACAAAGACTCCATCTATTTGGATCAAGTTTTTGGATTCCCCCCTCTGGGGGTAAGCATTCAAATGAACTCCTCCTATGGGGCATGGTACTTTCTCTTACTACAGGTCTAAACAAGTGTGACGTCACCCCACCTGTGTTTACTCGGCGGTCATTGACGTCACTTGATGACCTCACACACACAGGCTGAATCTTGTCGACTTCCCCCTTTGTCAGTGACGTCACGTGATGACCACATACACAGGCTGAATCTTGTCGAGCAGACATTAAAATGCAGGATAACACTATTTATTATACAACCAATGCATTTCATATACATCCAACAAAAAAATTCATTGAAAAAATGTACAATTCATTGACTAAAATCAACATATTTTTCTCTTGAAGAAATTCTGTGCATTTTGTTCTGGATCTTCTTCATTGTCACCATCTCAGTATTACACATTTCATCATTGTCCTCTTCGCTTTCAGGCCGAGTGGACCTTTGAGCAGACGCTCCTCAGTTGCCTCACAGGTACCGAATTGAGTGGTTGTTTGCTCTGCACCTCGCCCTCTGGTTGCGAAAATCAACATTACCCAACAAGATGGAGGGAAGCCTCCGACGAGTTAACACTGTATGTGTGGAGCTTTTGCAGGGATCTTTGTTGGATCATAATGTTGATGTCCTCCTACTCCAAATCCTGCAAGACACATAAGATCTCCAACGATGACATCTATGGTGTTTCAGTAAATGGT
The DNA here is from genome assembly GCF_026875155.1 of Cherax quadricarinatus. Lineage (NCBI taxonomy): Eukaryota > Metazoa > Arthropoda > Malacostraca > Decapoda > Parastacidae > Cherax > Cherax quadricarinatus. The sequence continues at coordinate 9,004,899 of NC_069427.1, forward strand.
GCTTCCCAGATTTTCGTCAAGTTTACAACTTCTACAGTGTATGAGGATGTTGTTCAACGTTATCAAGATCTACGTTGTCAGGTGAACCCAACTGTGGCAGTGTGTCTTCGGGATGTGTCCCGCACTTACACATGGGTCAAGATTCGAAATGTCCCTTTCGAAGCTGATGAGCATGCTATCCGTAAGGTTTTCACCAAATTTGGGATGATTCACCAGACTTATGCAGGTGTATGGAGCCATGGCCCATTTGCAGGTAAACCTGATGGGTCGTTTTCAGTAAAAATGTCCATCAAAATGGCCATCCCGTCTTTTGTTCTCGATGTCTACCGTACTCAGGTATATGTGTATTACCCGGGGCAAAGGAAGAAGTGTCGGTTATGTGACGCGTATGGGCACATGGCGTATCAATGTGGTCGTCGGCGTTCCCGTCAACAGGGTGAGCAGCGTGTGTCATCAGACGCTCCTACACAAGCCCCCGAGTCCATGGTAGGGGAGGGCGTCCGTCCGACACCAACGACTCAACAGCCTTCCCTCGATGTACCTGTCACTTCACCTGATTCACCATGTGTAACATTGCCCTGTATGGAGTCGAGTGTTACTGATGACGGTGTCGCAGTGACATCAACTGATGTTGTTCCATCTCGTGAGGTAGAGCTAGACCTCCCTGTATCATTTCCGGAATTGTATGGTGCGGTGGAGGAGTGTCCAGCGCCACCATCCACCCCAGTGGCGTGCGATAATAGCATTGGTAGCACACCGTCAACGATTGCTACTCCCGACGGACCCACTGTGATAATTACTAGTGTGGACATCCATGCACACATGACCGTGCCCGCCCGCACCGTTGTCGACGGGAACTCCCGTAAGCGGGAGGCAGGGAATTCAAGTAGTGATGAACTGACACCAGGACAATGACCTGGGAAAAAGTCGTGGGCCGCGATTGCGGCTAATGGCTTTGAAGACAATGCCAGGGTGGCGAGCCTCCCGCCTGGCGATGTTTGTGGCACAGACGGTGATGTCGCTCTATGTCTAAATGTATTACGAGTGAATGTGTGTGACGAAAGCCAGCAATATTGCAGTGTTAAGTAAGTAAGTAAGTTTATTCAGGTATACACAGATACAGTTACATAGAATTATCATACATAGCAGCATATGTGTAGAGAACCTAGGAGAACCTAGTGTTTAACTATAAATGTCAATGGTTTACGGGCGACTCATAGGAAAGATGATTTTGAGCAGTGTTTATGTCATTTTAAGCCTGATGTTGTGTTTCTGCAAGAACACAATTATCGGGATGTGGGTGAATTGAGAATACGAGGTTATGTTGTGTATGGAGTGAATAGTCCGTGGTTAAAGGGTGGTGTGGCAGTGTTGATACGAGAGATCAATCCTTTTCGGCTACATCATTGGGAAGTTGGGTCTGACTGTCGCTTAGTGCGCGTTGACGGGTGGCGGGGTACGATGAGAGTCGGATTCTTTAGCGTTTATGGACCTGCGGCGATGGATGCGAGTACGAAAAATCAGTTTTTTCAGGAGACGCTTGTGTATCACTTCCGGTCGCTACCCGCGGTAACCGTCGTGGGAGGTGACTGGAATTGTATTACACGACGTCAGGACGTGGAACCGCGGGGTAGTGGGTTTTATTCTCAACTTTTGGGTGATATTTTGCAAGGGGCTGCGTTGCGCGACGTGGGAGGTGACGTAGTTGGTGGGGTGGATTTTACTTTTGTCCGACAGGGTCACGCGGCTCGACTCGATAGGATCTACGTAGCGCGTGCTATTGACATACAGGGTGTCGAGACATGTGATGAACATTTTACTGATCATCGTGTGGTATTGGTACGTCTCGCCTGGGCTGGTTTGCCACAAGTCGTTCCTCGGTTTTGGAAATTAAATGTTAGTCTTTTAAACGGAGATGAAATTCATGATTTATTTCGTCGAATGTGGTCACAATTATGGAATAATGGGAGGGGTGTCGTAGATATTCTAGAGTGGTGGGATGTAAGGAGTAAACCCTGTATTAAATCCTTTTTTCGGGGAATGAGTAAAGGGACGATACAATTACGTTATGGGAAGTTAAATTACTTACGGCATCAATTACGTGCGTGTTACGAGCCACGTGCAAAATATCCGGTAACCACCATCGCCGCCCTAAAAGCGGAAATATCGGATTTACAAAATCAGTTATTTCAGGGGACGCGAATTGCGGCAGGAATTGATGAAGTCCTTTGGGGAGACCGACCATCTGCGTATGTTCTACGAGAACAAAATCAGCGTCGTCAGGCGTTCAATATAATGGGTTTTACGGTGCAGGACGGGGTTGAATCCTTCTCGTCGGGTACGACGATAATGGATACCGATCGTATGAGTCTTTATGCTGACATAGTTTACCGTGATACATTTAGTGATAGTCGAGATCGTACTGTTGCCATGGATGTCGTCCAGTCGTGGGTGACTCGTAAATTAATAGAGGATGAACAGCTATGTGCTATGGGGCCTGTTAGTGCTGATGAAATGCGGACAACTTTGCAGGACATGAAAAAAAGAAAATCGCCGGGGTCAGACGGGTAGCCATGTGAATTTTATTTAGAATTCTGGGGCGAGTTACGTGAGTTTCTTGTTAGGTTATTAAATAGTATGAAAAATCGGGGCTGTTTAAGTAGGTCTCAGCGAGAAGGTATTGTGGTTCTTGTTCAGAAAAAAACCCGAATGTACTGATATACATGATTACAGGGCGATTACCCTGTTAAACACTGATTATAAATTATATGCAGAAATTTTGTGCAATCGCCTTAAACCCATCCTAGAGAAGGTTTTACATCCAGGTCAGGCTGGTATCCCGGGACGATCGCTGTATTTAAGCCAAAAGGTACTTGGTGATATTGTTCGCGGCCACCAAAGTGAAATGGGTAGGGAAGGAGGGATTTTGGCGTTAGATTGGAAGGCTGCGTTTAATAACGTTGATCATCTAGTGTTGAAAATCATAATGGAGCAGCTGGGTTTTGCACGACCGATTATTAAGTGGGTTATGTCATTGTATACTGACGCGAGTTTACGCGTCCAGGTGAATGGGAAATTAGGTACGACTGTATCCTTACATCATGGGATTCGCCAGGGGTGCCCGTTATCGCAAATTTTATTTGCTATTTATCAAGAAGCATTGTATAGGGCACTGGCAGCTGGGTGTGAGCAGCATCCATGTAATGGGCAGTGCGGTAAGCCCATCCATATTGTTGGCTATGTTGAGGATACAATGCTCATGCTTACAGATGCCGGTAGTTTGTCTGCCGTAGATCGTATTGTGACCACTTTTAGTGAGGCAACGGGTATGATATGTAATAAGGATAAGTCTGCACTATTACTTTTAGGACCGTGGCAACGAGGTCCAATCTCCTGGAGAGTCCGTGGATTGTGCGTGAATCTTTGAAAATATGCGGGTTAATTCATGCGGCTAGTAGTACTGAAGGACGTGTACTCAATTCTAAGATGGTGGTTGATAGCGTTATCCGGCGTGTGGGTATGCTGAGATTACATGGGTTAACTCTACACCAATGGGTGATAGTTACTAACTCCATCCAATATGCTAAAGTGTGGCACGTTGTGCGTGTATCTTTGTTGTGCCCAAGAGATGAGACACTTTTATTGGTGCGTGTGTCTCGGTTTATCTGGGGAAGTCGTTGTTGCTGGTTACGTCGTAGTGTGCTTATTAAGTGTTCGCAAGGGAGGGTTGGGATTATTAGATTTTCATGCATCAATGCTTGCTCTTTTTGTCAAGCATACATATGTGCAATACCTGCGAGTGGCAGGTAATCCAGTTAGCGAGACGTATCAATACCTGTGCGAGTGTTTTAAGGGGCGTGATCGCCATATATGCGTAGATATGTTGCGCGTGCTTACAGTTGTTTCGAATCCGCGCACGTGTAAATTGCGTGTCTTAGTTCGGGCGACTATGGAAGCTGACGTGGCACTGGTCTGTAGTCAGTTTCCGTTGTACGCTTGGGCTGATATTTAGAACCGTCTGGTGGATCTTCCGTTGCGACCGGTAGTTCGTGAAACGGTATATAAATTTTTTCATAACATCTTGCCGTCCGGGTCCGTTTTGTGTACACGACGGTTACACGATATTCCGTCCTGTAGTGATTGTGGGATAGAAGAAACTGTTTTTCATGCGATTTATTTTTGCGAGCGGTTAGAAGCCGTGTGCTGTTGGCTCGGTAGACTTATTAGGTGGGTGGGTGGGGGGTTTTGTCTCCCTTACGTGCCCTTAGTTTAGACGTGGGGGGGGGGTGTTAGTATCAGATTTTATTCATAACATCTTGGGTGCTCCGGACAGCTGGAACAATTGAGAGGGTACACGGTATTATAGCAGTCATGTATCGAACCAAGTGTAGGAACCAGTTGTTGTTTAGGAATCGTTGGGAGCGTAGTTTTCCTTATACCTATCGTTGTTTCCGTGTTCCGGATTTATGGCATTTGTACGACGTAAAAACGTAAAAGGACTGGTCTCTCGCATATGTTTTGCGTGAGTGGTTTGGCGTGAGAGTAATAAGTACGGTTGTGTTTGGGTATGAGAAAGTGTATGGAAGGTAAAAT
>NC_069427.1:9011991-9041991 GCF_026875155.1 Cherax quadricarinatus
CACACACACACACACACACAAACAACACCACACACACACGTTCACCACAAAGCCCTGCTCTAATCACTATATGAACCAAGGACAAAATGACTACACTAACATCCACAACACACACAAACATCCCAACAACTAACACACAATCACACTACACTTTTCTCAATATCTTAAGAAATATTCTCTCTTCGACAACCTTTATCATCTCACTACAGAACAACCCACAGATTACTTCGAGCACTCTCATAAATCATTTGAATACTCACAAAAGCACCTTTGAACATTTCCAAACAACACTAAAACATTTCCAAAAACATTTTGAATACTCCAAATAAGATTGACTCTCTAATTTATCTACACTTACATAGTTCATTAAATTACAACTCATCCCCCAAAACTCCTCCCTCAGTCTCCAGATTTTTACAATAGTATCACAAAAACTAACTCAGACACTTTACTTTGAACAACACCAAAAACACCATCAATTACCTTTGAATACTCCAAAAACATCATTCGAACACCCCAAAATCATCACTGAATACTTCCAGAACTCCTTCATACTCTTACACATCATTTGAACACCTTCAAAAACACCTTTGAATAGTCTCAAACACCATTTGAGTACTCCCAAATACACCACTGAATACTACCAAAACAACACCGAATACTGCCCAAACAACACTAAAAGTCACCAGAAACTAAGATCAACATCACAGACTAACACCCATTTTTCACACAAATCCCCTCAAATCACTATAACCAAGACGATTACCAATTTCTATGAGTACACTCACCTCCAACTAAGATATAACATGAGCGCAAAAAAAAAACATGAACACAAACAAAACACACACGAACACTTACAACAGAATCACCTCTTTTTCGGTATCTCTAGTTCGACAACAACACCCACAACCCACAACTTTTAACCACTTTTTCGGCATCACTAGTTCGACAACAACACCCACAATCCACATCACCCACAACAACAACCCACTTATAACATCTTTTTTGGTATCTCTAGTTCGACAACAATACCCACAACCCTCATCACTTACCAATTTATCCACAATTTTTCCTCTTTCGATTCAAATTTTTCCTCTTCTTTTTACTGGATCTTAAATGTAATGCACATTCCTCCCTACATTACTAAAATTCTGATAAAATCCTCTCCATACCCATCTCCTTGTATCCACATAAATTGATAATATACTCACAACAACTAATCATCTCACTACCCAACTACTGCGGCATGTTTCTACACCCTCCAATCTTTTCCAATGCATCATAACTTTTCACTTCTATAATTTCTTTTAATATATTCACACATTACCTTTATTTTCAGTAAAATCCCCACATATTTCATTAAATTTCTAATACAACCCCTCGCCATACCCCTCTCCATCTCACCCACATTTCTTCACATCCACTCACCCGTCTCCCAACACACCTCTTCAGAACAAACACAAAAATCACATTTCACATCCACAAATGCATCTCATCACCCATCTCAAATCCACTAAAATCACTGTAACCAAGATATTCACAAAATTCTATGACCACCTAACACACACAAACAACTCACTTTACTTTGAACACCTTCAAAAACACCTTTGAATAGTCTCAAACACAATTTGAGTACTCCCAAATACACCACTAAATACTACTAAAACACCACTGAATACTACTCAAACACTACTAAAAATCACCATAAACTAAGATCAACACTACCAGCTAATACCCATTTTATAGAAATCCCCACAAATTTTTTCTTAAATGTAATGCACATTCCTCCCTACACTCACTAAATTTCTAATAAAATCTATCTCCTCAAATCCACATAGTTTAATATTATACTCATAACCCACAATTTTTCTCATTTTAACTATTTCATCAGAAAAAAAAGTCACCCGCATTTTGACTCAGTAATATTCACAACATGTCACAAATTTTTAGAAAACACTCATTTTTATAAATATATCACGAACACATCCAACTAAGATATGATATAAATCACATTTTTTAGCCACATTCTTTCGATTTCGGTAATATGAACAAAAATGTTTGGGATAACATTAGAACATTTCCAAATTACGTTGGAGCACATTCAAAAATATATTGGAACACTTCCAAAATACATTAGAGTACTCCAGAATTACTTTGATCGACTCCATTTTTGAATATTTCCAAATTAGTTTTGGAGACTTTATCTTAAAATCGAACATTATTTTCTTGTTGGTAAACACACTCAATGGTAGAAATATTTAGTCGATTTCCGGATAGAAACACAATCCTTGCTCTGAGAGACTCCTTGAGCTTATATGGCTTACCTCAAAGTATTGCATCATGATTTTTGTACAATCCCCTCCAGCGACGCCATGAAATGGTGTTCACACCCAAGGTAGAAAATCACATACTCATTACGAATCTCCTTACAACACACCTGTGTGTAATCATGAATAAGAGATATAACATTTGTATTCTACCTCAATACTTTTTCATGGAAAGGTTTGATTGATTTAAAATTCATCATGTCTTAAATTTTTTTATTAAACATTTCTCTTTTTAATGAATGAATCATCACATATTATTAATCTTGGTGTAACAACACGCTCTAAACATCATAAATCCTCCTCTCTAGGTCTTGTTCTTCCAAGCCCCGTCACATCGGTACCTGTAAATGTTAATATTTTTTTTATTTCATTAGCATATAATGGGGAGAATTTTGCATCATCACCTGTAAAAGATATAAACCAACTAAAAGTTATATTTTTTTTCATTATCCCAAACATATGTCTCTCAAGTGTTACATCAGTATTCTTCTCGTTAACTTAAATATATTCCCATTATTAACTTAAAAGCATAATTCTACTGTGTCCCCTTATTAACTTAAATGAACTAAAAGCATGTTGTTAACTTAAATGAAGTAATCATTATGGTGTTCAGGTAGAGAGAGAAGGCCGAAATGATAAGTAACACATTTCACGAAGAGGTAAATATGAGTTATATATTAGTTCAAATATATCTCTCTCTTCAAGTTATAATTACTTCCTCATAATAATAATTTAAATTAATTAAACCACTGATGCAAGGTAAATAATTTTGCTTACCTTATAAGTTACTCACACATTAGGTTCAATGTTTTTAATACATTGTTTAATATCTGTGAAAAGTTCTCTCCAAATTAATTTCCACTTCTTTGTGTTGTACCATCTATGCAAAATGCACAGATTATAAATAACAAAAAGGCACAATACCGTGACTGGAACGATACACAAATAACCCGCACATAGTAGTAGTAGTACTACTACTACTACTACTACTACCACTACTACTACCTCCACCTCTTCCTGCCTATATATAGCCGTCCTGCTCCTCCTCAGTTAGTGTGACTTTGTCAATGGTCCAAGTCGGACCGAAACGTCGTCGTAAGCTTCTGTCTTTTATGTGCGGGTTATTTATGCACAGATTATACTGTCTATTAAATATCTGACTGACAAAGTTTTCAGATATATTGTTTTCCAAAATATAATATACCAGATCATCACTCCACTCCGTTACCATTTCATCAATGAATTTATGTGAATCAAGTTCATTTTCTAACCAATTTTTAACTCGTTGAAAATTCTTTTCACTCAATGATTCACCATCTTTCCTTAAGAGTTGATTGACAGTGTTGCAAAATTCCAACCAAGGAAGATCTTTCACCATTTCTCAAATAACAATGAAATCACCAAGTTTCCCCATATTAGATGCTTTCCATGCAGTTCCCTGACAATGTCTGGGGGTGACTTACACACAACTCTCTCTTATACATAAAGAGTTGCTAAATAGTTTTAAATGAAAATTTCATTAAACTTACCTAAACTAGGATCAGCCATTTCAAAATCCATTTTCATAATTAATTTTTTGGGCTTTGGTATAATAAAAGTTTGAGATAAATGACTACTCCATTCACATTCTCGTAGCAATAAATTTTCCAATATTTCTTCACTCCATCGTTGAGTCATTTCTCGTACCTCAGCTACAATCTCTTCTTTTGAGAGAATACGTTCTGCATCAACTCTTTTTTGAATGAGTTCGACTCTCTTAATTGTATACAACATTTCTATAAACACCACACTAGTATGTTTTGTCACAACCACCTCCATGTTTCTTCTTCTGCTCAAGTGATTCCTTACCATTTCACTCCAAATATTTATACCAAAAATTTCAATCGTTGTCATCATCGAATATCATTTTTTTAATAATGCAAATACACATTACAGGGGATTTCTTCAAAGCATATATATTATCTATCGTATATTTCAATTAATATGTTTAGCCATTGTTAACTTTCCTTATTTTTCAGTAAAAAGAAATATTCAGACAATATTTTTTTGGCAACACTACTCGCTTGTGATGTCACGCTCCACCAAACAGGATTGAACATCTTCCCATTATTAACTTAAAAGCATAATCATACTGTGTCCCCTTAACTTAAATGAACTAAAAGTGTGACGTCACTATCCATTAACACGTTAAAACAGGATAACAAGAGGTCACAGAGTGATGTCACGATACTCATTGACCAAAATCAACATATTTTCTTACCTTTAATTGTCTTCATGCATTTCCAGGTATGTACCATCGGTATAGTAATAACAAGTCATAATACCGTTGAAGTAAGTTATGATTACACTCTACGGCCAACAAATGCTTTACCAATTCCAATCTTTTTGCTAAAAATCAACACAGTTGGTGAAGTTCCCCTATGGGGGTTTGTTCATCTACCATCCTCGATACAACTTTTTCATAATTTTTCTTGCTAAGATCACCTCCTCCGGATAAGACTTTACAATTAAAGGTTTATTTCATTCCCTTAAGATTCTTCACCTCACAAAGAGATCCAACAAATTTAACTCCCCCATCCTGTGGACACTAAATTCTGTGTTCTTCACCATCGTCATGTGATGCCACGTGTTTTTCATGGAACAAATTTCTCTATACAAATAGTTATAAAAACTACAAACTCGACAACCCTCTGGTGAAAAGAGTAAAAAAGACAATCGTTTTAAATTACAAATTTTTAGATGGAACCTCAGATCTCCCTAAGTTCCCTATGAAAAAAAATTCAAGTGAGATTTTTTTAATCTAAAAAAATTTTGGGTTTAGAGTCTCTTGTGTTTAATTAACAAGAGGAAAAGTTTAAATTTAATAAGGGTTTTTACATGTGAAAAAAATTTTTAAGAAGCAAAATGTCTACACATCACTGATCGAAAAAGAAATGTTTAAATTCAAAGAAGGACCTTGATACAACCCTCCAAAAAAAAGGGAAAGGGTGACTGAACAAAATCTCCCGATAAAAAAAATGCAAAAGCAAGGGAAAGTTTTTGAACGTGAGTTTTAATGAGATTTTAAAGAATAAATTCACCAAATGAATTTTTTTAGAAATTCAATGAAAATATTTTTTTTCATTTTTGATAACAAACTTTTTTTTTGGGATAAAATACTATTTTTTAATCAAAAATTACAGTAAAAAAGCAACAAAAATGAAGAAAAATATTTTTCGTTAATAAAAGGGGAATATTCAAAGATTTAGGGGCAGGATAAAATTTTTTAAATAAACAAACAAATTGTTTTGTTTTTAAATTGAAAAGGGAGTTTTTGCGATGCTTTGTCGGGTTTTACCACTTAGCAATCCATATTTTTTAGTCACCGGGATGTCATAAAGCAAATCTACTAGTAATCACTCGTGATAAATTTGGGGGGGCATAAAATTTGTAAATAATGGAAAAAATCCCCCATGAGTGCAATATGTTCGCACATATGCGATGGGACCTCCACAAAGTATTATATGAACTGAAAAGTTGATAAGACCTACTACAATACATCAAATAATTAGATACAAAAAAAGGGTCGGAGTTATATTCAAAGAATCATGAAGACTTGTAACGGGGTTAAACAGATCCCAAGGGGATTAAAAGGGAAAAGTTGTTTCCAAAAGGGAATTGGATGTGTTTCAGCCGGAGGTGATTGGCAGCATATCTTAAAATCATTCATGTTTTTTGCAAAGGAATTAAAAAAACTTAGAAATATTGTTTCTTTATTGAAAAATATGACAAAAAAATATCTCTAAATACTTTTTTTTTTATTCACCATCACCAAAAACCTTTAATTAGGCAACTGAATAGAGATCAAGTCTGGCGGAATGGTAGAGTATAAACATTCTGATCTTGTTGTTCTACATTAGTACCCTTCCCCCAGGTGTGACTAACCCTCAAGAAAATGGAGACAGACAATAGGATGGAAAAATATTTTAAAATGAAGAAGGAAAATTGTATGTAAAAAATATTGTCGTACAAGCCTGCTTTTTTTTTTCATGCGAATTGTGTTGCAAAAAAGGAATGGGCAAGTTTATTTGGGAAAAAATATCCTTATGCTGATGTGTACCCGGAGTAAAAAATTTATTTAATCTGAGAAGATGAAAGGTTGAAGCCCGTCATACTCCTGGAAACTGTTATGGGTTTTGAACCTTCAAAATCAAAGAAAATTGGATCTTCCTTATTTAGGCCATAATAACCCAAATTTGGGTATTGTGGACCATTGAGGAAAATACCATTTCTCAAAATTTAATTTAAAAAATCAAAGTTTCCCCATTTGGTGTATGGTTTAAAAAGAGATACTATCGCAGACAGAAAAGATATTTCAAGGAAGCCATTGAGAGAGTCAAAAAATGGGGAAAAACAATAAAAATATAAGAGAGGTTATCTTTCTAAAAGGGATTGGGGGGATGAAACTTCAAATATTTTATCTGGAATACACATTTTAAACCCATACTCGAAGATAGAAATGAAAATTTTAAAGGAAAAAGGATTTGTACAACATGGTTGTCGGAGAAAAATGAAAAACTTAACCAGGCAAAAATTAGAAGAATTCGAAGTTATTATCTTCTAGAATTGAAGGAATTTCTTGTATCCCCCATGGGTAACAAAAATTTATTTTCCTTTTATATGGTTTAATTCATTTAAATTATTTTTATAGGGGTAATTATAACTTTAAGAGAGAAATATATTTTAAATCATATATAACTCATATTTACCTTTCGTGAAAAGGTTAAATTTCCATTTTTGGCCTTTTCTCTCTACCGAACACCATAATGTTTTCTTCATTAAAGTTAACCAAAACCTTTTTTTCATTTTAAATTTAATAAGGGGGCACAGTAGGATTAGCTTTTAAGTTTTTAAGGGAAATATTTTTAAATTAACGAAAAATACTGATGAAAAACTTTTAGAGACATATGTTGGGATATGAAAAAAATATATATTTTTAGTTGGTTTATATCTTTTACAGGTGAGACAAAATTCCCCCATTTTATCTAATGAAATAAAAAAAATATTAACATTAAAATGTACTGAGGGCGGGGGTTGGGAAAAACAAAACCTAGAGGAGATTTATGATTTTTAGAGCGTGTTGTTTCACCAAGATTAATAATATGTGATGATTTATTCATTAAAAAAAGAAATGTTTAAAAAAAAAAATTTAAGACAGATGAATTTTAAAAACAATCAAACCTTTCCCTAAAAAGATTTAGTAATACAAATGTTAATCTCTTATCATGATTACAACAGGGGTTTTGTAAGGAATTTTGTAATGAGTATTTTATTTTCAACCTTGGTGGAAAACCATTTTTATGGTCCCCTGGGGGGGATTGTACAAAAACATGATCAATACTTTGAGGTAACCATAAAGCTCAAGGGGCTCTCAAGCAAGGGTTGTTTTTCTATCCGGAAATCGACAAATATTTCAAACCCTTGAGTGTGTTTTCCAACAAGAAAATAATTTCATTTTTAAAATAAAATCTCCAAAAACCTTTGGAAATATCCAAAAAGGGGTCGATCAAAGTAATTCGGAGTACCTAAGTATTTTGGAAGTGTTCCAATATATTTTTGAATTGCCCAACTAAATTTGGAAAGTTCTAATGTTATCCCAAACATTTTTGTTCAAATTTCCGAAATCAGGGAATGGACTAAAAAATGTGATTATGTCATATCTTAGTTTTGTGTTTTAGATATATTTACAAAAATTGATGTTTTTTTAAAAAATTTTTGGGCATGTTGTAATAAATACTGAGTCAAAATGCGGGGGACTTTTTTTTGATGAAAAATTTAAAAAAGGGAAAAAAGTGGGTTATGAGTAAAAAAAACTAAAGTGGATTTTAGGGGATAGATTTTATTAGAAATTTATTTAGTTAGGGAGGAAAAAGGGATTACTTTAAAAAAAAATTTGTGGGGGTTTTTAAAAATGGGGATTGCTGGGAGTTTGATCTTTGTTTTTTGGGGATTTTAGTATGTTTGGTAGTATTCAGTGGGTTTTAGAGTATTTTGTGGTGTAATTTGGAGTACTCAAATTGTGTTTGAGACTATTCAAAGGTGTTTTTTTAAGGTGTTTAAGTAAAGTAGTTGTTTTTGTGTGTTTGGGGGTCAAGAATTTTTTGAATATCTTTGGGTTTCAGTGATTTAGTGGGATTTGAATGGGTGAGGAATGCATTTGTGGATGTGAAATGGATTTTGTGTTTGTTCTGAAAGGGTGTTGGGAGAAAGGGGTGAGGGATGTGAAAAATGTGGGGGAGTGGAGAGGGGTATGGCGAGGGGTTTTTAAAAATTTTTTAAATAGGGGGGATTTTACTGAAAATAAAGGTAAAGTGTGATTTTTAAAAGAAATTTAAAAAGTGAAAAATTATGATGCATTGGAAAAGATTTAGGGGGTAAAAACATGCCGCAGTATTGGGTAGGGGAGATTTTGTTGTGGTATATTATCAATTTATGTGGATACAAGGAGAGGGTATGGAGAGGATTTTATCAAATTTTAGTATTAGGGGGGAATGTGCATTCATTTAAAATTCAGTAAAAAAAAAAGGGAAAAATTTTAATCAAAAGAGGAAAAAAATTTTGGATAAATTTTGGGAAGTGATAGGGTTTTTGGGGATTGTTGTCGAACTAGAGATACCAAAAAATTTAAAAAGTGGGTTGTTGTTGTGGTGATTGGATTTGGGGGGTTTTGGGGTTGTGGGTGTTTTTGTCGAAAAGTGATGGGCCCAAAAAGTGTTAAAAGTTGTGGGTTGTGGTGTTGTTGTCGACTAGAGAACTGAAAAAGAGGGGATTTTGTTGTAAGTGTTCGTGTGTGTTTTGTTTTTTTTCGTTTTTTTTTTTTTTTTGCGCTCATTTTATATTTAGTTGGAGGTGGTTACTCATAAAATTTGGGAAAAATCGTCTTGGTTTAGTGTTTTGAGGGGATTTGTGTAAAAAAATGGGTGTTAGTCTGTGATGTTTTCTTATTTTTCGGTGATTTTTAGTGTTTGTTTGGGGTTTTTTTTGGGGGTTTTTTTGGGTAGATTCTGGTGTATTTGGGAGTCTCAAAGGGGTTTTTTGGACTATTCAAAGGGTGTTTTTGAAGGTTCAAAGATTGTAAAGTATAAGAGTTCGGGGAGTATTCAGTGGTTTTTTTGGGGTGTTCAAATTTATTTTTTGGAGTATTCAAAGGTAATTGTGGTGTTTTTGGTGTTTTTTTCAAGTAAAGTGTCTGAGTTATTTTGTGATACTATTGTAAAAATTGGAAGAGGGAGGAGTTTTGGGGGGGGGAGTTGTAATTTAAAGAAAAAGTAAGTGTAATAAATTAAGATGTCAAATTTATTTGGGAGTATTTAAAATGTTGTCTTGGAAATTTTTAGTGTTTTTTGGAAAAGTTTTAAAGGTGCTTTTTGTGAGTATTCAAATGATTTTTTAAGTGCTCAAGTAATTGTGGGTTTTTTGTAGTGAGATGATAAAGGTTGTCCGAAGGGGAAAATTTTAAAAGATTGAAAAGTTTTGTGTGGGGGGTTTGGTTTGGGTGGTGAGGTGTTTGTGGGTAATAAAAAATTTTTTTAATTTGACGTGATTTATGTGAAAAGGGGAAATTTTAAGTGTTTGGAAAATTTCCCCATTAGTTAAAAAGGGAAAATGTCTAGATTGAGGAGGGTGAATTTTGAAAAATTAAAATTTTTTATTAAGAAAAATTGGAAAAGGGATGGGGGAAGATGAAATTTTTTTTTCCCATGTTGTTGGAATGGGGCGGTGTAAAAAAAAAATTAAAAAAAATTAAATAATTTTAAAAAAATATATATTTTATAATAATTAATTTTATTATTAATAATTTTGTTGGAGAAGAACCCAGGATTGTTAAAATGTGAATCCCTTTAATTTTGCTGGGGTTAATGTGTGTTTTCTTTTGCGTACTAATGGGGAATAAAAAGGATACCCTTTTTTAAAACTGGACTTTACTGACCACCGTAAACACAGTTTACAACCTTTTAGGTTTTTTCAATCCCTTGTTTTTTTTAATTTTTTTACCATGGGGGAATAAAATCTTTCCAAAAATGATGCTTGTTATGAAAAACTATCCGGAGATGGAGTTTCCGTTATTGATTTAAAAAAAGAGAAAAGAAAAATTTATAATGGGATTTAAATTGCTTCCCAGAGGGGGGAAACCCAAAAAAATGATTCGAGAGTGAAAAGGTTGGATTTTGGTACGAAAAAACTTTAAGGGGGAAGTGGGAGAATTAGAAAAAAATGGGGAAGTCCATTTGAATGCTTACCCCCAGAGGGGGGAATCCAAAAACTTGATCCGAGAGATGGAGTCTTGGTATTATTGATATCGAGAAAAACTTGATCCAAGGGAATTGGATAGCACAAGAAATTCAAAAAAAAAATTGAAAAAAAATGGGAAAAAAATTCGGGGGGTGGGGGCGATCCGGACAATGCTGCAGAAGGGGGCGGGGGGGCACGGGGGGCGCGGCGCACAGGGGGCGTTGGTGGGGGTTAAAGGGGCATGGTAAGGGGGTTGAGGGCGGGGGTGGTCGAGGGTGAGGTCGAGGTGTCGAGGGTGAGGGGGTCGAGGGTGAAGTAAATGTGGGCGGGTCGGCGGGGACGGGCTGGCGCTCAGGCGGGTGCGCGGGCGCGTGGGCGGGCGGGCGCGCGGGCGCGGCGCGGAAGGAGTCGGCTTAGAGGAGACCGTACCATGGAGACCGTACCGTGGGAGACCACTGAGAGGAGACCGCTGAGAGGAGGAGACCGCTCTGTAGAAGAGACCGCTCTGTAGAAGACTTCACTACTTATATATATATATATAATATAAATATATATATATATATATATATATATATATATATATATATATATATATATATATATGTACGTAGTAGGTTGGTAACAGCAACCACCCGGGGAAGTACTACCGTCCTGCCAGATACTGTGAAACGGAAACCTTAACTGTTTTGCATGATGGTAGGATTGCTGGTTTCTTTTTCTGTCTCATAAATACGCTAGATAACAGGGATATCTTGCTACTCCTACTTACACTTTGGTCACACTTCACAGACACGCACATGCAATATATATAAAATACATCTGGGTTTTTCTCCTTTTTCTAAATAGCTCTTGTTCTTCTTTTTTTCTTTCATTGTCCATGGGGAAGGGAAAAGAATCTTTCCTCCGTAAGCCATGCGTGTCGTATGAGGCACTAAAATGCCGGGAGCAATTTGGGTAGTAACCCCCTCTCCTGTAAAACATTTACTAAAAAAGAGAAGAAGAAAAACTTTATAAAACTGGGATGCTTAAATGTGTGTGGATGTAGTGCGGATGGCAAGAAACAGATGATTGCGATGTTATGAATGAAAAAAGTTGGATGTCCTGGCCCTAAGCGAAACAAAGTAAAGGGGGGTAGGGGAGTTTCAGGGGGGGGAAATAAATGGGATAAATCTGGAGTATCTGAAAGTTAGAGCAAAGGAAGGGGTAGCATAATGTTGAAGATCAGTTATGGAAGGAGAAAAGAGAATTGAATGTGAAAATTCAAGAATTTGTGAAAAAAAGAAAAGGGTTTGGATCGAGAAGTGGTTATAAAAGCGTGTATGCACCTGGAGAAGAGAGGAATGCAGGGGAAAGAGAGTTTTTGGGAGATTTTTTAAGTGAATGATAGGGCCTTTAAAACCAAGTGAAGAGGATTGGGTAGGGGACATAATGCTAAAGTAGGAAAAAACTTTTAAAAGGGTGTGGTGGGAATTTGGGTGCCGGTGTAAATGATAAGGGGAGCCCTTTGATTGAACTTTGTATAAAAGGGTTTTATTATAGGTAATACATTTTAAGAAAAAGGGATAAAAAAAGTTACAAGATAGATGTAGGGCGAATGACATAGTTTTTTGGGATTATGTATTGGTAGATAAAAGACGTTGAGTAGACTTCAGATTACAGCTTAAGAGGGGCCACAGAATATAATCATTTTCTATTTTGTAGCTAAAAGAAGTAAAAGGTAGAGGGATACAAGGAGAATAGAAGCATCAGGGAAGAGAGAGGGAAGGTTTTTTAAACAAAAAGAGGAGGCAGTTGGGGTAAGATATAAACAGCTATTGGAGGATAGATGGGCTAATGAAGAGCATAGGCAATGGGGTCGAAGAGGTATGGGGTAGGTTTAAAAATGTAGTTTTTAGTTTTTCAGCAGA
The DNA here is from genome assembly GCF_026875155.1 of Cherax quadricarinatus. Classification (NCBI taxonomy): domain Eukaryota; kingdom Metazoa; phylum Arthropoda; class Malacostraca; order Decapoda; family Parastacidae; genus Cherax; species Cherax quadricarinatus. Next base: position 9,024,497 of record NC_069427.1, read on the forward strand.
AGTTTGTGTTACAGGAAAGTGGGTGCGGGAGGGAAGAGAAGCGATTGGTGGAATGATGATGTAAAGAGAGTAGTAAGGGAGAAAAAGTTAGCATATGAGAAGTTTTTTACAAAGTGAAGTGATGCAAGGAGGGAAGAGTATATGGAGAAAAAGAGAGTGGTTAAGAGAGTGGTGAAGCAATGTAAAAAGAGAGCAAATGAGAGAGTGGGTGAGATGTTATCAGCAAATTTTGTTGAAAATAAGAAAAAATTTTGGAGTGGAGATTAACAAGTTAAGAAAGCCTAGAGAACAAATGGATTGTCAGTTAAAAATAGGAGAGGCGAGTTATTAAATGGAGAGTTTAGAGGTATTGGGAAGATGGAGGGAATATTTTGAGGAATTGTTAAATGTTGATGAAGATAGGGAAGCTGTGATTTCGTGTATAGGACAAGGAGGAGCAACATCTTGTAGGAGTGAGGAAGAGCCAGTTGTGAGTGTGGGGGAAGTTCGTGAGGCAGTAGGTAAAATGAAAGGGGTAAGGCAGCCGGGATTGATGGGATAAAGATAGAAATGTTAAAAGCAGGTGGGGATATAGTTTTGGAGTGGTTGGTGCAATTATTTAATAAATGTATGGAAGAGGGTAAGGTACCTAGGGATTGGCAGAGAGCATGCATAGTTCCTTTGTATAAAGGCAATGGGGATAAAAGAGAGTGCAAAAATTATAGGGGGATAAGTCTGCTGATATACCTGGTAAAGTGTATGGTAGAGTTATTATTGAAAGAATTAAGAGTAAGACGGAGAATAGGATAGCAGATGAACAAGGAGGCTTTAGGAAAGGAAGGGGTGTGTGGACCAGGTGTTTACAGTGAAACATATAAGTGAACAGTATTTAGATAAGGCTAAAGAGGTCTTTGTGGCATTTATGGATTTGGAAAAGGCGTATGACAGGTGGATAGGGGGGCAATGTGGCAGATGTTGCAAGTGTATGGTGTAGGAGTAGGTTACTGAAAGCAGTGAAGAGTTTTTACGAGGATAGTGAGGCTCAAGTTAGAGTATGTAGGAAAGAGGGAAATTATTTCCCAGTAAAAGTAGGCCTTAGACAAGGATGTGTGATGTCACCGTGGTTGTTTAATATATTTATAGATGGGGTTGTAAGAGAAGTAAATGCGAGGGTCTTGGCAAGAGGCGTGGAGTTAACAGATAAAGAATCACACACAAAGTGGGAGTTGTCACAGCTGCTCTTTGCTGATGACACTGTGCTCTTGGGAGATTCTGAAGAGAAGTTGCAGAGATTGGTGGATGAATTTGGTAGGGTGTGCAAAAGAAGAAAATTAAAGGTGAATACAGGAAAGAGTAAGGTTATGAGGATAACAAAAAGATTAGGTGATGAAAGATTGAATATCAGATTGGAGGGAGAGAGTATGGAGGAGGTGAATGTATTCAGATATTTGGGAGTGGACGTGTCAGCGGATGGGTCTATGAAAGATGAGGTGAATCATAGAATTGATGAGGGGAAAAGAGTGAGTGGTGCACTTAGGAGTCTGTGGAGACAAAGAACTTTGTCCTTGGAGGCAAAGAGGGGAATGTATGAGAGTATAGTTTTACCAATGCTCTTATATGGGTGTGAAGCATGGGTGATGAATGTTGCAGCGAGAAGAAAGCTGGAGGCAGTGGAGATGTCATGTCTGAGGGCAATGTGTGGTGTGAATATAATGCAGAGAATTCGTAGTTTGGAAGTTAGGAGGAGGTGCGGGATTACCAAAACTGTTGTCCAGAGGGCTGAGGAAGGGTTGTTGAGGTGGTTCGGACATGTAGAGAGAATGGAGCGAAACAGAATGACTTCAAGAGTGTATCAGTCTGTAGTGGAAGGAAGGCGGGGTAGGGGTCGGCCTAGGAAGGGTTGGAGGGAGGGGGTAAAGGAGGTTTTGTGTGCGAGGGGCTTGGACTTCTAGCAGCATGCGTGAGCGTGTTTGATAGGAGTGAATGGAGACAAATGGTTTTTAATACTTGACGTGCTGTTGGAGTGTGAGCAAAGTAACATTTATGAAGGGATTCAGGGAAACCGGCAGGCCGGACTTGAGTCCTGGAGATGGGAAGTACAGTGCCTGCACTCTGAAGGAGGGGTGTTAATGTTGCAGTTTAAAAACTGTAGTGTAAAGCACCCTTCTGGCAAGACAGTGATGGAGTGAATGATGGTGAAAGTTTTTCTTTTTCGGGCCACCCTGCCTTGGTGGGAATCGGCCAGTGTGATAAATATATATATATATATATATATATATATATATATAATATTATATATATATATATATATATATATAATTATTATATTATATTATTCAGAAAACAAGCATACTTTGCTGCACTTGTGCTCACAACTGGCGATGCTTTCCACCAGGTTAGGTGCTCCAGCTATACTGGTTTCATCTGCTCACCATTCAGAAGCTACCAGTTCCAGTCTGTTGCATTCATGTTACTAGTGACCATCTACTGCTGCTTACAGAAGTATACTTTGTCTTTAGTCTGAAAACACTACTGAATAAGTTTGTTATTCTCAAAACTTTCCCCTCCCCGAGAATGAATTTAGATAAAATATCATTATCAAAATAGCACTGTCGTATGAGTTATGAAAACTGTAGCAAACCCCTACAGTGTACTGTGTTTTTAGTTCAATACTATGTACTATACATTCCTTATGTGACGTGTCGTATAATGTTTCAGCCAAGCATTATGTGGAGCAATATAGGTATAATTACTAAATATGTTATTTATAAGACTCATTAACACTATTCAGCTTTCATGTAGCATCATTCTTGCTAATATATGACCTACTATAACAGCCGTTATCTTGTGCTAGTCTCTCTCTTACATTATTCTACAAATAAAACAAAGAGCAATGCATGTTACGAATATATGGACTGTTGCCATAATTAACTACGAGACAAAATTTGAGATGCTGTTTAATAAGGGCATCTATTGTTGTTCCTTTGTATCAAAACATGGCCACAGACTCTATAACATCAGCATAATAACTTTAACGACAGCCAACGCAGGAAAATAAAATAATGGCCATAATGAATTACATTGATAAGAGTACGCATTTCTTTGCAGTTCTGAAGAATTTATTGACTTTCACGAGGTCATGAAGATGGGTACAGATCATAAACGCTTTTGTACTCCGTGTAATAAGGGAAATATGATGAAATATTTGATTGAGTATCTGGATGGCGATACTGGTTGTGTAGTGGTAGTGGTGTGGTTGTGGTGGTCGTAGTGGTAGTAATGACCGTCTCTGTAGTAGCGCTGTTGTTGTGGTGGCATTTGTTTTTGTAGCGGTGGTGAGGTGGAAAATAAACTGAGTGTCATTCTGAATACTTTCCGCCACATACTCGTATTTCCTACATTATTCTTCGATCTTCTCGTAGGAAAATCTTTCCTACTTCCTGAAAATATTAGGCAGAGTTGTATATGAGAGTGCATGGGTAAAGCAGAGTGGTATATCTGAGTACATGGGTAAAGCAGAGTGGTATATGAGAGTACATGCGTAAAGCAGAGTGGTATATGAGAGTACATAGGTAAAGCAGAGTGGTATATGAGAGTACATAGGTAAAGCAGAGTAGTATATGAGAGCACATGCGTAAAGCAGAGTGGTATATGAGAGTACATGCGTAAAGCAGTGGTATACCTGAGTACATGGGTAAAGCAGAGTGGTATATCTGAGTACATGCGTAAAGCAGAGTGGTATATCTGAGCACATGGGTAAAGCAGAGTGGTATATCTGAGCACATGGGTAAAGCAGAGTGGTATATCTGAGTACATGGGTAAAGCAGAGTGGTATATCTGAGTACATGGGTAAAGCAGAGTGGTATATGAGAGTACATGGGTAAAGCCGAGTGGTATATGAGAATACATGGGTAAAGCAGAGTGGTATATGAAAGTACATGGGCAAAGCAGAATGGTATATCTGAGTACATGGGTAAAGCAGAGTGGTATATCTGAGTACATGGGTAAAGCAGAGTGGTATATGAGAGTACATGGGTAAAGCAGAGTGGTATATGAGAGTACATAGGTAAAGCAGAGTGGTATATGAGAGTACATGGGTAAAGCAGAGTGGTATATGAGAGTACATGGGTAAAGCAGAGTGGTATATGAGAGTACATGGGTAAAGCAGAGTGGTATATGAGAGTACATGGGTAAAGCAGAGTGGTATATGAGAGTACATGGGTAAAGCAGAGTGGTATATGAGAATACATGGGTAAAGCAGAGTGGTATATGAGTGGTATATGTCAGAGAAAATTTAAATTGTTGTCTTAGACATGATATAAGATTAGCAACGTGGTATATGCCACATATAAACTAGATAATATAGATCTTAATACTACTGATTGCGATAAGGATTTAGGAGAACTTGTTAGCAGTAATCTGAAACCAAGACAACAGTGCATTAGTATTCTCAATAAAGCTAGCAGAATTCTTGGCTTCATATCTAGAAGTATAAAAAGTCCTCAGGCTGTTCTTCAACTCTATATATCCTTAGTTAGGCCTCATCTAGACTATGCTGCACAGTTCTGGTCACTGTATTACAGAATGGATATAAATGCTCTGGAAAACGTACAGAGGAGGATGACAAAGATGATCCCATGTATCAGAAATCTTCCCTATGAGGATAGACTGAGGGCCCTGAATCTGCACTCTCTCGAAAGGCGTAGAATTAGGGGGGATATGATGGAGGTGTATAAATAGAAAACAGGAATAAATAAAGGAGATGTAAATAGCGTGCTGAAAATTTCCAACCAAGACAGGACTCGCAGCAATGGTTTCAAGTTGGAAAAATTCAGATTCAGGAAGGATATAGGAAAGCACTGGTTTGGTAATAGAGTTGTGGATGAGTGGAACAAACTCCCGAGTTCAGTTATTGAGGCTAAAACTTTGTGTAGTTTTAAAAATAGGTTAGATAAATGCATGAGTGGGTGTGGGTGGGTGTGAGTTGGACTGACTAGCTTGTGCTGCTGGGTCTGGTGCCGTGCTCCTTCCTTGAGTGGAGATGACCAGACTAGGTGGGTCATTGGGCTAATCCGGGGGGGAGGACATGGAACTGCTCCGCATGGGTCAATAGGCCTGTTGCAGTGTTCCTTCTTTCTTATGTTCTTAAGTACATGAGTAAAGCTGAGTGGTAAATCTGAGTACATGGGTAAAGCTGAGTGGTATATCTGAGCACATGGGTAAAACAGAGTGGTCTAAGGGAGTACATGGAACCTTGCAGTCCACATCGAGGCAAACTATAGAGAAAAACCTCAGGTACACTTACAGTGTAGGGCTATCTTCTACCTAGAATGTTTAGGCAAGGAAAGTAAAGCAGAAGGTTCTCTCACCACCCTCCACTCCAGCCACCTCTGGAATAAATAAAAAAAAGAAAATACATACTTTATTGGAGAAACTAGTATGGACTTTGCATAATAAAGGCATAAGTAGAAGGAAGAGACGAGTTGCAGCTACCTGTGTTCCAAAGGTGCTGCCTCTTCTGCAACCAGTCACGGCACTCCCCTGCCTGCTGAGGCACTATGTAACACTAGTTTTGCCACTAAATATTGTGTTCTAGGTGAACTGTGGTAAACAGAATATTCTCTTATGTTTTGGTATTTATGACTCGCAAAATCCAAATAATACAGTTGCAAACATACCAAGGTACGGGTGGGCTTGAACCCGTGGCGAGTTAGTCGTAACACTCCTGGGCAGTGCGTAAACCACTAGGCCAGCTGGCTACAATAAGATTTATCAAACTAGTGGCTCACTGGCCTGGAGTTTTACGACTCACTCGCCATGGGTTCTAATCCCTCCCGTACCGTGGTTTTCGTTCTGGTATTTATGCCAGGGTATCGATGGCCAGTAATGAACTATGTCTAGTAGAGACTATACTTGCTTAAAAGAGATTAACCGACCACTTCTTGATTGATTAAAATAATCTGATGCTACTACCTCTAGAGGGAAGACTATAGTATTCCTGTGCTTAGCAATTATGCTTTATAAAAAGTACTTAGCCACATTTGTTCTAAGTCACTTGCCATGGGGGTTTCAATACTTGTACAATTGCCTCATTTTTCACTTCAGAAAAAATATTCATGCGTAATGCCACATTTATTTAGCATTTTGAATGTTTGTACAATATAAATCGCTTGCTTCAGTTTTCTGTGTGGGAGAATTTAAGTGGTTTGAGTCTTTTTGTATGTCTTGTTCGTTAATGAAATTTACTTTTGTTCTCTTCTTTGCTCTCTTAAGTGTTAAGTGTATTGCCATTTTATATATAACAAGGTGACCAGAATTGGGTGTTTTATACTCCAACTTTCTCCATGTGAAGTTATAAATTTAAATCTGATGACTTTCTGTTGGCTGTTCCCAACTCCAGCCTTGCCACGCAACTCGACCCACAGACCATCCGCACTGGTGTTGCCCTTCGACTTGCCGCCCTTATTCTCGCCGAACACAGGTGTATTTGTGGCAGTGAAGTAGCAGACCGATTCGGGTACCATGGTCTTGTGTGACTACACTTGTGCATCTTCCTTAGCTGATACCCATCTCCAATACACCAGGGAGGAAGGAGGGGCAGCCGCCAGCTTCAGGGAGTCCCAAAAGTCTAGAAAATATGGAGAACTTGCCCATCATTATATGTTTGTTCCCATAGGCTCAGAGATCCTTGGCTCATGGGAAAAGAGTGCATCTAAGTTCCTCAAGGAGCTAGGCAAAAGACTCTTCAGGGTAACTAGGGATCCCAGAGGAGCTAGTTTTCTGTTCCAGCGACTCAGTAGGGTAATGCCTGCTGTATTTTGGGCACGCGCCCCAGCTCTGAAGAGCATTATAATCAGTGACAAACACGTAACAATATGTACTAGACATGTATCTCTCACATCTCATGTACTGTATATGCCATCTTTATATCAACAATGTATCTCTTAAACATTTTGTGCCATATTATGTAATAAAATATTCCTATTGGTAAGAAATAATGAAAAGATGGGGTGGTAGGGGAAGTGGAATATTCAAACGGCTTCAGGAAGAAATCCAAATATTCCTCCTTGAAGCACTGCAGCAAGCCCGCCGGCCCACACTAGGCAGGCGGGCCTGCTGCAGTGTTCCTCCTTTCTTATCAGTCGGGTGTCGTCACGTTTCAGGTGTTTCTTTGTTGTGAGATGTGATGGCGAGGTGTAGTCTTGACCCTTTATATGCCTTCCTCTGTTGTATTGTTTTTATAATTCCATGATAATGTGAGAAGTCACGAAAGCGCTTGGAATTTCACTATTCGTTCACAGTGGTTGCTTTGCATATATATATATATATTATAATATAAAAATTATATATATTATAATTTATATATATATATATATATATATATATATATATATATATATATATATATATATATATATATATATATATATATATATATATATATATATTATATTATTATTATTATTATTATTATTATTATTATCACACTGGCCGATTCCCACCAAGGCAGGGTGGCCCGAAAAAGAAAAACTTTCACCATCATTCACTCCATCACTGTCTTGCCAGAAGGGTGCTTTACACTACAGTTTTTAAACTGCAACATTAACACCCCTCCTTCAGAGTGCAGGCACTGTACTTCCCATCTCCAGGACTTAAGTCCGGCCTGCCGGTTTCCCTGAACCCCTTCATAAATGTTACTTTGCTCACACTCCAACAGCACGTCAAGTATTAAAAACCATTTGTCTCCATTCACTCCTATCAAACACGCTCATGCATGCCTGCTGGAAGTCCAAGCCCCTCACTCACAAAACCTCCTTTACCCCCTCCCTCCAACCTTCCTAGGCCGACCCCTACCCCGCCTTCCTTCCACTACAGACTGATACACTCTTGAAGTCACTCTGCATCGCTCCATTCTCTCTGCATGTCCGAACCACCTCAACAACCCTTCCTCAGCCCTCTGGACAACAGTTTTGGCAATCCCGCACCTCCTCCTAACTTCCAAACTAGAATTCTCTGCATTATATTCACACCACACATTGCCCTCAGACATGACTTCTCCACTGCCTCCAGCCTTCTCCTCGCTGCAACATTCATCATCCATGCTTCACACCCATATAAGAGCGTTGGTAAAACTATACTCTCATACATTCCCCTCTTTGCCTCCAAGGACAAAGTTCTTTGTCTCCACAGACTCCTAAGTGAACATTAAAATGGTATAAAATACCGACAGGTTGTTAGGTAAGACACATATGCAACAGTTAGGTATCTTTATTATGAAACGTTTCGCCTACACAGTAGGCTTCTTCAGTCAAGTACAGAAAAGTTGATAGAAGCAGAAGATACTTGAAGACGATGTAATCAGTCCATCACCCTTAAAGTTTTGAGGTGGTCAGTCCCTCAGTCTGGAGAAGAGCATTGTTCCATAGTATGAAACAAAAATGTTTCATACTATGGAACAATGCTCTTCTCCAGACTGAGGGACTGACCACCTCAAAACTTTAAGGGTGATGGACTGATTACATCGTCTTCAAGTATCTTCTGCTTCTATCAACTTTTCTGTACTTGACTGAAGAAGCCTACTGTGTAGGCGAAACGTTTCATAATAAAGATACCTAACTGTTGCATATGTGTCTTACCTAACAGACTCCTAAGTGCACCACTCACCCTTCTCCCCTCATCGATTCTATGATTCACCTCATCTTTCATAGACCCATCCGCTGACACGTCCACTCCCAAATATCTGAATACATTCACCTCCTCCATACTCTCTCCCTCTCTCTCTCTCTCTCTCTCTACTCTCTCTCTCTATATATATATATATATATATATATATATATATATATATATATTATATATATATTATATATATATATATATATATATATATATATATATATAATATATAGTGATTAAAGGTGCTTTCAGTAAGCAGTTCCAGGATCCATCTGACACACACAGTAAGCAAATTCTAACTTGAAATTCTATTAATATACGTAAAAAAGTAAAAAATCAAGAATAGGAAGACAGTTAATTGTTTTAAATAAAGAGTCAGGAATAAGCTTTTGATGTGATACTAAAAGAGTTCTCTCGGTAATGAAAAATAATCCTTTGATATTGGCATTTAATTCTGCCATACAGAAATTTTTAATTAACGTCACGATTAAAAACTTTAATCAGAGGATGTGTATAAAGCATCATTGTTTTAAATATAGACATGCGAAGAAGATACATATGTGTGTACTCACCTAGTTGTACTCACCTAGTTGAGGTTGCAGGGGTCGAGTCCGAGCTCCTGGCCCCGCCTCTTCACTGATCGCTACTAGGTCACTCTCCCTGAACCGTGAGCTTTATCATACCTCTGCTTAAAGCTATGTATGGATCCTGCCTCCACTACATCGCTTCCCAAACTATTCCACTTACTGACTACTCTGTGGCTGAAGAAATACTTCCTAATATCCCTGTGATTCATCTGCGTCTTCAACTTCCAACTGTGTCCCCTTGTTACTGTGTCCAATCTCTGGAACATCCTGTCTTTGTCCACCTTGTCAATTCCTCTCAGTATTTTGTATGTCGTTATCATGTCCCCCCTATCTCTCCTGTCCTCCAGTATCGTCAGGTTGATTTCCCTTAACCTCTCCTCGTAGGATATACCTCTTAGCTCTGGGACTAGTCTTGTTGCAAACCTTTGCGCTTTGTCTAGTTTCTTTACGTGCTTGGCTAGGTGTGGGTTCCAGACTGGTGCCGCATACTTCAATATGGGCCTAACGTACACGGTGTACAGGGTCCTGAATGATTCCTTATTAAGGTGTCGGAATGCTGTTCTGAGGTTTGCTAGGCGCCCATATGCTGCAGCAGTTATTTGGTTGATGTGCGCTTCAGGAGACGTGTCTGGTGTTATACTCACCCCAAGATCTTTTTCCTTGAGTGAGGTTTGTAGTCTCTGGCCCCCTAGACTGTACTCCGTCTGCGGTCTTCTTTGCCCTTCCCCAATCTTCATGACTTTGCATTTGGTGGGATTGAACTCCAGGAGCCAATTGCTGGACCAGGTCTGCAGCCTGTCCGGATCCCTTTGTAGTTCTGCCTGGTCTTCGATCGAGTGAATTCTTCTCATCAACTTCATGTCATCTGCAAACAGGGACACCTCAGAGTCTATTCCTTCCATCATGTCGTTCACAAACACCAGAAACAGCACTGGTCCTAGGACTGACCCCTGTGGGACCCCGCTGGTCACAGGTGCCCACTCTGACACCTCGCCACGTACCATGACTCGCTGCTGTCTTCCTGACAAGTATTCCCTGATCCATTGTAGTGCCTTCCCTGTTATCCCTGCTTGGTCCTCCAGTTTTTGCACTAATATCGTGTGTGGAACTGTGTCAAACGCCTTCTTGCAGTCCAAGAATATGTGTGTGTGTGTGTGTGTGTGTGTGTGTGTGTGTGTGTGTGTGTGTGTGTGTGTGTGTGTGTGTGTGTGTGTGTGTGTGTGTGTGTGTGTGTGTGTACTCACCTATTTGTGGTTGCAGGGGTCGAGTCATAGCTCCTCTGAGTGTGTACTCCCCTAGTTGTACTCATCTAGTTGAGGTTGCAGGGGTCGAGTCCTAGCTCCTGGCCCCGCCTCTTCACTGTGTGTGTGTCTGTTTTGGATTATCAAGGCGTCGTCACCACTTCGCAATTTTAGAAGGAAACCCACTCGTAGATAAAGGCAGGAGACTGGATGACCTGTTTATTTTGAAGTAGGTGTGAAATTCTCATTAGAAGAAAAACAAAGACTGAGAAAATTACACGTATTATAAGGGGAGGGAGAACAGGATGGTTGACAGTGTAGAGGTGAGGCTTGAGTATGTATCACGTTGAGGGAATCTGGGATGTGTCATGTAGATTCTGATTAAAATATATACCGATATGTTCTTCAATGTGAACTGGGTAATTATGTCCTGCTGGAGTTGTCCAATCGTAATGTTGATGTTAGTTATTTGGTCTCTTGCCATTTTATGCTGTAGCTGCAAAAATTTAATGTTGGTAAATAACGGAGTTTTCTTGTGCATTTTTAACTAATTTTTTATGTTTACTTATTCTAGTTCCGAAATTACAGCCAGTCTGAACTATGCAGAATACCCCATTAGAACAAGGAATTTCTTCTTCAAAACACTTAAGCCATTCACAACTGAAGGTTCAGAGGATTACCAAATACCATGGACGATTAGCTTCGTATATCACAGGTTCCTAGTTTACATAAAATCTAAATATTCATATTTGTGAGGAAGGAATGCCTAAGCTCATTGCAATACTCAAACTTGTCTTAAAAAGAGATGAACAAATCCTCAAAGGGTGAAATAGACTACTTATTGTAGAGGATTACAAGTTGTGTGATCGTCAGCTGGGGTTGTGAAATCACTGTGAGTTATACTGGCAGTCAAGAATCATTGAAAATAAGCTGGATAAAACTCTACACAGCATGCCGCTACCTTAACAGCGAAGTGTTATATGACACCGCTTCTGTAATTCTTGCAGTGCCACAATCAGACCTGAGAGTCAACTATACAAGCACTTCAGGAAATCCTGGGGAATAGTATATAAAGAGCGCTTCGAGGTTATAAAAATTGCTATACCCTGGAAAGAGGAAATAATCCTCACCATTTGCAAACGATCAGTTAATAAAATTCATTCGCAGGATGACCACAGTGAAAACAGTTATAAGTTTCTCAAAGCACTTTCAATTAAGCGGCCATCATCAGGGAGTGAGATAAAGAGGATAATGCATAAGGCTGGTTAAAGAATGATACATCGAGTGAAGCTCCTGTACCTGTATTCTGTATCCTGTCACCAGCACCTGATACTCTTGGTACACTGTACCCTCCCAATACCCATAGCGCGACCCCACTTGGTACAATGTACCATCATTTTCTTTGTCCCCAATACACGACCTATTTGGTACTCTGTACACTCGCTGTACCCAGTGTGCGACACAGCACATTATACTCTCCCTGAACCTGCGCCCCATCTTCTCCCGCAAGCGGTAGTGAATACAAGAAATATTTGAGGAAAAATTGTAGTTGAAAATACGATACTACGTGAGTTTATTTCACCTATAAAAAAGTGGCCACGTTGCATAGTGCCAAGCAAGGCAACTGGCAACCTCAGGCACTCTGCCGATGAAAGGAATTTTCTTGCCTGGTGTTCATTTTACGCCATTTTTTGCTTAAACGAGTGCAAGGACATTTTTGCAACGAAAACATTATTGTAGCGATCAAGATCTTTCATCACGAATTAAAGGCTCCGGTTTTTTTTTCGATGGTGTCGTAACTCAAGGTCTTTTTTTTCTTTGGTTGAAGGATGTGATAGCTGCATTGGCACTGCATGTGATAGCTGCATTGATACTGCATGTGATAGCTGCATTGGTGCTGCATGTGATAGCTGCATTGGCACTGGCAGTCATGTGATAACTGCATTGGCACTGCATGTGATAGATGCATTGGTACTGCATATGATAGCTGCATTGGTACTACATGTGATAGCTGCATTGGCACTGCATGTGATAGCTGCATTGGCACTGCATGTGATAGCTGCATTGGCACTGCGGGTTTAGCGTTTCTCTATGGATGTTGTAATGCTGGTCTGGGGAATTCATTTTGTTGTTGCTGTTGTTTTTATTATTTCTCTTATTCAGATTTTTATTTTTTTAGTCTATTATTATTATTATTATTATTATTATTATTATTATTATTATTATTATTATTATTATTATTATTATTATTATTATTATTAAGTAATAAGGCAAGCTGTGTAACACTGTGTCATTTGGCTAGGAAAATTTTCAGTGACTAGGAGCTTTAATAACGCATTACAGAGAGCAAGAGTTGTGCAGTACGTATGGGGGAAGAAATGTCAGGTCCAGGAGGCGTCAGGTCAATGATGTACTGTCAGGTCACCTGTACGTGGTGTCATGTTAAAATAATACCAGGGTGGTCAGCACACCTGATATGTTTCAACTGCAGGATTTCTGGCTACAACATTAGTATCGGCGATCACTACCGATTCAAGGCAACGTGACTTTGTAAATGGTCCAAGTCGGACCGAAACGTCGTCGTGAGCTCGTCTCTCCTATGTGCGGGTTATTTGTGCATTATTCCAGTTACAGTATTCTGCCTTTTTGTTTTTTAACGTCTTTAATGACCTCAATAGCCTCTCCCCACTTATCGGATGGTCATGTGAAATTCTGAGTAGAAAACACAGGCTGTTTATATAATCCCTGCTCCTCCAGGCGTACTTATGCACACTGAGGCGCTGTATAGGATATCTTTCCGTCTCTCGTGTACTACACAGGCGATAACATGAAAGGCTATTTTACAGATATTTTCTTAATACAAAATCGAATCAATCGTAGTTTGCTTTGGCCATAAGTTTTGTACAGTGGATACTGAGATTAAAAAAAAAAAGCATAAACTAACCTTTTCCTCAAAATGTGTGATGAAAAAAAAATATATAAAAAATGCGGGTTCTAAAATATTGCTTATATTTAGTAAATTATTTATTATTTTGAAGTTTTTGGTATTTGCTTTAAAGTGGATAGAAAATATTTGGAACATTTACAATGGTCAAAGGTTATGTAATTCCCCAAATTACATTATTTTGGGGTATTTTTAAACTAAATCACCTCAAAAAAATATATTTCACAATAGAATTGCCCCAAAGCATAAATCCCAATTACACATTTCTGAGCAGTTTTTCAGAGAGGACTGGTTATTATATTTCTAACAGGTGAAAACTTACAAGGGTTGTTAAAACATCCCTTTTCTAAGATAAATCGGGAAGATCATTTAAAATGTGTTGTCTTCATTTAAGTATTCAATACTTAACACTTAATATACACTATTTTTCTTGACAACCATTTAAAATTAATTAAGAAAACTCTAAAATGATGCAGTAGAGGTACGGATGAAGATGACAAACTTGTCTGGGATCAGTTTTCGTAAACTTTTCCCTGGGAAACCTTGCAACAACATTATCAGTTTCATAGTTAACACAGAGAAAAGTTAAGGAATAAGCAAGTATAAAGGGTTTAGACAACACTGTATGACCAATGTGAATTTAACGCTTAGTTTTGATAATAATGATAATGATAATAATAATAATAATAATAATAATAATAATAATAATAATAATAATAATAATAATAATAATAATAATAATAATAAAGGGTTTAGAGCCATTTGTACAGTAAAGTACTAACTTGTAAGGTAAATCAATAGTTGTCAGGTCTATGTAAATACATTATTAGTTTTATTCACTATCATCATCATCCACTGCATCGTTGCAGGAGACATGGCAACCACAACCTTTTATATGCACCTTTTCTGTCCTCCTTCAGTATAATTACATCTTTTGCCGCAACTAGACTTACTTGAGTAGTTCACTTGCTCTGTGTATGCTTAAATAATATGGACTAGTCATCAGCTCTGGTTCCAATGTTCCATTCACGAGAATGTATCCATAGTTTGCTGGACTGAGCAGATCTGATACTGTTCTCGATGCTTTCTTCTTCACCGGGCACTGGTACGTGCGATGTCTTTGTCCCAAGCATCTTTTGTTGGGGAAACTGCATCTAGGGATCCTTGTTTCCTGAACAGGCATATGATAGAGTGGATAGGGGAGCAATGTGGCAGATGTTGCAAGTATATGGAATAGGTGGTAAGTTACTAAATGCTGTAAAGAGTTTTTATGAGGATAGTGAGGCTCAGGTAGGGTGTGTAGAAGAGAGGGAGACTACTTCCCGGTAAAAGTAGGTCTTAGACAGGGATGTGTAATATCACCATGGTTGTTTAATATATTTATAGATGGGGTTGTAAAAGAAGTTAATGCTAGGGTGTTCGGGAGAGGGGAGGGATTAAATTATGGGGAATCAAATTCAAAATGGGAATTAACACAGTTACTTTTTGCTGATGATACTGTGCCTATGGGAGATTCTAAAGAAAAATTGCAAAGGTTAGTGGATGAGTTTGGGAATGTGTTTAAAGGTAGAAAGTTGAAAGTGAACATAGAAAAGAGTAAGGTGATGAGGGTATCAAATGATTTAGATAAAGAAAAATTGGATATCAAATTGGGGAGGAGGAGTATGGAAGAAGTGAATGTTTTCAGATACTTCGGAGTTGACGTGTCGGCGGATGGATTTATGAAGGATGAGGTTAATCATAGAATTGATGAGGGAAAAAAGGTGAGTGGTGCATTGAGGTATATGTGGAGTCAAAAAACGTTATCTATGGAGGCAAAGAAGGGAATGTATGAAAGTATAGTAGTACCAACACTCTTATATGGGTGTGAAGCTTGGGTGGTAAATGCAGCAGCGAGGAGACAGTTGGAGGCAGTGGAGATGTCCTGTCTAAGGGCAATGTGTGGTGTAAATATTATGCAGAAAATTTGGAGTGGAAATTAGGAAAAGGTGTGGAGTTAATAAAAGTATTAGTCAGAGGGCAGAAGAGGGGTTGTTGAGGTGGTTTGGTCATTTAGAGAGAATGGATCAAAGTAGAATGACATGGAAAGCATATAAATCTATAGGGGAAGGAAGGCGAGGTAGGGGTCGTCCTCGAAAGGGTTAGAGAGAGGGGGTAAAGGAGGTTTTGTGGGCAAGGGGCTTGGACTTCCAGCAAGCGTGCGTGAGCGTGTTAGATAGGACTGAATGGAGACGAATGGTACTTGGGACATGACGATCTGTTGGAGTGTGAGCAGGGTAATATTTAGTGAAGGGATTCAGGGAAATGGGAAGTACAATGCCTGCACTTTAAAGGAGGGGTTTGGGATATTGGCAGTTTGGACGGATATGTTGTGTATCTTTATACGTATATGCTTCTAAACTGTTGTACTCTCACACCTTATGTGTGAGTGTGGTGAAAGTGTTGAATGATGATGAAAGCATTTTCTTTTTGGGGATTCTCTTTCTTTTTTGGGTCACCCTGCCTCGGTGGGAGACGGCCGACTTGTTGAATATATATATATATATATATATATATATATATATATATATATATATATATATATATATATATATATATATATATATATATATATATATATATATATATATAATATATATATATATATATATATATATATATAATATATATATATATATATATATATATATATATATATATATATATATATATATATATATATATATATATATATATATATATATATATATATATATATATATATATATATATATATATATATATTGCAATAAGATCACAATAAACAGGTGATTTCAGAATATGCAAAACAACCACTCTGAAAGAATAGAGAAATTCCAAGCGCTTTCGTGACTACTCACATTATCAAGGAACTATGAAAGTAAAGCATCCAAGGAAGCTATATAAGGGGTCTGGCCAGCACCTCACTATCAGATCCCACAACGGTTAAACACGTGACGCGCGCCGACCCAACTTGGATAGGTCCTTTGCACAACTCACGCACAAACTATTCTACCCAAGAAAATTTAAAAATTATTATTTGTCCAGTGTATTATTAAATTCTTCCCGAATAAATAGAGCATTGGAATCTTCTCCAGTTCTAATGCTATATTTATGTTGTTTTAATCTTAGTTCGAGATTTTTACCAGTTTGACCGTAATTAACTTTATCGCAAATTTTACAAGGAATCTTATAGACACATCCATCAGCATTTTGGGGGGAATTCTTTATCAAAAGTTTTTTTACTGTATCAAGATTTTTTGAATACAACTTTAATATTAAAAGTCTTAAGAAGAGAAGGCATATCAACCAAGTTTTCATGGTAAGGGAGAACCAACATATTTTTAGTTGAATAAGGCTGGTTGTCCCTTTTTAGCAACTTTAAAAGATTTATCAATTACATTTCTTGGGTATTTTAAATCATTACCTATTTCATAAATTTTGGATATTTCCTCATCTATGAACTCAGGACTACAAATTCGTAAAGCTCTCAAAAACATTGATGAAAAAACAGAGTTGAGTTTGAAGAAAATAACTCATTGCCTTTTCTAGATGTTTTAATTATTAAGGGTAATAATGAATTCAAATTTAAAATTTACAGAAAACCTACAAATAACTGTTCCTATGTCCCCTATTATTCCTCGCATCAAGATAGAGTCAAACTCAGTTCATAGATGAGGAAATATCCAAAATTTATGAAATAGGTAATGATTTAATTAAAATACCCAAGAAATGTAATTGATAAATCTTTTTAAGTTGCTAGAAATACTTTTTACAATCTAAAAAGGGACAACCAGCCTTATTCAACTAAAAATATGTTGGTTCTCCCTTACCATGAAAACTTGGTTGATATGCCTTCTCTTCTTAAGACTTTTAATATTAAAGTTGTATTCAAAAATCTTGATACAGTAAAAAAAACTTTTGATAAAGAATTCCCCCCAGTATGCTGATGGATGTGTCTATAAGATTCCTTGTAAAATTTGCGATAAAGTTTATTACGGTCAAACTGGTAAAAATCTCGAACTAAGATTAAAACAACATAAATATAGCATT